>JANRGV010000034.1:17706228-17716306 GCA_024734035.1 Alethe castanea | reverse complement strand
GCCGGGGCAGCTCTCCGTTCGTGTCGCCAGAGGGCAGCGCGGGGACACCGGGCCGGGCGCGGAAAGAGCGGCTTGGAAAAGTCTCGGTAGAAGCGCCGGGAAGTGACCGTAAGCCAGAACGGCCGTGACCGGCTATAGGGCCGCGGCTGGCTCCCCCTTCTGTTTTACTGAGGGGGTCTGCGCCCTTAACAGGCTCAGGCTCTGCAATCGCCTCCCTCCCCATCAAATCTTTGATATTTCTCTGCCTAATATGAATTCAGAATCATAGAATCCTTTCATTTTGAGGAGTGGGTCAGCAGTGCACAGCGGCACTTCGTGGCTGTTGGTGTCACAGAGACGAAATGCTCGGCACCTCCAGTCCGAGAGCACGGGGAGCTGCGTGCTCTGCCAAACAGCCCCTTGGGAAGAAAATTGTCAAGAAAATCTTAGAAAGTAAATGGAAAGCACATTTGGAAATGCAAACTTGTAGCCAGGTATTTATACTTATCTCATCCTTTTTACACTCAAGAAATCTAAGCTAAAGAATATGAGGTTGTTACAGAATAGCCCATTAACATATTCTTTACTAAAAAATCCTAAACATTATCTTTCCCAAGATCCAGTCCCCAAGAACTGCAGTTCATATCTTTAAAGTGCTCTAAGAAGACTGAAACACATTAAATGGGTCTGAAACACGGAAATTTGGATCTAGATTTAGTTCTCTACTATTAGAGAGTTCAAACATTCATTTCCCTTACACAATAATCTTCAAATAATGAGTGAAGCAAAGAACTTGAGCCAAGCAGTCCTGTTTCCTTTGACTGGAAAAAATGGAAAGGCATATAATGTTAAAATACACTAATTTAGAATTAAAGATAATAAATATGCAATATAAAATAGATGTGCTCAGGGATGAGCTCAGCTCAGAAGAACTTCATGGATCCTCTCTGGATAAGGCTTTGAGGGTGCAGCTTATTTGCCTGTACAAACATCCCTCACAGCAAATGATGTGCAATATAGTTGCTCAGTGACCAGACTAGGAGGCATTCACTTTTCTAAAAATCTCTAGTAATATTATAAATGTATTTCAGGGAAACTGCTGGTAATGGGAGTTGGATCAGTAGGGATGTAGAAAAGCTCCTGCGTGAACTCCCAGCCTGAGCATCTGCTGGAGTAAACCAGGAGTATTTTGCTGATTGAATGAAGATACAGTGCAAGACAACCTGCATCCTGTGCAGATACAGCCCAGAATGGTAAGCCTAGGTGTTGTAACATCTGTTATGTCTGATTTTGCCATCTCCTGTGTATACACGGAAGCACGGGCATCCAAGGGATCCTTTTCATGACAACAAGTACTTTGAACCAGATTTTGGGTCCAGAGTGGTCTGGGTGTTTCTCTGGGACAGCTGCAAGGTATCTTCAGTTACAAAACAGTAACAGCATCAGACAATGCAAGGGAGTTGCAGGACTGTCCTGGGACAAGCCATGGGTGGGCCTGGTGTGAGTCTGTCCCTGGTACATGACAGCACATCAGCCTGCCCCAGGCAGGGTGTATGATGGTTGTATGAGGACCCAGGTTGCAGCTGTGGGCCATCCTTGAGGCATCTCAATTTTGTCTGGTATTTTATCATAAAATACTTTGGCAAGCAAGGGACTAAGCCCTGTCCCAGACCATGCTTCTGCCAGAGCAGGCACGGTGAGTGCTCATGACTAGAGTGAAGTCTGGCTATACATTAGAAGGTCTCTGTAGCCCCTTTGGATGGCAACAGTTTTCCATTGTTTGGGATATTATCGAAACATAGTAAAAGCCCTAATAACTGGCAATGTGCCATCTGCTTTGTGTTGAGGGGGGCTAAGTCTGAACACGACCAAAATATACATTTCAAAGCCCCCTTCCTGCTTGGGCAGAGATGCATCCCATAGCTTGTCCTACACTGACAAGAGACCATTGTGCTACATCTGCTCCAGTGCCTGGACAGCAAGTGACAGCCATGAACAAGCTGCTTTGCATAACAAAGAAAATCCTGTGAAAACCATTTTAGAAGGCTGAAACAGGACTGAGACTAGAGATATAATGATTCCAGTGTGCACAACAGATGGAGACTTTAGAGCATGCAGCCACTAATCTATGGATTACAGACTCCCTAATTATAGACTAACATTTACCATTTATGAGAGGCACTTCTGGTAAGGGAGGGGTCTTGCAGGTCATCATTCACTTCTGTATCAACATATACATCAAAAATAATGGAAAGGTAAATCACTAACCCTGAGTCAGAAGGGCCTCAATGCAAAAGTAACCTGCCATGTTCTTAGCCATGTTCTACCAAGAGAAATCTCTTACTCCATACAATGGAACAAGTACAGGGAAAGGGAAAAAAATTTTAGTTTCACAGAATGTGAGTGGTTAATTTGGCAGTTATGAGTCTGAAATTCTTAAAATCATATATGTTTTATGGATGCATAAAAGCTGCATTGCAGGTAAGGCATTAGCACATCTGGAGTGCAGACAGATTTCAGTCTCAGGCATTTAAAGCTCATCCTAACAGATGCAACATTCATATGCTTTCATAGGGAAATGACTAAAAAACTGCCTTTCATAATTTCTCAATCCATAACACCTTACTTTTGAAAGTGTTTTGAAAGTTCACAGCAATTGATGCTGATAGCTCACCCATGCTCTGGAAAGGACCGACATCAAAATGCTGCAATTTGACCTTGGGTTCCACCTCTCCATCAAGAAAGCATATGGCTCACCATCTGTTCACTCTCTCTCTTTGGTCTTTATTTTTTCATACTTAGTAAAATTCATAAAGCAGTGACACTCACTACAATGGAATTTTGTGGTGCACAATTCCCTATTAGACAGCCTGCAGTCTGATGAGTCATCTCAGCTCTTTCCACCACTGTCTGCCCGGAGTGTGGCACTCACAGTCTATTGGTTTAGAAGTAATAAGCAGCTGAGATGAAAGAACCAAGCCAGAAGTTAGGAAGTTAGGAAAAGCAAGGAGCAAAAGTGGGTATGAGCATAGAGACAAAACCTTGATTTTAATTTAATGTCTGTGCAACACAGTAATCCGATAAGGTAAAATGAGAATTTCCCTGGGAAATAACAATGAAGGGTGGTCTGAAACTGGCACAACCTGCTGTTCTCAACCTTTGGGTCTGTCACAGGCTGACACTGACCCTGATGTAGCAGGCTTTATTTGGGACTAAGTCCCCCTTTTTCATGTGATTTCTTCCAGGTGTATTTGATGCAGCTGAGATTGGGTTCTGGCTTTCAGACAGAGTCTTGGGTTTCACATGAGCAGCAGAAAAAGAGTTCAGGGAACAACCAATTCCAAAATTGCTTGCAAAAGAGTGGTCTTACAAAGGATTGGAGGGCAGGCTGTGTTTGGGTGATGGATTTTGGTAGTACAGAAGCCTTTTTCTTCTATTCCATGAAAGAAGGGGACTGTAAGCTGTGTTTGCTTTTCCCTAGGACATACTTAGTGAGCAACATAGATGGGCATTATCTATTTTTATCTATTTTAATATCTGTGTGGAAGGGGTAGCCCACCAGTCCTTAATGGTAGGACAATTTAACAGTGATTTCAAAGGATAATTTGGTGGGACAGTGAATACAGACTGAACACAATTTCTAACATAACTAGATCAGCTGGAGGTATGAAAATTAAGTGAAAAATTAAGAGGTGGTCCCAGCCATAGCAAGCACAGGTTCTAGCTCCTGCATGGCATCAATCATTCCAGTTTACAGAATAGAGTTTTCCTCCAAAGCAGCAGCAAATAGACTGTCAGACAAGCAGACTGGGATCTTCAGTCACAGCCTGGTTCCTGCGGTACTTAGAGAATTTCTTTCGTGCATTATACCAAGGTGTGCAGAGCCATGACAAAAAGTGCATAAATGGCAGCTCTGTTTCCTTCACCAGCCTGGTCAAAGTATATTTGACTGCTTGCTTCCTCACAGTCACAAGGAACCATATAAACAAACAAGCAAACATAGTACCTTTAAATCCACTGTAATTCTTCTCTGCTGACATCTAATTACTTGTTATAGGCTTGTAATCACTGGCACATAATCACTAATTATCTCTAGATACACCACCTGTTTTTGTATCAGTGTGCTCCCCTGAAGCCACGGGTTGAAGGAGAAAGAGGTTGAAGGCAAGGACACTTTAGGTCTGCAATGCTTGATTAGGTCAAGTGCAACACCCTGGAAACAAGGAAATCTCAGCATAGTCCTCCAAGTCATTTCTGGGAATAAAAGCAGGCACAGAGGAGAGTAGCTGGTGATCCCTAAGAAAAGCTGGAATGAGAGGGTGTCACAACAGCAGATATGCTTGGAAGCAAGCCAGCATTTGTCATCACAAACAGAGGCCAAACACAGAGTGAGATCAACCAAGCCAGGCTTCACAGCTTAGGGAAGATGCTGGATGATGCCATACAAGAAGCTGGGAACAAACAGGACTAGGTAAAAAGAGACTGATTTTGAGAGGCAGAACATTAATTTGGAGAAGTGTGCTGACTGCTTTTGAAGTGAATCTTGTGTCACACGTCTGGCAGAATATTCTGGGCTTCAAACTTATACAGAATGTGTGTTTTCTTACATAAATCCATCTCATCCAGGCCCTAACGGTCCACACCACACCAAGCCAGACAACTGTTACAGTGGCAAAAAGCTCACCATTCCTGAAACTGTGGTTCTGAAGGTACCCATTGACATGCAAACAACATAGGTCTACAAGTTTACTTGGCTATTCCTAGAAATCTGGAGCTACATCTCTGGGTTGGTCCATCTTAACACAAGGTGGCTGGAGCACACCTGATGTGCAGAACCTCCAGGGTCACCACCTATTCCTCCTTTGTAGGTGGGCCCAGCAGACTAGCCAGGTTCGAATATTTGGGGTTTCATACTGTTGCCAGATCTGCGGTTCTGACCCTCTAGAAAACATTACTTATCTTTGGTGCCTTCTATCCCCCACAACTTCATAATTGAGTGACTCAGTTTGCATCTGACTGCAAGGCCTGCAATGCCGTGGAAGTCCTTTGGCACTGAGAAGACAGTAGTCCTTCCTTGGAGGACCTGGTGAGGGAGAAGGAGAGTCCAGATTCTCCACACAAAAATTTTCAGAACTCTTTTTCCACAATTGGTATTTCTTAACATTTTGACAAGCAGCTCATTTCAGGAGGAAAAAATACCCCACATGTTGAAATACTGGAATTTTCCATAGGGTTTTGCTCAGCACTAAACAAATTTGGGAACAAAAAGCATTACTGCATTTCAGAAACATTCTTGGAGTAACCAAGCACAGAAGATTATAACTTCCAGCTGCTTATCAGATTTGTGGTCTCAGTATGACAGACTGAGAGCATGCTGAAGTCAGGCTGTGTGTGTTGCTTGAAGTTACTCCCACCAACAATACAATAGCATTCTGCAGTAGAAATTACCACACTATTAACTCACTCTCCCTGTGGTTTTGGCATGAAATACTGAACAAGGTTTTGACAGAGCCAAATGCTTTGCCTTTCTGATTCTGCAGTGGTTTGGCTTTGGTAAAGGATTTCACCAAGGACAACACCCTGCACACAGCAGCTCCCCAGGAGCTGGTATGCAGAGCAGCCTGGAGGATCACAAAGGTCTGTCTCATCTTCTAACATGCCTATGTCTAAAAGTTTAGAAACTGGAGTGTGGTGCTGGAGGCATGAGGCACTGGCCCTCCCCAGCTGATTGAGCTGGCAGGCTCATCAGTCACCTGCCTTTCATAAACACGCCATTTCTGGGTGAACAAAAAAGCCCACCCATCTCTGACCTCTGCTTCTAAGTGTAAGTGGGACAATCAGATTTTCTTGGCTCTTTCACAGTTTCTTCTGCATTTGTACTTAGCCTGACTTTCCCTGAGGCACATGAAAGTTGGTGCTGGGGGCTGTCCTGACATTGCTGCAAGAATGATAGTAGAACAACCCTGTTTATCTGGCAGCCTCCAAAAACAGGACACACTTGTAAATCATGACTGCAGAGTATGAGAAGGCAGCTCTAAATTTGCATGAAACGAGACAACTAGGACTTACTTCTCCATTGCAACTTATCATGAATGTAATAAAGGGATGCAGTTTTATCAAATCCTACAGGAATTAGAAGAAATCAGTGTTAACCTGCTACTACCACTGTCCTGCTGCTTCTCTAGCTGAACTTGCAGACCTTCGAAGAAAACACGCTACGAAAGCTGATGTGCGTTTATCCTGCTCACAATGTTATGTAGTCGTTACATCACATCATTTTCACATGCAATCAAGTATCTGCTGCCTCCAGACCCACAGGAAAATCAGTGTAAAACCATTCTGTATGGATCTGACATCAAGGAAGGAAATGTCCTCACTCAGGACATGGCTCAGGCTTGTCAGCATCGGTGAAGGAAGGGGTCAAATCCCACCTAATGTCAACAGTTTATTTCCTTCAAATAACACAATATTCTCTTAGTCTAATGAGCATTGTATGGAGCTACGTATATCACAGCTATAGAGCCTGAGATGCTTCCTGGTGTAATGAGCAACTTCCAGTGACACAGGCAGCATTATGTCACAATCTGGGACATGCTTCACTCTTTCAAACCATTTTCTATTTTTATTACCGATAGAATGATGTTGCACAAAGCATCTGGGAGCTGGGAACCAGCACAGAAGTTTGCCAGCAGAAGATGTAGAGTTTTTCGAATTAAGAATCTGCCCACTGCCCTGACAAATGGAAAATAAATTAGCCAAGTCATCAGAAAATACCCATCAGAGGGCAACAGTGCCTTGGTGGTGGCAGGCAAGATGACCTAATTTGACTTCTCTGTCAATAGCTTTGCTATTTGAATGATTCATTTGGCAATTAAAATTCCTCTTCAGACATTTAAAAGATAACAATAAGTTTGACAACCTCATGAAGAAAATGCTTGAGAAAGTTACACAACACATTGTGCCTCTCAGTGGATACTCTGAGGCTTGGGCTGTCACCGTTTAGAGCCTGCAATTCCCAGCACAGGCTCTGCCGGGAGCACAGCCGGTGCTCTGGCAGCAGCCAGTGAGGATAAAGGAAACTAGCACTGGGGTTTTGAGAGCACAGAACAAGAAAATGCATACCCCAGACAGGGTGACTATGTCCCATCTTATTAACTAATCCTTTTGCAGAAAGGGATTTGCTTAAAGACCACTTCCCAGAAGGCTGCACCATTCCCCCATTCATAACCAGTGCGGCCCACCTTGTAACACGACTGATTTCCATTTCTCTGTGCATCTTAAACAGTTCTTACTCTAGAACTAGAAAGACATGAATTAGAAGCTTGCCACTACAAACTTCCCATAAAATAAATGTTCCCTGGATCAGAAGAGCAGCCTATTTCTATTCCTTCACGATACAACCAGCGGTGCCCATCTGGCAGGCTCAGCTCAGATTCCTGACCCAAGAGGACTAGCACTTCTGTTCTGGGGTCAGGATGTGAACCCAGCCTCGAGCCAAGGAAACCCTTGCAGGACTGACACTTGGCTCTGGTGGGTCCTGTGGCAGCACAAAGCACATGAGCTCACATGCCTGTGATCTCTATCCTCCCTGGGCTCAGGCAGAGGAAACAGCCTTCCCACTGGATCCCCTCCCTGATCTCTATCTTCAATCTACTTTGTACAGAGAAGTGAGAGGAGAGCTGGTTTGCCAGCAGGGTTTGCACCTCTCATGACTGTCTGCCTGACAAACATTTTTGTCCATGAGCATATAAACATGTGATTTAAAGAAAAGAAAATTTACTTAACTACATGGGGCAGACATTTTGTCATTGTATAATTAAAAGCTTCACATCTGATCCAAGATATACAGAAACATAAATAATGCCTTCTGCTGAGCTCAAAAGCAACTGCGCAGTGAACACACACTGAACACAGACTTCAGTTATCGTGGTATTCTTGAACTAGTAGCCTTATAACACCTAACAGAAAAGATCTTAAAAGTGCATAGCAACTTGAAAAGTAAAAATCAAGAACTGTCTTTTATACAGTGAATGATTTTCATTAAAAGTCAGATTTTAAAGCTTTCACTTCCTGAAGAGCCTTGTACTCCTTTACTGGTGCAGATAATTTCAGTGCAACCCTCCATGCAGCAAGGCACTAGGAAAGATAAACATTGGAATTGGGATTTAAATAAATATTGCTATTAAAGTACAATGCTGAAACTTTTGCATGTTTGCAGAATCAGACAAAAGCCAGGCCCTGTTCCAGAGAATTTTAATTCCCCATAAAGTTGCATATGGAGTTGTCCCAGCCAAAACAAGGGGTTCACTCTAACTCCACTGTGGTCAGTGCACACAGGCACAGGGCAGGGGCACGCTGTTCCTCCAGGAGAGGCTCACTCCTCTCATGCTATTGCTGGGCCCCGAGGAGGCAGGGGCTCAGCTCGCTGCGTGAAGCATGCCAGCCACCAGCTCTGAGATCAGCACATCCCCCTCACTAGAGGCAGAAGCTGTCTGAGAGGGGGTTTCATCCTCTACTCAGTGGATCCCATTTGCAGCAGGAGGAGGATAAATTCCTTTATGCTATGGCAGTGCCTTAGGAAGGTAGAGACCTGGTGGGCAGCCACTTTATGTGCATTTGCTTGGCCAGTACTGGTGGTCTTGCTGCTAAGCATCTGGTTGCAGAGGAAGAGCATTTGCTAGGAGAACAGGAGTAGAAAAAAACTCCAGAACAAACGTGTGCCGGCTCTTTGAAGGAATATTTCCTTCCCTAGCTGCCAGTCAATCCTGCTGCCCCTGCACCTGAAACGTGACAGAACTGAGCTCTTCTCCTGGCACATCCTGGTCAGCCGGCAACAGGGTTCTGGTGCAGGCAAGACACTCATGGTGCTGAGCATCATGAAGCTACAATGCTGGGGCAGCTGCATATTAAAATTCACATAAGAGCCCAAGAACAACCAAATGCAACTCTCTCTGGTGCTGCTTTAGACAAAGTAAGGCAGATACTGACCAGTATATTCACTGTGCCGTGAAACACAAGGCTTTTAAAGTAACTCTTCCAAGTTTGCAGACACAGTCGGTTTATATTTAGTGCATCCTCTCTTCTCCTAATCCTTTAGACCTGAATAATTAGTCAAAAATTCAAGTTACTGTAGATTATTCCACCTAGATGGAGAAAAAACAGACTCAGTTAATGACACTGGTGCAAGTCCAGTTACAAAAGCAGACTGCTTCCCACCGTGCAAAAGGAGGGAAATGATCCCAAACCATTTCCTCCCATACAGCCTCAAGCCTGTCAGCCAGTGACCCCAGACTGCCTCTTCAGGCTTAATCACAGGGTCATTTTTCTCCATGATGGGTCAGGTTCCATGTGGATTTTCTTTAAGAACTACCAGTTCTCGGAGGACTGGCAGAGAAAATGGCACTGTTTTGTTTCGCAGAAAAGGTTGAAAAAAGCATGACTGACAACATCTCATAACACAAAAATGTGGTGTGACAAATCACCTCGACAGGATTTAGAGCCCAGGTACCATGTACACTTGTTCTAGATAAAGAAATGAGCACTTGGCAAAACGATTTTAGTCAAAGCTCCGGTTTTGGTGCTTATGATAGATTTCACAGGTTACTACTGGTGTGTACAGTCGTTAGCATTTTTAAGACCCAGTCTTGGCTGTCTGTCTGTCTGTCCTTGGGGCCCACAGTACTTCTGAAATGAAGTTGCAATGGAGCTCTCAAAGCAACACCTTAAACTAGCCAACACACGGAGCTGGTTCGCGCGGCCAGTCAGGAGCACCCGTGCCTGCGTTTGGGAGCAGAGAAGCCTTTGCGCAGGGAACACTGCCCATGTCTGGCGGCAGCGTCCACCGAACCGCAGCGCCTCTGCAGGGAGCGCGGCCCGAGCAGAGCGGGGCACGGCCTGAGCAGAGCCGGGCACGGCCCGAGCAGAACGGGGCACGGCCACGGCCCGAGCAGAACGGGGCACGGCCCGAGCAGAACGGGGCACGGCCCGAGCAGAACGGGGCACGGCCCGAGCAGAGCGGGGCACGGCCCGAGCAGAGCGGGGCACGGCCTGAGCAGAGCCGGGCACGGCCCGAGCAGAACGGGGCACGGCCACGGCCCGA
>JANRGV010000034.1:17675938-17688210 GCA_024734035.1 Alethe castanea | reverse complement strand
GGGAAGGCAGGGCGGGCCGGGAGCCCTTGCCCAGGCCGTGCTGTGCTGTCCCTGCAGTGGACCATGTGGTGCCGGAGCCCGAGGGCAGCCTGGCCGAGGCGCTGGAGCGCTGGCGGGAGTGGGCAGATGGCAAGGCCTGCTGTGACTACGGCCTGCACGTGGACATCCCGCGCTGGAGCCCCCGCGTCAGGCAGGAGCTGCACACCCTGCTCCAGGACAAAGGTTCGTCGCCTCTGCTCCCTGCCTGGCCTCGGCCAGCTGTCCCCTGCCAGCGAGGGCAAGGGTGGCTGCACTGTTGGCTTCTGTGGGGTGTTCAACTGCCAGCTGTGCCCCACGGGGCAGCTGGTGGGGAGGGTGGCCAGAGCAGGCAGGTAACCTACCCAGCTCATCTCTCTGTCCTCTGCCCTGCCCCAGGTGTTAACTCCTTCATGGTGTACATGGCCTACAAGGATCTGTACCAGATGTCCAACACTGAGGTGAGACCCCCTGCATGGCCATGGTTGTGCTGATTCCGGGAGCAGCGGGGGGTGACAGCCATGGTGGGCATGGGGCAGCTCATGAGGCTGGCGGCTGCTGCCCTTGGCCAGGCCTTGCTGCTCCTCTCCTGTGCCCTGGCTGCCTGTGCAGGGCTGCCCCAGGCTGTGCTCTGTGCTGGCTGGGCCCTGGGCTGCAGGCAGAGGCGCAGGTCTAGTGTGGAGACCACCAAGAGCATCTGCTGCTGACAGCATCCTTCAGAGAGCTGGTCCCTGCATGGCCAGAGTGCTGCCTGGCATGGCTGCTCTGGGTCCTGCTGCTGCCAGGGCCAAGGGTGGAAGGGCAGCTTGCTCAGTAATCATTTCTTCTTGTCTCTCTTCTAGCTTTATGAGATATTCAGCTGCCTGGCAGAGCTGGGTGCCATAGCTCAAGTTCATGCAGAAAATGGGGATATAATTGCACAGGTAACTAAGTACTTCTAGCATGCAAGAACTGAAAATCTCTATCAGGCAGATGTGGTGTGGGACATTAGCAAAATGGCTCTGAAGCCAGGCATCTTGTGCAAGGTGATATCCTTGCTGTTCAGCAGCAATGTCAAAGTTAGCAAGATTTTTTGTTGTGAATACATTGTGCATAAGTGAATCTGATATAGTGCATTAGCAATTACCTAAATGGAATTGAGTGTCCATCAAGTATGATATTTTCACTGCAGCTGCAGCTGTCTTCAGTGTGGAGGGGCAGAGACTTTTGCCTTGCACATAACAAGCCAGGAGAGGTCAAGTCCATTGAGGACTGCCTTGGCAAGAGTGATTTTCTCCCTGTAAGCAAACAGGAGGCCAATGAAGCTGGATTGGCAAGGCAGGTGTTCTTAGGGATGTGGTTTAGTGATCAAGTGGGTAGCGTGTATTGGCCTGCTGTGTTGTCTTTGGTGCTTGGTGGCAGAAGGTCCAAATGTTTTGATTCTCATTAAGACACAGAAGACATTTCTCAGTTAAGTTCTGCAGCTGTTTGTTTTTTTTTCTCTCTTTTGTTCTTGGGAGTTGAAGGAGCATGAACCAAGAGATCATTCTTGGAGCATCTTTTCAGACTACAAGAGTCAGTTTTTGTTTGGGCTTTTAGAGCCACAGTGCACAGTTGGATGGCTCCTTCACACAAAAACTGAGTGGTCAGAGGAGTTGTATTGGCCAGAGCTTATTTCTATTTTAGCACCTGCCTAATCATAAAATGCCCCAAAATTACTAATTTGTAGCACTTCACAGACCTGGGAATTGGAGAGGAGGGGAATTTTGTAGCCCATTTTTGTCTCCACATTGTGCTTGTTTCATTGAAGAGGTTTAAGTCAGTACTTTCCCTCCCATTTCCCCATTTCTCTTTCAAATCCCTTGAGGGAACATCAGCCTCTCACCATGCCTGATGGTCCCACAGGACATAGGATGTTGATGGTCCTGAGGGAAGGACTTGACACAGAAGGGATCTGCATTTTTTTGATTGATAGTTTCAGTCCTATAATATCCCTCTGTTCTTTTGATGTCCTAGGAACAAGCCAGGATGTTGGAGATGGGAATAACAGGCCCTGAAGGCCATGTGCTGAGCAGACCTGAGGAGGTAAGGTGCAGAGGACAGTCCAGCCTTGCTTCACTGAAGTCTTCCCAGGCACAGTAGGGCTTAGTGTATTTAGTGTGGCTAGGCAAGCATCAGCTCAGGGGAGAGTGTGTGTATGCCTAGGAGTATCTGTTTGTACAGCACTGCTGGCTTTTTCATCGTCAGCCCAGGAAAGAGCAAGGTGCATGTTTGTGACAGACATTTCTCAGTCTTGCTTGAGTTGCCCAGCAGAGACAGAAGCCCTTGCTCTGAGTCTCACAGAGAGGAATCAGTCAACCAAAGTGTCTGTATGGCTGTAGCAGCCTTTGAGGCTGCACTGGGGGCATTTGTCTTACATAGGTGACTCCACAGGTCTGAGAAGCCTAAGAAGAATCTAATGATTAGTTTTAGTTTCTCTGAGAATTCACTGTTTCCATCTAAGTGCAGACAGATTCCAGCCTCTTCCTGCTTTATATCTGCTTAGTCTCTAAAGTGTGTTTCAGAGTCAGATGGATGAAGCGTTTGGTAGAAGGAGTGGGAGGGAAAGAGAAGGGGAATTCCCTGGTTACAAATCATTGTCAGAACTCTAATGAGATTACTTCTAATTTTAGCTTGCAGAGATTTTTCTGTTTGGTCCATTAATATGAGTTGAGTCTAATTTTAGATAGGTTTCCTTCACATAACTCCCTGCTGAGAGGTGCTTTGACTTCCCACAGCATGTGAAAGAAGAAAACAATAGGAATTTGGTACAATAGCAAAGTTGAGCAGGGAAGCACAGGGACAGATTTGTACTTCAGGGCCTGCTGAAATAAAATCAGTTGGCCTAAATTAAAAGTGTAGGAAGTTGACTGTATTTGGGCTACTAACAACATAAATGGCCTAGTGTAATAACAGTACTTACTCTTTTGGAAATACAAGAGTGTAAAGCATTTTCCTGTACAGGGAAGAGTCGCAGTGTCAAACACAGTGGCTCAGAGTTCCTCTTATTTTTATGACTCTTTTGCCACTAGTTGGCAAGCTAAGGTGCAATTATGGGATGCTGTGGTTGTGCCCAGATATGAGAACTGTCCTATTACCATAAGCAGTGCAGATCTCATCCAAAGCCAATAAAACATTAAGTGTTTGATCTTGAAATGCCATTTAAGTATAGGGCGACTGAGAAGAGTGCAAGACTGTAGATATTATCTGTTCAGCCAAATCCAGATCTCATTGTCTTTGAAAATAAGTAGTGTCCTTCTTCCAGAACATACTCTACCTGGGAAAATTTTAGGTGGAGCACAAATGACCCTACAAAGCCTGCAGGCAGATGGCAAAGCATTAGGAGAGTGGTCTGTGGCTCCATGGGTCTTCTCTGTCCTGGAGGGACCTCAGTGGGGGTTAAAGACTTGTTCTTCTATCAGATGATGGTGTGACTTGGTAGGGCAGGATGATGCTGCTCCAGATTGTAACCTGCTTTGAGGGGTATTCAGTGATGGCTGTTTGCTCTTGTCCATATGTTAAACCCCATCAACTACTACAGCACATAAGTATGGTGATAAAAAATGGCTTCTTGCTTAAATTTCTATTTAAAGAGTCTTTAAGAAGAGAAAAACCTCTTTTCACTGTATAGCAAATAGATCTGCAGAAGTCTGAGAGGCGTAGGGAGTGCATGTGTGTCTGGATGCAGTGCTCTGCTTCTCTGCCCTGGGACATTTTGTCTGGCATGGTCCTAGGCATTGCCCTGAGGGCTGGATCATTGTGTCTTTTTAAGGCTTCTGTTTTCAACTTTCTCAAGCGAACACTTGAAGCCAAATTGTAGAGCAAACACTTGGAGAACTCAGGGGTTGAGCTCAGGCTGAGCACAGGCTGATGTAATAGTCCAAAGATATGTCCCTGCAGGGAAATGTCCCTGCACTGACAGCAGCACAGGGACAGCAGCAGGCTGGGGCAAGCAGCAGCTGCAGTGCAGGATGGCCCCAGTGCCTGCCAGTGTGCAGCCCTCTGCAGCCTGCCTGGGGCTGCCAGGGCACATCTTTTTAAACCTGCTGCAGCCTGGGACAGCCTGGAGCAGGGGAGTGCTGTGGAAGGGTGGGCCTTCCTCCTGCCTGGCATCAGCCTGCAGGCTGTGCTGGCAGGCTGGGCAGCAGTCCCTGGGCTCCTTGGGCTGTCGGGAGAGCTGGAAGCAGGCAGTGGAGAAGACAGCAGATGCAGCTCTGCTGCCCCCAGGCAGGGTTCAAGCAGTGCTGCTGTGCCAGGCATTGAGTTACTGTTGCCTGCCTTTGGGCCAGGCCCTGGGAAGACAGAAGCTTCCCTCCTCAGGTGTCCCTGATTAAACTGCCCTGGGGGAGTCAGGGGTAAAAGTGAGGGCACAGGGCATCCACAGGAATCAGTAGTGTGCACAAGGGCTCCTCCCTGCCCAGGGCTCCTCTGCAGCTGTGTGCCATCCTCTTTTCCAGCTGGAAGCAGAAGCTGTCTTCCGGGCCATCACTATTGCCAGCCAGACCAACTGTCCTCTCTACGTGACTAAAGTGATGAGCAAAAGCGCTGCTGACCTCATCTCACAAGCCCGAAAAAAAGGTGAGTGGCAGCTGGTGCTGCACTCAGCCCTGCCACTGCCACCAGGATGCTGGATTATGTGGTCCCTGTGTCCTTTAGGTGGTTTTGCCAAGATCAGCACTGTGCTTCAAGTGCTGTCCAGTGCTTCCTCTTCTGCCAGGGAGCAGTTAGCTTAGGAGTTTGCCTGACTTGTGAAGGTCAGGGTGACACTGCAGTAGGCCACATGGAGCCACCTCCTGTTGTCAGTCAGGTAACATCAATATGTGGGACACAGGTAGGAGCAGTGCTTTAAACACCACAGATTGTTTGCAGCTGTAAAGGGCTCAGTGTGGATACTTGTTCAATGCACGTGGGTTGGGCTGCTGCGTATAGCTCTGGCCTCCTTTGAAGTGCTGGCCCCTTGGAGGTGCTTGGGTGCCTTTTCAGGTGGCTGGGAGCTCCATTTGTCAGTGATGGTAGAGCAGGGATGCCCCACAAGTGTGGGCATGTACACAGCTCTGTTCAGTAGACTCTGTGCCCCTGCCCCAGGAGCTGTGAAAGAGGATTCTGGTGCACAAGGATTTGTGCCCTTGAGCAGGAGGAGCCTGTGGTGATGTCTGGGTCTGGGTGTTCTCGGGCCATGGCTGCTGGTAGCAGTGTGGAACAGAGAATGCCACCAGGCTCCACCGAAACACTGTGCTTTCTGTGCCCTTCTCCAGGCATCGTGGTGTTTGGTGAGCCCATCACGGCCAGTCTGGGGACTGATGGAACACACTACTGGAGCAAGAACTGGGCAAAAGCTGCAGCATTTGTGGTCTCTCCACCACTGAGCCCAGACCCAACCACTCCTGACTACATTAACTCCCTCTTGGCCAGGTGAGTCACAGCTCTGCTGGGGGTGCTGCTAGGGGAACGTGGACTCTGGATAGGGAAGAAGGAGGTTAGTCCAACCTGAACCACTTCGCTGTAGGCATGTAATGAACTGGGTAGTGAAAGAGCTCTGACTCCACACCATGTTGGTTTATCCTCAAGAGTGGAGGTAGGATGCCATAAGCTTAACAACACTAGTGAGAAAAATACCAGTAGTCATGAACCATTTTAAATGCCCTGAAGAAGACAAAGAAATGAGGACAAGCTAAAACAGACTTGTCAATGGAATGATTTTCCTATCTGGAGAAGTGGGGAATGGCTGCCTGGATTAGGATGATGCAGGATGCTGCACCAACATGGAGAGCATTGCAGGTTTCACAGGCTGATGGGGACCCCAGTCAAATACAAAGCAGATGTATTCACACACCTCTACAGATGAGCAGTAGCAGAGCCTGCAGAATGCAGGAGACCTTCAGGAGCAGCTCCTGCACACCTGGCTGGGATGGCAGGTTGTTTTTTCATCCTGAAGGCAAGAGGGTAAAGGAAGCATTTGTTGAAAACAAAGACAAACAAGAAAAGCACTTCAGCAATTTGCTGTGACCTTTCACAGTTACACTCCATCCTCTCACTGGCAAGGCTAGGGCAACAGCTGAGGACACTGCACACTGGCCCTGTCTGCCTGCCATGTGTCCATCACACACCACTGCCAGCCCGTGTTTGTACATCCAGTTGTGCATGTGCTGCCTGGTCTGTTAGCCAGGGGATAGCTGACACTGAGGGGTTGTAAATGGAATTGTCCTTTGAGGTAATGCTGGAAACATCTGTACCAAGATGAACAAGGGATGAGTAGTCACTAAGAGGTGTCTCCAGCAGGGCACGTTAGGATAAACCTGAGTTGTACCAGAGTGGAGATGCTGTGTCTGGGTGTAAGAGAAGTGCCAGTGCATTTGCAGTCTGAGTAAGCAGCTCACCCTGCATTTGCTGTGGTCTGTGAACAAGGGATGCCTCAGTACATACTGGATGTATGATACAGGTGCAGGTCTTAACAACTGGCAGGGAAATATGAGCCCTGCTCCTGCACTGCTTTTCTAATCCTTACCTTCCACTTCCAATTTACCCCAGACCTCAAAGAAGACACAAGCAATTCTTGGTCTCTGCAGCTCCTTAGTGTCTGTCCTGACACCGTTTTCTGTGAGGCTGCAGCAGGAGGAGACACCATGAGGTTGCAGCTGGGCTGGATGGCTTGTTTGTCTCCAACAGGAAGCACGTTGTGTTGTCATTCTGGGCCTCTGTCTGTGCAGACATATGGCAGAAATTATCAGAGGAAGCTGGACATTACCAGTGGATTAGGGCAGATTTGCAGCCTCGAGAGGAGTCCTGTGTCTGCTCTGTCCAGGTGCTTGAGGCCCCTTGCCTCATGCAGGCAGTGCTGGGAGCTGGCCTGCTTTGGTCTGCTTCCTTTTGCCTGGCAGCAGTGACTTTTCAACTGCTGCCTGTCCAGTCTCACCTGAGCAGCAGTTGAGTGACTTCCAGGGAGCCATGGACAACTCCTCAGCCCTGCCTTGTCTGTGGGCAGCTTGCTGACTCTTCCTCTTACTAGGAACTCCTAGGCAAGGGGAGGGGTCAGGGCATCTCACCTGCCCAGGTACCCCTTTGGGCAGAGGGTGAAGAGGCCTCAGTGAAGCATTTCTGGGCTTCCTGCAGAGTGCCACTTCAGGGCAGCCCCAGCTCCCCCCATGCCACTGCAGCAGGCTTTCATGGGGTGGGGGAGGACTGTGCTAGCCCTCATCATGCAGGAGCTGGCAGCACACTGTGCAAGGGCTGGCTTGTGGGACTGGGGGACAGTCCTGGAGCAGGGAGGCCTCTTCCTCCCTGTGCGGCAGAAGAGCTCTCTCAAGCAGACCTGACAAACTGCAAGAAATGGAGTCTGGTATGAAAGGGCATCTTCTGGCCTGACTCAAAGACCACTCTTCCCTAGGAGCTGACTTTTCCTTTCTACAGGGTGCTGTCCATGCTCAGGTGGATAGCACAGCATGGCAGAGGCCTCTTGCCTCCAGGGGCTGGGTCAGGTGAAGTCTTCAGGCTTGAGGGACTGTGGAAATGAGGGTGCAGAGTCAAAAAAACTGGGCTGGGGGCTGCCCATGGCCAGAGGAAATCCATATCCCTCATGTCTCTGTTGCTGTCTGACTGCAAAATGACTGACAGTGGGTTTGTTCCACCCCTCCTCAGTGGTGATCTGCAGGTGTCGGGGAGCGCTCACTGCACCTTCAGCACTGCACAGAAAGCCATTGGAAAAGACAACTTCACAATGATCCCAGAAGGAACCAATGGCATAGAGGAGCGAATGTCTGTCATCTGGGACAAGGCAGTGGTGAGTCCCACCAGGGAAGGGGCAGAGTGGCAGAGGTGGTTGCTGCTGCCCCACAGAGCTGGGCACCCAGCTTGTTCCCTCTCTGGCTTTGAGAGTCAAATCAAGCTGGAGCAGGAGAGGTGGCTGTCGCAGGTTTGGGGTGAACATCCAGAAGCTGTAACTGTGCCCCCAGTTCTTGGTCTGTCTGGCACTAGTTAGTAAGATCAGTTTCAGAAGCTTGGGCCCAGCCAGCCAGCACCTTTTGTGGGAGTGAGGATGGTGCTTCTCAGGGCTCTTACTCACCCTTTCCCCATAGAAGGACTTTGTTCTCTTTGTGTGTGAGCAGGCCACTGGAAAGATGGATGAAAACCAGTTTGTGGCTGTGACGAGCACTAATGCTGCCAAAATCTTCAACCTATATCCACGAAAAGGGAGAATAGCAGTGGGCTCAGACAGTGATCTGGTTATATGGGACCCTGATGCAGTGAAGATCATCACAGCAAAAACCCATCAGTCTGTAAGTGTTCTACTCGTCTGTGAATGCTGGAGGGGGGTGTGTGAGTTGTTTTGTAGACAGGTTGCCTGGCTGCTGGGAGCTTGCTACTGTCCTGCTTGGCTCTGAGGAGGAGGGGCTGAGCCCAGGCTCCAGGCAGTGCCTGTTGTGACTGTAGGTTGAATTTCCAGGAGCCCTAGGGCTCATGGGGCTTTTTTCACCCTGTTTAGGTATTTTCCTGACCCTGGCCTTCTCAGGTGTAAAGACACACATTTCTCCTTACCTTGGTTCCTCTTCCAGGCACAAATATTTTTCCTGGTTTTGCCACAGTGTTTTATTCATGCCTTATCTCAAGCCTACATCCTGCCTTTGTCTGCTCTTGGAGTTCTTCCTCACACTGAGTTTCAAACCATCAGGTCCTGGTTCATGCTGGGAGCCCTGGTGGGCTTTTACTGTGATGGGCTAGTGATCTGCAAGGGGCCTCTGAGCAGGCAAGGCTGTTAAAGGTGTCTTCTGCCTGCACTGGTGACTCCACAGTGAGGTGTGGGGACTGCCCCACCCTGAGTGGGCAGGCAGTGCTCTTGTCCCTCCTGACCATTGTCCTGGACTTGCTGCAGGTGGCTGAATACAACATCTTTGAGGGGATGGAGCTCCGTGGGGCCCCTGTGGTTGTCATATGCCAGGGGAAGATCATGCTGGAGGATGGCAACCTGCATGTGACCCCGGGGGCTGGACGGTTCCTGCCCTGCAGCCCTTTCCCTGACTACGTCTACAAGCGCATCAAAGCCAGGAGGAAGGTGAGGAGATGGGGATGCCAGGAGACTGAGCTGTTAGCCCAAATTGCCCTTAGTAACTGGTTGGTTTTCCTTTGCAGTTCTTGGTGGACCCTGTAAGAAGTGCTGCAAACTGCTAGTGTATTTTGAATGTACAGAATAGCTGATGCTTGGATAGGGAGCCCTTTGTGTTAGTGGTGTGCCATGGTGGAGGCAGATGCTCCTCAGGGTTAGCAGTCCTCATCCTGTCCTGCTGCAGCAGGAGTCTGGAGGGAAATGCTGTTTAAAATTAAGAGCTTGGCCAAAATTGCCTTCTCCTCCCCCATTTGTGCAGCATAAACCCCATCTGAGTGACAGCCTGTTGCACTGGCTCTGCACACCTTACAGGGCCGTGGGGCTGTGCCAAGCCTCAGTGCTGCAGGACTTAGGGTGCATGGCAGTGTGACATCCTTCTGCAGGGGCACTGAGGAGCTGATGTTCCCTGGGCTCAGAGAAGTGTCACTGTCCTTTCTCTCTGGTGACAGATGGCAGAGATGCATGCTGTGCCCCGGGGCTTGTATGATGGGCCTGTGTTTGACCTGACCACCACCCCCAAGGGGGGCACCCCTGTGGGGTCAACCAGGGGGTCCCCCACACGTCAGACACCGCCCATCAGGAATCTCCATCAGTCTGGATTCAGCCTGTCAGGTGAGCACGTGTGCTGACTGGGCTGGGAGGGGGCAGAGCCTCTGGCCATGTGTCCCTGTCCTGGCCTGGGGCAGGGGGCAGTTAGAGGTGGCAGGGTAAGGTAAGCACAAGAGTGGATCATGGCAGGGCAAGATCCTGTGTGTCCCTTAAAGGACGTGGCTGGAGCTGCTCCTTGCAGTAAAAGCCAGGCAGACTGTGGAGGCCAGCACAGCATCCCATGCTGTTCTTGCTGCATGGGTCTGTTCACAAAGCATCTGCAGAGACTTCCAAGCCACTGCGGCTCTCGGGGCTGCTGCTGGAGTTGGAGAGGGCGCAGGTTGTAGTAGATAGCCTGTGAAGGGCCTTGGCAAGACTCCAGCTGTCTGACTGCTCAGTCCTGTGAAGAAGACACTCTGAACTTTGCTTTACCCATTCCCTTGCTACTTCCTTCCTGTCCCAGGTACCCAGGTTGATGAAGGCATGCGCTCAGCCAGCAAGCGCATTGTGGCACCCCCAGGAGGCCGCTCCAACATCACCTCCCTGAGCTAAATGTCCCGGCTGAGGAAGAAACAAAATCCCCGTTCAAGCAAAGGAAGAAAAATGGTACATTGGTGTTGAAGAATGAAAAGAAATAAACCTGTTCTGAAGAATCAATAAGCCTCAAGCCTTATGTTTCACAAATGCTACTCGCTACCTAGCTTTAAAGATGTTGCTTCATTTTGTTTTTGCATAGCCTTAAAGTTCTGTTGTTACTGTTGTGGGTTTGGTTGGGTTGTGTTTTGCTCTTCCTCTCTGTATGCATGCTGCTTGGACAGGTTGCTCGGTTCGGTGTTGTTGGTGTTGGACGTGTGTGGGATGCTGTGGTGTGGGACAGTGGCAGTGGCCCATGGGGCAGCCCGGCCAGGCCGGTGAGGGGCAGGGTCTGGCCAGAGGCAGGATGTCAGATGGGGAGGGCAGGTGCACTGAGCTCGTAGGGAAAGGTGGGTCTGTCACATTCATCTCCTTCATCTCCGCCCAATGCTCTGGCGTTTCATCACGAGGCCTGTGGGGGAGCTCGAATCATCTCTGTAACAGCTGTCACAGCACCTTGTGTAAGGAGTTTTACTACTTTGTACACTTTATTAAAAAAAAAGTTGTTCCTTCAAACAACTCATGTTGTCTGCTGTCTCTTATCTTCCTCAGGCTGCTGCTGCTTGGCAGGGGCAGTGCCCAGCTGCACCTGCAGGGAGCTGGGCTGGTGTGGCAGAGGGGTTTGGGTGCTGTTGGGGCTGGAGGGGGCTGCAGCAACAGACTGTCAGGGCAGCACCTTGCAGTGCACACACTGCTACGGGTGCCAGGGTGTTGGTGGAGCTTTTACATTGCTAAGAGTGGGGAAAATGTCAAATCAGGAGGTGAAGCCTCAGGCCTGTCAAAGCATTTAAATAATAGCATTATTCCTGGCACTAGCAGGAATCTGCAGTAGCAGTGCTTTGGCCAATCGCAGTCTTGGCAAGACCACACCAGCAGTGCGGTTGTTCCTGAAGACAGTCCCTGCCTAAATCAAGTATGATTTCAGTGGTAGAGAGACTCAAACACGCATTCAAATTCCCCTCTGGTTTTGGAAGCCAAACCCTATCAGATTCAGTGAGCTGCAGCAGATTAACACGATGGTGAATGTATTTTTCAGGCTGGACTGGTAAAGCATCTGGATTCACCAGCACCTGGTTGTTACTGCTTGGTGTCCACACCTGTCTGCGCACTGACCACCCACCCTGCCAGCCTGCTGTGCCCACCCCTCACAGCATGTTTGCAGGAGCTGTCTGTCAGCAAAGGCCACTTTTGTCAGTCATTGGTGAAGACCCTGCATGTGGGAATCACCTCTTCCCCCGAGGCACAGCGGTGGTGACACGGTGGGCAGCTCCCAGCACACTGCAGCATCACCTGCATGGTGACACCAAGGGCTGTGGCACCTGCCAGCCACGCCAAAATGGACACTTATCCATTGTCTCACGGTCCCATTCCTGCCCCCAGGGAAGGCAACAGAATAGGATCTGAATCTCACCACCTGTGGCCAATTGCAAGGCAGCCCCCAGAGCCTCTCCCCCACGCTCAGCACCCTCTGGCTGTGGGGGAAAGCTGAGGGGTGGGTGCCCCACTCTCCTCTGTGCCCTGGGCCACTGGCAGGGTCCCAGCAGCACAGGACAAGTCCATGGCCTGACACTGTGAAGGTGCATGGCTGGCTGAGCCCCAGCCCGATGAGCAGGTCCCTGCAGGGGCTGAGCTGTTCTCAGAGCTTGTTGTTCTGACTGTCCTCCCTGTGAGGGCCTCCACTTTCTGTCATGGTCTCCTGGATGCTGTCATGGTGGGCTCTTACCCTTGGGGATAGAAAAGGATGACTGAGCTGTGATGGGAAGCGCAGGCAGAGCCCAGACCCCACAGAGGCACAGCTGCCCTGGAGCTCCCTGCTGCCTGGCACGAGCTGCGCTCACTCCACAGCTCCCCCGGCCCCGCTGCCCCAAGCTCCTCCAACACAGGGCCCCAGCACACCCCCCCCCCCCCCCCCCCGCCCCGG
>JANRGV010000034.1:17652403-17668839 GCA_024734035.1 Alethe castanea | reverse complement strand
ATAATGGGATGGGATGGGATAATGGGATGGGATAATGGGATGGGATAATGGGATGGGATGGGATAATGGGATGGGATGGGATGGGATGGGCCTGCTCTCAGTCAGGCTGAGGGAGAGAGCACAACCCCAAATGATGGCAGCAGCACCAGCAGGACTGCGGCCTGTGCCTCCTGCTCCCACTGATTTATTCACATGCAGGACCACCAGGAACTTACCGTGCTCGTCCAGTAAAATGTTGTCGGGCTTGATATCTCTGAGAAAAAAGCAGAGAAGGAGAGAGAGCCATTAGCCCAGAGAAGGGGCAGGGCACTGGGCTGCTGGCACCCCAGGGAAGGCCAGCTCTGGGCACTGGCAGGGACTCTGCACCCCCAGAGCCCGCGGCTCTCAGCTCTGCTGTCCCTGCCTGATTCGGGGCAAGGGGAGTGACTGATCAGACAGGGCTGGAGCAGCAGCAGTGGGTGCACAGGGCAGGCTGAGCAGCACTCTGCTGAGTCCACCCACAGTGCAGTGAGGGCCTTTTTGTCATTCTCCTCCTGTTATTTTCCATACCGTCCTGAGAAGGGCTCCTCATTTACTCAGTAAATTATTGAATTAAATTTAATTATTTTAACATCTTTGTTCTAGATACAAATGGGTTACCCACAGGTTTTATTCCTGAGTAAAAGGACCCCACAAAAAAATACTCATAGCAATGCTGTAGGGAAACACTTTGAGTGAAGGGAGAAAATGTACACCTGATACTCCTGAAAATGTATACTAGGATACAGCCACCTGAGTGACTCTACAAGCCATTACCTGGCTTTAATGACCTCATTACACCAGTCCCATTGAGCACCTGGCCAGCTGATACCCCAGCCAGGAGGTCCCAGCCAGGAGGAGCCAGCAGGTGCAGTGACCCTGTGCCAGCTGGAGCTCCCCACCAGGCCCATGAGTTACAGGTAAAGAAATGAGCAAGCTCAGGATTTTATCTTTAAAAATTCAATCCTTAAGACACAGTTTGATTTTTCCAAGCCACCTGGAATCAAAACCCCACAATATATCTAATTGTCATCTAATAGCTTACAGTTCTCTGGCATCTCGTCACCCAGACAAATTCCAGGGGGTTATAAACACTGGTTACCTTCCTGCTGCCACCCCATCATCCAGGTGAGTGTAGGGACAGGGATCATTAGCACAGCACAGGGCAATATCAGGCAAGTGGCTGATTTTTCCCCTAAGCACAATAGAACTGTTTCATGTTTTAAAAAAATTATTCTTTTTTAATTTCTAGTGTGGCTGTTTCTGATCTCCCTCAGTCTGGCATACAGCCTCTGGAATTACACCAGCACAGCAAGATCATTCTCAGGATGCAAACAATGACCACAGATAATTCTGGTTATTGTTCATTTGTATATTTTTTTTAATAAGCTGGTTATATAATTTCCTAACCTAAAAGATTTTAACATTTCCCATTCTTTTACATCTAGGTGGGAAATAATTACAGCCTGAGTTTGCTGTCTCTGCATAGCTTAGTTCAGTCAAAGTCATTGCTTCTCTGTCTCCTGATGTTCCCAATTACAACTGTTGCAGTGTAATTGACTCAGTTGAATCACTTTATCAATCAAATACTATCCCACTGGGTAACTGTTAATTAAACAACTTGCATTACAGTGTTAATTAAATAACTCACAAATTTTACAGCCTGCCATACATGTTTTGTTGTACTTGAGTTACCTTAAACACATGCAGCTGTGTGAAAAGCACACTGCAACCTCACCTGCAGCTTCTCCCACCCCTCCTCACACTGGGGCAAAGACCCCTGCCTGCAAAGCTCCAAAGCAGCAGCAGAGAAGAGAAGACCCTGGGCAGGTGGGAGCTGTCCCCAGGGCCTGGCCCTGACTGCAGCAGAGCAGCTGCTGTGGCTGCAGGGACAGGCAGGGCCCTTCTGCCCCCACACCCTGGCCATGGCAGCTGGACCCTGGGCAGGAGCAGCCATCCACCCTCACAGCTCCTCACCAGGGCCAGCTGTCCACTAACAACCAGGACCACTGCAGTTCTGTGCTTCCCATACCTAATTCTTACACTGCATGAGAATGCTCACCTGCAGTGGTATGTCTGAATGAAGTGACCTTCTCCCTGCAATTACTGACCTCACAGTCCCCCTGTTCATCCTCCCTGGCAGCAGCTACCTTGGCCAGCTCTGGGGCTCTGAGCTTGGTGCTGCCCGTGGCACCAGCAGAGGAGCTGTGTGTCCATCCATCCACAGACAAACCCTGCTGCCCTGGATGAACCCTCTGCCTCCTCTGCTGTTCTGCAGGTCTTCAAAGGCATGGGAAGAGCTCCTGCATTTTTTCACTGGCTACGAGAAATTGTGGTAGCCAAAAAGAAACTCTCAGCACTTCTAGAGAGGGATTTACCTCATGCAGGAAAAAGCTGTGTTTGTCCTCATGTTTTGGTGCAATACAGAGAGGGGGACAGAGGCAGACACCTTCAAGCATGAACACAGGAGTTCTGAGTGCTGATACCTCCCCTCCCTGCACCAGGACAGATATTAATGAGCTACAGCTAATTTAAACTTATCAGAGACAAATCTTTGCAGGATCAGTGGACAATCAAATATGCTATTTCACAGGTACACCAGAGGGACAAATCAGATGGTCTCTGCTGTATATAAAACACTTTTCTTGCCCTTGTGTTTCACATAAAAGCAAACACCCATGGCATGATATGTTGTTTACCACTTAAGCTTCCATTTGTCATTTCACATCAAGGAGGAACAAGCCTGCCCACAGCACAGCCTGTGGCCTGGCTGACCTGTGGATGATGTGCCTGCTCTGCAAGTAGTCAAGGGCCAGCACCAGCTCGCAGATGAAGAGTTTCACAGTTCCCTCTCGGAAGCGCACGTTTTGCTGCAGATGGTAGCGCAGGTCCCCTCCGAGCAGCAGGTCCACCACCATGAACATATCCTCTTCATCCTGGAATGAGTACCTGAAACAGCACACACATGGCTCAGGGACAGCGGCACTGAAAAATGGCAGGTAATAAAGGAACAGGTGGTACCTCTGGGAATACTCATAATTTCTTGGAATTTTTCACTTGGGAAATTACAATTTCATGACCTTTCCATGCTCCGTTTCCCGCTATTGTCATACTTGTGACAACAATAATTCAGTCTCAGATCAGACTCAGAACAGAGTCAGAGCAGACTGTATGAACAACTCAAGATGGACATTCTGTCCTCTCCAAGCACCGATGGCAAGCAGCACAGAGGAGCCCTGGAGCAGCCCCTGCCCCGACCCCCAGCCCTGCAGGTCCCTGTGTCGGGCAGTCTGTCTGTGCCCCATGTGCTCAGCACCACAGGGGTGCAGCTGGTCTCTGCTGGTCCTCAGTAAGTGACCTCATTTGATGGACTGTGTCTCTCTGAGAGGGGCTGACAACCAGCCATGAGCCCCTTCCTCATGGATTTTGCTTAGCAAAACACAGATTGCTTGATGTGCTGACCAGCACAAGCCAGAGCACTGCTCCACACGCAGCTGCAGTCTGTGTGTCACTCAGAGTGCAGGCAAGGGAATGCTAAAGGCATCCTGAAGGCAGGGATGGCATGGCAAGAGCAGCAGCAGGGACACTTGGATGGTTTGCTCTGCACAGATCCCTGTGTGTACACACACTGGTCAGCTCTCAGCTGCTGAGTGAGCTTTGCCTGGAACGTTATGTTCAAGTAGGAAAGACAAGTTTGGAGACATGATATGGGAGGCATAGCTGCACCTTTACCATTCATACCCCAGTAAGAACAACTCTAAATGGCAACAGCAGCAAAATACCAAGAGTTCACTGCTCTCAAAGGTGCCTGTAATTGACTGCTCTGACTCCACCAGTAAGCCAAGGAGCCACCTCTTACCATAAATTAACCAAAAAGGGGTGCTCCAGGCCCTGCATAATCTGCAGCTCCTTGAAAACATTTCTCACTTCATTACGCTCCACACACTTCTGTTTGTTCATGTATTTCATGGCGTACATCTTCTTGGTGTCAGTCTTCTGCACCACGCACACCTGGGAGAGCAATCAGGATAAATCAGAGATGACTTGTCAGCAGATTTGGCAGGTGAGACGCAGTGACACGAGAGTGTTTTCCAGCAGCTTTGGCAGTGTCCACACTGCCAGGGCCCAGCTCCATCCACCAGTGCTGCAACACTAGACACTGCCTGGGAATCTCTTGGGAATTTCACACAAAGAGAAATTTTGTGGGGAAGGTATAAGGAAGGAATTTATCATCACAAGATGGGAGACAGGGAATGACAGTGAAGTCAGCATTTTATTTATTGTCATGCACTAACCATCATGTCCACCCCTCCCACACTCGCTGCTGTTGGGAAGAGCTCCCTCCACCACAGAACTACAGGTCAGACACTGGGACCAGCACCTGGTCCTCACCTTCCTGAAAAGTGTCACTCAGCTCACAGTTAATCCTGGGCTTTGTTTAAGGGGTACTGGGCTTTGAATTTTAACCTTTCTTATATGTCACCAAATTGAGAAAGAAACATGACTTCAAGGAAAGCCTCAGAGCCTGTGAGAGCGCAGCAGAGCACAGGCTTTGTTTACACAGTAGTTCAGGAATTTGGGGTGAACCAGATGCTTAATAATAAACACTGTGCCTCACAGAGAAACATTTAACACGTTAAATAATGTGCTAGAAAACCTGCCAGGATTTCATGTTGATTGTAGTTCTTTATCAAAAATGTATCATGATGTTCAGTATTGATTTGCTGAGAAATATTAGAAAATGCTTATTCAGAAATCTAATTTAATTCAGATAATTTGAGTGATCAGTTTTAGATTTTAATCTCATGCAATATGATTTGTGGCTAGAGAATGGATAAGGAACTGGGCTCTGATTCCTTTCTGATTATCAGGAATCAGGTCAAGGCTCACAGATAGTGCAAGGGCTTTGGCTCTATACTCTCATGTGAGCCTCCAGCTCATCCATTTCCACCCAGTTACATCTCCAGCTGCCCACACGGTGATTAGTTCCCCAAACACTCACTTTTCCAAAGCTGCCCTTCCCAATAGCACGCAAAATCTCAAAATGGTCGAAGGTAACTGCAAGAAAGAGCAACATTTCAATATTAAATGACTGAGCAAACATTTGACAATATTATGTTATTTCTACTTTTTCTCCCTATGAGCTGAGAAAAATGAGATATACCCCAGAAATGTTCTGTTCCTTTTGAAGATTTGGGTGTTGTTTAAACTTTTTATGTTGAACAGGGTTTTTTTTTTCTCTATGGTTCAGCTGCAAAGGCAAGTTCCTTAGGTCAGCCTCTGGCAATGGCAGATCAGGCAGGAATCACCAAGTGAATGCTCTCATTCTGCCCTCCTGCACTGTTTGTAGAGATATTGGCCTCACCTTGCTCCTGCTGAGACCAAATGCAAAGCTGAGTCCATCAGACCCTCACATCATGTGAGGATATTGCCATTCCCTCTGCAGGTATGATGGCACAGTCTAACCACAGCAAAGCTGATAGTGACCAGTCACAGCACTTGGGAGGAACACAAGGTTTTAGGCACAGATGCCCCCCCTCAAACCTGGAACAGCTGTAAATATCAAAGTAAATAGAAGCTGCTGATGAGTTTAAATGCATCTGTTTACCCATGAGACCATCTGGGAAAAGGGCGGTGGATACCTGCAGAATAAAAAGGGAGAGTGAAGATGCTTATCACCTGCAAGGGAAGATGAGAGTGGTGCCTGCGTGGGGGAGAGGTGAGCTGCAGGAGTCCTGTGCCACACCCCACTGCCACAGCTGTGGGGAGAGAGGGATCTCTGGTCCCTGGCACTGAGACCCTGCACAGAGCTCTGCAGAGCAGGGCAGACCACAGCATGAACAGCTGGGCAATAACATCAGGAACAGCTGCAAATCCAGAGGAGTCAGGCCAGCAGTGGCATTTTGTATGTCCATACCCCTTATCCCTACTGTCCTTTACAGCAAAGCTTTCAGGAGCGTGTCCACACCCTCTGCCTTCTTGTTTAATCCTGAGCTGGGTGTAAGAAAGCTCAGTTGCACACCTTATTAAATACTCTCAAACTGGGTACAAGCACATTTGAGCTTCTCTGTGGTTTAGCCTTCCTACTAGCCCCAGCTTTCACAGGGAGCTAATCAGGAGTCTTGCTCCTAAAGAACACTGAAATGTGTGGTATCAGAATCAGGAACCAAACATGTGCTGTTCATTCTCCATCCACACCTACAGACAAATCTCCTTTCCCTCTCTGATGGCACATTAAGAAAAGGTCAAAGATTTTGCCCTTCAGGAACAAAACTCGCGTGCTCTGCCAGCTCAGACAAACTGGGTCTCAGAGATGCATAGAAAGATAATACAATTGCCATAAAGAAGTAACTGATGTAAAATCATGAAACACTGTTTTGTAAGCAGGGTCAGATTTCTAAACCAAGGTTTAAGGAACAATGTTTAGATAAAAAACTAATACAGACCCTAACCAGCCACAAAAACATCCTCAGCAAAGACCAGTCAGTGCTGCCAGAGTCCCCAGGCTCATCTGCCAAGCAAAGTCAGTGCTCTGGGGGCTCAGGTTCCCCCACCCCTGTGCTCACTGCAGTACAGCCAGCACAGCACCACACGGTCTGTTACAACTCCTCTTCCTGTTCTCACTGCTATTTCCCCAGGTTTCATTATATTCCCTCCCTCCATCCCCCCTCCCCTGCTCTGCAGCTTCAGGAAAAATCTGCCACTCCTCTGGGCACAGCCACGCCAGTCCCTCCCTGCTGGGGAGCAGGACGTGACAGAGCCAGGAGGGGAACAGTGACACGACTGATGCTCTGCTTGGTCCGAGGGTGATTTCACCAGAACACCTGCTGGTGAAAGCCCTACAGACTGATGTGTGTCCTTCCCAACCCACCACTGTCCTCTACCACCCATTTCTGCTTTCTCTTGCAGCAAACTCGGCCAGCTGGGGGGAACATCTGGCTGCCATCCTCCAGGAGATTTCCCACGCCCTTCTGCCCAGGAGCAGCACAAACAAAATCTGGTTACTTGTATGGTCTCATCCTGACTACAGTAGGAATCAGATACATCACCTTGTAGCCTTGATTCTTTTGTCTGGTTATTATATTTTCTTTTCGTTTCAACTGCTTATTATCCACGAATGTGTGCTCAGAGGAAATGCTGAGAGAAAAATAATCCTGTCACCCTGCTTCAGCTGAAGGTAAACAGAGCCCTTCAAGAAGTCCAAACAGAAATCATGGTGCTACTGAAAATAGTGAAATTATAGCAACAGCACCTTGGAAAAATACGCAAGAATTAGGACTGGCACTGAAGCACCTACACGACTCATGGTGTTCCACCAACCCTCATGGGTGCCAAAGGAAAATCTCCCTGTGGCACAGCTGCAGAGTTGGGACCGGTGCCCACCACCTGCAGCCTGGGGGAGGGACCTGCCCGTGCCATGGAGCAGTGTGCTCTTCCCCAATGTACCCAGAAGCCCTTAATTAATTACAATTTTAATTGAAATCAGAATGAGGACAAGTTTGTGGCATCTAAGGTGATATAGCCTCTGGTTTGCAAGATAATGGAAAATTCCCCAGGGGACATCTCTGTTTCACCTGTGTTTCTCTCCCCTCAATATATTAAAACATGACTAATTAGAGAAAAAATGCACTACCCCTTTTTAAATTTGTGCAGGGCCATGGAAACAGAACTGCACTGGTCTGCAGGCCCTGTCAGCATGCAGGGGTGGTGCTGAGCCCACTGAAGCCTAACAAAGAGACAGTGATGTGGTCAGGACAGGGCTCTCCTGGCATTGTGTTTCTCAGTCACAGATGCTGGTGCTGTATGAACACTGAGCCCAGAGAGAGACCCAGCAGAGACCAGGCACTCCCAGGAAAATCCCACAGCCAGGGCACATCACCCTGAGGAGAGGGGTCACGAACAGAACTGCTCATTGTCCCGAGCAAGCACAAGTGGTTGTTTACAAGAGATGCCAATACTGAGCATTTAGATGCACCAGGAATAAAATCTTCAGGGAAACCTCAAAGCACAGATTTCTTTTGCACTACAGAAATGGAAAAAAAAAACAAACCATGAAAAACAAAGAAAAACTGCAAGCAGTTGCATTAGTATTGGAAACTGAAGCTGGTTTAGCTGAGCAGCTACAGACTGGCAGCAGCACCACATGGCACACTGGAACAGTGGCTGATGGGGTACCCAGCTCCTCATATATTTTGTGTTTATTACTATGTATTTGTATTTATCTACATGTGCATGTTGTTGTCATACCTAGGTGAAAGCCCATATGGCAGTCAACAAGCTGACTCATGCAACAGCAAATGCATTTATGGAGCAATCTTTTAATGACTGTCTTTGTAATCTTGGCAGCACAGGGTCCCTGGCCTCCAATGCTGCTCCCAGCAGTACTTTTCCAACTCCTTTTCCAGCCAACCCAACCTGCAGGCTTGGCCTCCCTGTGCCTGCAGGCAGCCCTGCCCAACTGGGCAGCCACCAGGAGCACCCACAGGAGCACCCACAGGAGCATCCATCGCTCCAGCACCTTCCCACCACACCTCCTACCAGTCCTCCCTATGCTGCAGCCTCCAGAACAGACCTCTCCACCCTCCAGAGCAGCAGCATTTTGTCCCAGCCTTCGAGGTGCCTGCCAGTGTCCCAGGGACTCCTCAACACCAAACCTCTGCTGGCAATCTTGCTTTCAGAGCTGCTGGGAGAGGAGGCAAAAGGATCCCAAGAGCAGACTGCAGCTCTGTAGGGACCAGGGGCACACTGCTGAGCTGCACACACTTCTGCTGACCTGCACTCACCTGTGCTGAGCTGCACACACCCCTGCTGAGCTGGGATGCCCTGGAGTTTGCAGCCTCAGCAGGGGCACTGGCTGGCACCCTCACAGTCAGTCTGCACTGAGCACTCTGCAGTCCCAGACAGCAACCAGGAAAAGTTCTTACCATCCTCGTTCCCATCAGAGGGTGGTGACTTGCTGGAGGCGTTTGCCCCCATGGTGTGCTCAGCCCAGGCTCAGCTCTCCAGTGCTCTGGGTCGTGCCCTGGTGCCGTGCTGCCGTGGGTCAGTCCTGCCAGACCTCGGCCATGTCCTGCTGACACACCCTGCAGAAGGCAGGAAGAAAAAGTTCATCATCACTCAGGACAAAGAAACATTTACAGCTTTCAGTGTCTCACTGGAGGCTCACTGCTCTAAGGACAAGACTGACAGGCAGGGAAAAGCACATTGCAATGGAGCTCACTAGAGAAACCAGTAACAGCTCAACCTTGTAACTCAGGTCAGGACTGCTGCCCACTACAGGAACGGCAGGAACAGACCAGCAGACCCAAGAGACCCAAGGATCTGGCTCATGTTTGCTGTATCATCCAGCACGTATTTTGTAGCTTCAGGGGTAACTAACTGTAGTGAGGCCAATATCCAAAATAAATGGACATACTGGCTTGGCTAGATAAAACCAAAAGGCACTTTTTACTACTGAGGTCAAGTGGAAGCTATGTAAAAGCTATGGAAGAAGGAATTCAAAGTGTCAGCCTTTTGATTTAAGCAGTTAAATAAGTCTTTCATTAGGGAAAAAAATCACACCATTCTGGTATTTCTAATGAAAAGATTCCATGTAAAATCAAGGTACAGTTTCCACTCAGGTTCTTCAGAATTTTTTTTGGATATGAACTATGAACAAACAGCAAACCTGATTTCTGGCTCGGTGCTGGCTTTCCTCTCCCACTGCAAAGGGACAGGTTTGTTCATTAGCAGGGAGCACAGGAGTTTTCCAATCTGTCCTGACATATATGGGAATACTGAAGTGTAAAACCGTGGAGTTTACTGACACTTGAGAGGGCCTGAAACTCTCTAAAAGGTACAGCAGTCACTATATTTTTTAAGCATTCACATGCAATGCACCTTTATGTGCTTGTTTTTTATACCAATATCTCTGTGACATACAATTTTATTCCTTGTTGGAAGTACAAAGCCCTAAAAGAACAAAATGAGGCAGTAACAGTGCAACAAGATCTGGTCCAGCCCAGAGCATTCTCCAGGGCATATGTTCACTGAACATTTTCTCAGATCTACACTTTAGAAATGCCTACTAACTAACTTCACTTCTTTACTTTAAATTAACACAATTATGGTACTGAAGCAGGAAAGGGAGGAATCATAAGAAAGATGCTGGAGAAAAGAGAATTACTGGGAACTGGATCTGTCATGGGATACTAGGAGTTACCCCAGCACACGCAGCTCCTTCTCTCCAGCTGACTAAAACAAAATCCTAATTTCCCATCTCAGAACTGAAACAAGATTCAGCAAAAAAACAAATGAAGAAGCAAATGTTTACGATTCCCATCAGTGTTTCTGAAAGGAACAGATCGAGCCTTCAGTGTCAAACAAAGCCACAGCAGCAGTAACTCTTTTTGAGCCCCAAAACTTATTCTTCAGAGTAAAATAGACCTTCAGATGCAAGAGCCATAAATCAGGTTCCCATATCTCAGGTTCCCACAGAAACTTCCTTGCACAGCAGCTCGGAGCCAAGTTCATTTTTGTAAATGCGTCAATACATACAAGCTCTAAGGAAGGAGTGCAGATATTCCTTGAAGTTAAGGTAGCCCGAGTAATAATTACAGGGATTTGCATCCTTACCAAGTGTAGCTGGGGTATGGAAAAGATAAATATTTTACTGTTTCACCCTGCAAAGTCACAAAATTATTGAAACCATTACTTTTCCTCGGGCCAAATTTACTAGTACCTCGACGCTAACATCACGCCCAGCCGGACCCTCGCTCCGCTCGCAGCTCTGCGGGGGCTCGCCGGGCACAGCGGGCATTTCCCCGGCGAGAAGGAGCGGCTGGGCAATGCCAGCTGCCAGCCCGAGCCCGCAGCACACCCGCACACGGCCTGAGTCCCGAGAGATGGCTGGATGGAAACCCGAACCAGAGCCGAGGAGCGCAGCCACCGGCGGGATCGCGCTGGCACCGCGAGCAGGACGCGCCCGGAGGGGACGGGACCGGCGGGGCACTGCGGGCTCGGACAGCGGTCACACCGGCACAGCCAGCCCTGAGGGACACTGCCGGTGCCCTGGGAGGGGACGGCTGCTCCCAGGGCTCACGGAGAACTTCCCTCACCACCTCTGCACTGCCCGAGCACTGCTCCGCCGAGGAGGTGGCACTGGGCGGTGACATAGCCCGGAGGGACATCACCCCGAGCTCTGGTCCCAGAGGAACGAACGATGACCCTGAGTCCCCCGCAGCCACAACGGCGCTCGGGAAGGACGAGGGGACGCCCCTGAGTTTCACCATCAGTGCATCGGGCACTGCGGGTTCTGCTCCTGCTCTCCTCGCCGCAGCCACGGCTCCGGCAGCTCGACCCCAGCCCGAGCCCCGCACGCCCCGAGCTCCGCAGGTTCCGAGCCCCGCACATCCCGAGCCCCGCACGCCCCGAGCCCCGCAGGTTCCGAGCCCCGCAGGTTCCGAGCCCCGCAGGTTCCGAGCCCCGCACGCCCCGAGCGCCCCGCAGGTTCCGAGCCCCGCACGCCCCGAGCCCCGCACATCCCGAGCCCCGCACGCCCCGAGCCCCGCCTCAGGGACAGCGCCCAGACCCCGCTCCAGGGACGTGACCGGAGGCTCCTACCTGGGGGCAGCGGAGCGCAGGGGCCGAGCAGCCCGGGCCGGCAGCGGAGCACCGCGGCCGCGGAGCGCCGGAACCGGAGCGGCCCCGCCCGCGGGGTCCCGGCCGGGCCCGGGAGGAGCCTGCGGCACCGCGAGCGGCGCTCGGACACGCGGCGCCCCCAGGCTGCTGTCCCTGTCCCTGCCCCTGTCCCCGTCCCCGCCCTGCGGCGAGCGGCGACAGTCGCTCCGTGACCCCAGCCCCTGTGCCGCCCCTCCTGCCGCGGGAGCCTCTCTCGTCTGCAAGCCCCGTGCCCAGCCCTCGATTGTTTTTGGAAGGGGAATGCGAGCTCTGCCTTCCGTGCCCGGGAGCACGCACCCCACACCCGCCTGGGGACAGAGCACAGAGGGACAGAGGGCACACAGAGGTACAGAACACACCGGGGCAGCTCACACAGAGGGTCCCATCCGAGCCTCGGTCACTCCGATCTCGGAACGGCCAAGCCGGGGTCAGACTGCCTCCCCTGCCCATTCGCATACCCCTCTGGAAGGATCCCATAGGAAGAGAGACACCACATATCCCACTCCATGGTCCATACGCTTCGGACACTGCCTTTTCCCCTCTCCTTCCTGAGTGCCAGGAGCAGGCTCAGGCTCCCAGGGCTCTAAGGAAGAGCAATCCTTGCCCCGGGGCAGACAGAAATCCGAGCAGTTACCCAATTTTAGCCATATTTATGTATTCCTTAGAGAAGAACCAATAAACTGAAACACAGCTGGGACTCCCCTAAGCTACCTAAACCAATTCAAATCGTGTGAAATACAGACCCATGGACTGCAGAGGAAGAAGGAGGCTGGATTCCTGCAGAGCTGGGTTGGGCCAGGGGACATCTGTCCTCAACACCCAGCTCTGAGGTGAGGACACATCCGAGGGCTCTGGGGGCAGTTGAGCTCTAGGTTGGGACAGTAGCTCCTGTCCTGGGAGCCGACCTGCACAGCCCTACAGCAAGGTGGGCATCCAGCAGCTACCACACAGAAATCAAGAACAAAGTCATTTAAAGTAAACAATCTGTGCTGGATAGGATAGAGTGTTCACACTGCAGGGAATTGTTAGTGATTTATCTACAGCTCCAGCATCAGGAGATGCCCAAGATTTCCTTCCTAGCCCAAGACCAAACTCCACCTTTCAGAGGATCCACCTGTGGTCTTCTGCATGTCTGAAGCAGCTTTTCCTGAATAGACTAAAATTTGCTGGAATCAGAATCCTTTCTATTTGACTTCTCACGAGTAATTTACATGAAGCTTGAAAAATTTTACCTAAAGTAATTAGAATTCTTTTCTAAACATTATTCTTCAGCTTTTATTTCCAACAAAAGCTACAATCCAGACAAACCCAGTAAAATTAGCTGAATCAGTAATAGAAATATTGTAAGTAGTAGTAGAAGTACTAGTACTAGTAGTAGTAGCAGTAATACAGAGCTGTTTTCTGCAGAGTGGATCACCTGGAGAGTTTCAGGATCTTGTCTGTTGGCAGGAATTAAATATTAAACTAATTACTGAGTAGGCCAAAGAAGCAGCAAATGAGAGGACAGAAGGCAGCTCTTTTGCAACAGCTCCTGTGGAACAGCCAACCCTGTTCCCCACTGGGCAATGGGAAAACACTCTTTTGCTTGGTGCAGCAGAGGAATTAATTTTCCATGGGAAATAGAGAGCCTCACATTCCAGAGCTGGGGCTTTAGTCTGCAATAAAAAAGACAGCACACTTAGAAAGAAAAATCAGTAAAACATTTCCCCCAGTTTTCTCAAGAAATGGAGCTTTTCTGCTGTGTCAGCTCGCAAACAGGAGGCGTGTCCCAAGCCGGGGAATTTTTTCACTCGTGCTGGAAGAAGGAGCTCAGGGCAGTGAAGTGGGCTTTCCACACCCATCATGCACAGCAGCTGCTTTCCTGGCTGCAGAAAAGCAGAAAAGCACCGTGGTGGATCTCTGGTGCCTTCTAATGGAGAGCAGGCACGGCTTATCCCTCTGCTCCAAGAGGCTCCTGCCACCAAGCCACACACCCCTGCAGCACACGAGCCCCTCCTCTCCCCCAGCCTGGGCACGCCAGGCAAATCCCTGGGGCCTGCAAAGGTCAGAGGGGGCAAAGCCCCTTATGGCTGCCACTGAATTCAATAATAATTTTTAAAAGTTTTATTCACTTTTACAGTTTTAACTATTCAGCCAACTACACTTTTGGTTCAACTATCAAACTAATTTTTATCAATGGCTTGCAAAAACAGAGAAGCTTTGCTATACTTACTCTATGTATTTTCTGGAACCATGAGTCTTTAAAGAAGCGAAATTATACTGAGCAGCCAAAACTCAGCTGTAATCTTCCAGCAGACTTTAACATTATGGCATGCTTGTAATGTGTTAGATTTCAATGCCCATTGCTGGCATCTCCTGTGATGAAAGTGGGCACACCTTCACTGCCCATAGCTCCTACTGGATAAGAATGGTCTTGTGTGCTTTGCAGGTGGCTGCCAGTCCAAAAGGTAGGTATTGATACACATACTTAATTGAGGTTAAAACTCACTGCAGGCTGTGCAGAGGTGTGGACCAGCCAGGCCTCCCCTCCTGTAGCAGGGGCTCTCCCATGATCAGGGATCAAGTGTTTTCTGGATGACTGAATCTGTCCCTGGTGCCTGATCCCATTCACAGTTTCCCCAGCCCCGATGATGCAGCACAGATGATGGCACCTGCACCCACTCTGAAATGTGCTGTGAGGTGGCTGCTTCTGAAAATACCTTGGACATCCTTTTCATAATGCAAAGCACAGTGTCCCAGAACCTGCACTTTTAAACACACCAATCCCAGCAAGATTTCTGTAGGGTCTGAGCTCCAGTCCAGAGAACACACTGAGGAATATCTTTTCCTGGCTGCAGGATGTGAAGCACTAGGATTCCTCAGCTAGGGGTCACTAGAATTTAAGGCAGGACTTCAGAACCTAAAGTGACTCCAGAGGGAAGACATGCTCTACAGAGAGACTACTGGATAAAAGCTTTTATCACTCTGAGTCTCCATGGCATGACCCCAGACCGAGCCCAGTACCACACCTGCCCACTGTGAAATACCTACACTTTCTGTTTCACATTTCACCTGTGTGTAAAACAGCTGAGGTGAAAAGTACTGTTCTTCGTGGCTCCATTTTCTAGCTTTTTTTCATGCCTGGAAATTCTTCAAGATAAAATGTGTGCTAGGATGAAAGGAAGCCAGTTGTCCTTTGAGGCAGTGGATTTTTGTGGCACAGTGTAAACTGTGTTACAGAAAGGGAAATTCTGCTGAGCTGTCAAGAAACAAGGAGCATTGGTAGATGAAATCCTGATTTCTCTCAGAGAGTCTTAACACAGACTATTGCTGTAGCAGCAAACAGTTAAAAGCACTACAGCTTAATAATATGCTTTTCAATAGAAATGTCTGTAGTAATCTTTTAAAGCAGATATAAGGCACTTGTGATTGCAGGCAGATTTTGAGGAAAATGTTGTAACGTACTGTAAAGCTCCATGCTTGGGTTCATTGCCAAGCAGTTCACAACTACACTGACCACAAACTTGGAAAAAAAAAATTCTTGTGGTAGTAGGAGTAGTTCTTTTTTCCTTTTTCGCTCACTCTTTAACTGTGCTGGAAATGACTGGGAGCATTAGTATTCTGGCGGAGGGAGGCTGTGACAAAGACCATGACTACAGGGCCTCCTGACTCCTGTGCTGCTGCCAGTGATGTGCAGGGGCTGACTCGGACGGCTCGGCTCCCCGAGAGCCCCGGCGTGGCCCGGGGAGAACAGAGGGTGATTCACAGCGAGGACGATGCTCCGGGCTCTGCAGTGCTAGCTGTGCGCCCTGCACGCAGCCATGACTCCAGGTGAGCAGATATTTATCTTCAGGCAGAGACTGCACCTTCTCTGTGCGTGTGTGTGCACGGATGCTCGTTTAGAAAAGGACAAGCTGTGTACTAATTATTGTGTCTTCTTTCTGAATGTGTTTCCTGGCAGGATTTGGAAGCCTCATGCAGGATGTGCTGTGGTGCTTCAGTCAAGTAAAAGGAACTATAGATACTGGGGTGACAGAGTGTAAGTTTATTTTTCCTTTTGTTGCTGTGACCAGAAATAACTGGTCACATACATCAGCTGGTGTGCAGGGGGATCGTTTGTGTGCTGTTGGGAGCTGCTGGTACAGAGCTGAGCTACGCTCCTTGGTTTCTGCCCTCGTTATGTGCTTGAGCATCTGAAAGAGATGGGTCTCAAATTAGCTATTGATCCAAGAATTCATTTGAAGGCATTATAGCTTAATTATATCAATAGCCTCGGAAATAGATTTTCTTTTGGTTTTCAGCTGTTATTTACAGAGTTTTTCGGGGAATTATGAGACAGGTTCTCCCACCAAAACCTTTACTGGAATCAGTTCTGGAACTGAGATGGGTTATAAGACATATTCCTTCTATTTTGTTGTGGTCCATGAAATGTGATGACTTCTTTAAAAGCACAGTCTTGTGAGACTGAGAGGATTGAGTCTGGCCAGGCCTCTGGGAGCAGAGCTCTGACTTCTCCTGGTAGGAATGCAGCTCTGCCTGGAGCGCTGTCACCTGTCCTGCTTCAGCTGCAGTTCTGTCACGCTGCTTTTGCAGAAGAGAGTTTCAGTCTGTAATCTCTAGACCACGGTGGGGCACAACACTCAGAAGAATATCTAACAATTTATTAAATCTCTAGAGAAAAACACTGCCATAGGGATTAAAGCGAAAATATTTTTTAACTGAAGTTTTTCTTTAGGGTTGTTTTGAAAATCTCTTATTGTATTTCTTGTTGTATTGTAATC
>JANRGV010000034.1:17614952-17626151 GCA_024734035.1 Alethe castanea | reverse complement strand
GGGGCGGGGGGGCCACTGTGGGGGCTGGGGTGCCTGGCCCTGGTGTCTCACACCACAGCCCTGCTCCCAGGCTGCTGCATTAGATCACGTCTGAAAAATGCCTCACTGCAGCACACAAAGTTATTTTTAATTCACTGAAAAGGGAATGACCTAAAACCAGCAGCTGGTAATGGGGGGGATTAAATAGAGCAAAGCAGGTACATTTCAATGGAGTAATTTTAGCAGGAAGCAGCGTGTCTCATTCTGAGGTGTGGGTATGTCTAATGCACTGCCCAGCCACAGCCAGAGTCCCCTGGCTGCTTTTTCCAGCTGTTCCCAGCATCATCCAGTGACATCCCAGTGACACCAGGCTCAGCCACGACATTGCAGAGGTGCTCTCCAGGGTGGGGGGCACATGCTGCAGGAATGGAAACCTCTGTGTGAGCCAGGCTTGAGCTGGAGCTGCTGAGACAGACTTGATGCCAAACACAGAATTTCAGTGCTTGAAGGTGTCTGGCTTTGCTCTGGCTCCTGTCAGCAGCTGTGGCTGCAGTTACCTGTGGGAACAGGAGCCTGCTTTGAGTTGGCTTCCCAGGCTGTGTTTTTCTCATGTATGTTAGCCCAGCAGCCATTCCATGAATTGCAGATTGGGCTCTGGTCCTGCAGGCCTGTCACAGCCTGTAGGGAGGTGGACAGGTTCCAGCAGCACAGATGGAATTTGCCCTGTCCCAGTGTCCCTCCCCAGCCTCTAACAGGTGTTAAAAATGCCTGTTTTAAAAATTCCTGCCCTTTGGGAGGAGTTTCCTGAATGTGGTGCTTGTGTAAGCTTGCTAAATGGGAATGGTGTTTAACCAATAGTTCAGCTCCAAACAAGAGAGAAGAGCAGGTGATCTGAAGTTCAGAATCCATTCCACAGTTTTAACTCCAGAAGGCTGAGATCTCTGCCAGGTGCTGCCCATGCCCAGCACCCCACTGGTGTGAGCCAGCGGAGCTCAGTCCCTCTGCAGCTCTCCTGAGCCTCCCTGGGTGCTGGCAGCAGGGTGAAACCTTCCTGCCACTGGCTACTGGCCACGATGGCCACCAGGCACACGGGTTCCACGTGAGGGAATCAAGGGCTTTGTCCTGGAGCTCTCTAGCCCAGTGCCAGCCAGTCCAGCCCTGTTTGCCTGTGAGCAGCAGTGTGCTGGTGAGCAGTGGTGTGCTGGTTTCACTGATGAGCACTGGTATGCACTGGTGAGCACTGGTGTGTGTGGGGTGTGTGTAAGCAGTGGTGTGCTGGTTTCAGTGGTGAGCACTGGTTTCACTGGTGTGTGTTGGTGTGTGTGGTGTGTGTGGTGTGTGTGTAAGCAGTGGTGTGCTGGTTTCACTGATGAGCACTGGTGTGCACTGGTGAGCACTGGTGTGTGTGGTGTGTGTGATGAGCACTGGTGTGCTGGTTTCACTGGTGAGCACTGGTTTCACTGGTGTGTGTTGGTGTGTGTGGTGTGTGTGGTGTGCTGGTTTCACTGGTGTGCACTGTTTTCACTGGTGTGTGTGGTGTGTGTGGTGTGGTGTGGTGTGCTGGTGAGCAGTATTTTGGTGAGTCCCCACACTGCCAGCGTGGGTTGTCTGTTCTGACTCTCCAATCTGCCTGGAGTCTCTGGGTAGCAGGGATGCTGTCTGGGGCACAGAGGTGCTGTTTTGGGGGAGCCCGTGGCTGTGTGAGGGGGCTCTGGGGTGCCTTGTCTGGGTGATGCCACAGCATGGGCTGTGTTTGGTGGCTGCTGTCTGGGCTGGTGTCCTGGAACACAGAGCCTCGGTGGCGCTCCGAGTTGCACCAGGACCTTGGGCCAGTTGCTGCATTTTGTCTTTTCTCATTTGCTGAGGTGGTTTTCTAGTCTGTATCTGGGATAAACTCATGGGGAGGGAGAGGGGACGGCCCAGGTTGTGTTTCTGAGGTTTCTCTGCTGTCACACCAGAGCTGACACGCAGGAGGAGCCACAGCAGTGCTGGGAGGGCTCTGAGTGCCAGGGGCTGTGAGCACAGGCAGTGTTTGCAGCCCTGCAGCCCTGCAGCCCCGGTGCTGCAGAAGGAGAAGGGGAAGGGCAGGGAGTGCCAATGGCAGCTGCTCTGGCCATGGGCTGCTCATCACAGAGCCCACCCTGCACCCAGTGCAGCCGTTCTCCCAGCTCAGCTCCGTGCTGCTGCAGCGCCGCTCCCCAGGCACTGGGTGAGCACCAGCTGGGCACTAATTGCTGTGGAATTAACCTCTGACACCCTTCTAAAAATAGGCCAAACAAATCCAATCATCAGCAGCTCCCGTGCGTTGCCTCAAGGGTAAACAATGCAGATTAAAACGTTTGCAGTTACAACTGCAATGCCCAGCCCGTTTAGTGTTAGAAATGATAGAAAAACGGATTTATGGAGATGCCACGGGGTACAGAGCACCGAGGGGTGTAGGTGTACAGGGCATGGTGCTTTCTGTATGCCTGTGGAACTCAGCTTGCAGTTACTTAAATTGTCTTTGTCTTCTCTTTACCAGCTGACATCATCTCCACAGTTGAGTTCAACCACACTGGAGAGTTGCTGGCAACAGGGGACAAGGGGGGCCGGGTTGTAATATTCCAGCGTGAGCAGGAGGTGAGTGCCAGTGAATGCAAAAAATGCCCATTTTGTCCTTTTAAGTGAAGCTCCCGTTGCTCACTAATCTGCCTGTGCCACTCCTAAGCTCAGGGCTCTCCTGGCATACCAGGAGCTGAAAAGCAGCTATTAACATCAGCAGGGTCAAATTTCCTCCTGCCAAACATTGCACTGCCTGCATTCTTCTGCTCCAGGTGTAACAGGATCAGGCAGCACATCTGAATGTGTGACAAGTGTGTGACAAGTGTAATCTCCCATCTTGGACATGACACCACCCCAAGAACCCCTCATACCACCCAAATTCTGGAAGCTGTAGGTGGTTACAACCATCACGTTTCCCTTCCCAAACCTTGCCCAGGAAGGGTTAGCAAATGCTCTGCTGGAAGCTGGAGGCTGTGCCTGCTGGAGAATGTGCTTGGCCCTCAGCCCTCAGCATGGCCCTGCTGTGCTGGCAGCACCTGGCCAGCCTGGCTGGGGGAGCTGTGCCAGCTCTGCTGCCTGGGATGGTCCCCAGCACTCCCAGAGCTGGCCCAGCTAGCTGCTGTGCCTGAGTCAGCAGGACCTGTCCTCAGCTGTGCTGGAGGAAAGCATCAGACCTGGGCCTGAGACATGTCATGGTCCGATGATGGTTTTAATTTTTCTCAAAGTTAAAGCTTTAAAATTATTTCTACATACACTCAAGAGAACTCGATGTTTAACCATCACATGTGCAGACACTTCATCAGCCTTTCCAGCACTATTTCATTTCTCCTTTTCCTCTCATTTCATTTTTCTACTTCTTTTCTTGAACTTTATGCCTCCAGCATCACTCTGAATGTACCCACTCAGCTCCTGCTCAAGGGGCCATGTGGGGCTTCACCCACCCAAACCTGTAGCTGCTGCCAGCAGATCTTCTGTGGCTGGGTTCAGCACCTGGCAGGAGCTGGCATGGGGTCCCAGCCACTCACCAGGGACAGACCCAGGGGTGGGATCCCTTCCTGCTACGTTCCCTCGCATTCCCACTCTCCTTCCACACATTTCCCTCTCCATGCCCTGTCCATTCCCCCTGAGCACAGCAGGAGCTGTGGTGCCAGCAGAGGCTGTGCCCAGCACTCAGCCCTGAGCTCGGCATCCCTGGAGCTGCCAGCACCTCCAGCTGCTGCCTGTCGCCCGCAGAGCAAGAACCAGCCCCAGCGCAGGGGAGAGTACAATGTCTACAGCACCTTCCAGAGCCACGAGCCGGAGTTCGATTACCTGAAGAGCCTGGAGATCGAGGAGAAGATCAACAAGATCCGATGGCTGCCGCAGCAGAACGCGGCGTATTTCCTGCTCTCCACCAACGGTGCGTGGCCGGGCTGCTCCTTTGGGGAATATCGGCTACAAACCCTCCCTGCAGGCGGCGCAGGTGGCCTGGGAATGGCTCTGGCAGAGCTCAGTCCCTGTGCACCAGGTGTATTTCACCGCAGCCCCTCCCTCTGAGAAGAGAGGGAGGCTTCTGCCCTGCCAACAACTTCCATTTTTTATTCTCAGGATCCTGGGATTTTTTTTTTTTTTTTAAAGACAAACTGCAGATGTTTTGTTTCAGTTTGCAGTTTGTTTGGCTCAGAGGTTCCATGGTATGCTCCAATAAATATCTTGAGGATCTGGGAATATTATTTGGGATGAATGGGACCTTAAGATGGATGTGACTTAATTACTTCAGGGGAAAAGGAGGGGTCTAATTATCTTCCATAGCCAACTTACTTTGTGTTATAGAATTGACTCTATTGATCATTGTAATAAAATTCAAAGACTTATTAAACTCGTTTGGGGGAGAATCATTGAAATGCAATGAAGATTAATTATACAGCGTAATGTTCTGTTAATTGATTTTTAAATAGTTTTTTGATTAACAGGTATATTACCCTTCCATTTGGGTGGTGTTCCATATGCAGGCAGGTTATCAAAACAATTACTTTGGAAATACTCCTGTGATATGCTGTTTCTTTTTGTTCTTACTGTTACACTAATATTTTATAGTGAACCCCCCAAATTGAGTACGTTAATAAAAACAAAATTAATTGGCACTGCTTTAGAGTTGCTATGTAAGAGAGAAAATGAAGATAGATGATGGGGTTTTGTATGAAACCTGGTGGAAGTGATGATAAACTGTGGAGTCCCTGCCAGGAGGGAGTGAAGAAAACACCATTACTGAGAGTAACCCCCGTGTTCCTGGTGCTCTTTGTGGGGGCTCTGTGGCACGGGGGGGGATGCTGGGAGGAGACAGGAGCTGGGGGTGGGAGTGAGAGCTGGCTCTGCACAGCTCTGGGTGCGGATTCAGCGTGGCTCTGGTGAGCTGCAGCCAGCCTGGCATGCCTGGGGGTGTCCAGGCCAGTGTGCCCGGCAGGGCTGGGCGCCAGCAGCTCCTGTGCCACAGGGGCCTCTCCCAGCCCTTCCAGCACGTGGCACTGGGGACACTGGGGGACACTGGGGACACTGGGGGACACTGGGGGACACTGCGGGACACTGGGGGACACTGGGGGACACTGCGGGACACTGGGGACACTGGAGGCTTTTCCAGCCCCTGTGGCCTCGGCACATCCATCAGTGGGTGGCTCAGGGGGCACCACCTTGATGCTCTCCTCTCCTCTGCTCCCCCAGATAAGACTGTGAAGCTCTGGAAGGTCAGCGAGCGGGACAAGAGGCCGGAGGGGTACAACCTCAAGGATGAGGAGGGGCGCCTGCGGGACCCCTCCATGATCACCGTGCTGCGGGTGAGTGCGGGGCCCCGGGGCTGGGAGCCGCTCCCTGCAGGCTGCAGGCTGAGAATGCTGCTGTGGCACACAGTGCCACCCTGCCGTGGGCTTTGTATTTGCACATTTATATTTACACATGTAAAATTGTTACTATGATTGCGCTTGCCTCACTTTGTGGGTCCCAGTTCCATTGTGTGTGAAGCCATTGAACAGGGCAGTTCATTCTCTCTGTACAGGGCTGCTCCTGGTGACTGGCAGCGTTTTTTTCTGCAGAGTAAGAGAGCATTTATTTCATGTGGATGTGTATCTGCTGCTATGTTTCAGGCAGCATTTCCAGCCTAACACACTGGTACCTGAGAGCCTGTTGGAGAGGTTTGCTGGGTGTCTGGCTGTGGGAGCTGGGGCTGTCAGCCCTCAGCAGGTTGGGAGGTAAGATTCAGAAAGGCAGCAGTGTGAGGGGTGTTATCCCAGGGGTCCTTCCTTCTCTCATCAAACACCCAAGAAGGACCTGGGATTTCTTTCTCCCCTGTTGAAACTCATTCTGAAATATTAGAGAACCGAACAGGCCTGGAGTCCCCTCACTACCTCTGTTTCACTCTGAGCCTGTGCACTCCTGGTAGCAGCTGGGGGCTCTGCTGGAGCAGCTCAGGGCTGTGTACCTGGAGCAGCTCAGGGCTCTGTGCTGGAGCAGCTCAGGGCTCTGTGCTGGAGCAGCTCAGGGCTGTGTACCTGGAGCAGCTGCTGGTGGGTGTCTGCCTCTGCTCTGGGGCTAGGCACTGCCTTTCCTGCTCCTGGCAGAGGCACAGGGCACTGGGAGGTCAAACACGTTTTAAGTGCTCAATGTGATGCTTATTGGTCTCTGCTGTGCAGTGCCTGTGGTCCCTGAGGACAGAAGATTGAGGAGTCTTCCACCAGCCCCATCTGATCTAATGTTTTGATGATTTTACTTAGACAGATATTTACATAGCTGTAACAATCTTCTGCAGCTTGGTGTAAATCTGATACGTAATTGTCCTGTGATGGGTGTGCTTTAAATTAAACCCACATCCATCCATGGTTTAATTTTCAACCACAGACAAGTGAAAAAAGGTTTTAAATGCACCTTGCTGCCATAATTTCTCACCCATTTGGTTTAATGGTTTAAATGCACTTGATGAGCATCATCCTCTGAGGGATCTCTAACCCACATAGTGCAAAAGGAATATTTAACTCAGCTCAGGCTGTGCAGAGAGGTGTTTACTGTCATTAGGAAAGCTCTGCTGATTTGAATCATCCCCAGTGTAATATCTGCAGCCCTTTAACCTGGTGTAACTGCCTAGGTGTGCTCCAAATACCACTGTACCTGCCCCTTGGGATGTGGTAGGAGATAACGAACACAGGTGATATCCAGAGATGAAACCTTTCCAAAGAGAGGGTGTGTTGGCTGTGGTGCCTGACAGTGCAGGGCAGTCTGGGGTGGCACTGCTGTGCTGCTGGAGGGTGCAGTGGGCAGGGCCATTGTTGTGTCTGTGGACACTGCTGGTGTTTGTGGCTGTCACAGAGCCCTCTCTTCAGAGCTGCCACTTCTCTCTCTCCATTCCAGCAAATTCCACCATAAATCCTGGTGTGTGTCTCCCATTTTGCTGAAGCTCTGGAATTTCTTGGCCCCTGTGCAGTTTCCCAGGGAGGCTGTGCTGTGCCCCAGTGCATCTGATTCCCCTGGCTGCAGTCCAGAGGGGCTGTGATGGAGATGCCTTGGAGGAGCTCTGGGGTGCCTTTCTGCCCCTTTACCTTGTACACATTCTGCAGGGCACTTCGGTGAGAAGGCAGGGACAAGAGCTGGGAGCAGCAGCTCCATCAGGACGAGCAGAGAGGCAGCAGCTGTGTCCCCCTGGAGGAAGGTCCCTTCTGATGCCACAGGGCAGGTCAAATGTGACAAAATTCTGAGCAGTGGGAAATTGACAGTCTGCCATGAAAATAGTGTTTGATGCTCATTTCGTCTGCAAAATGCTGAGTTTGAGGTGGCATTGGGCAGTCACTGTATGTAACTTAGGTGGGAAATGAGTGCTGGGGAGAGTGCCTGGAGGAGCTCAGCTGCTGGAGGAGCTCAGGCCCTGGGGCAGGCAGAAAACTCCCTGGATTTATCCCTGAGCGCTTGCTGCGCTCCCTGATTTGCCAGGGACTGGATTACAGTTTCCTTCTCGGACACTCGAGGCTGGGGTCAATCTGAGCTTCAGCTTGGCTAATCCCACTTGGCCACATCCTGTGGAGCAGCTGAGCTCTGGCCAGGCTGGTGTGGAGCAGGGGCTGGGCTGGGGGAGCAGGGCTCGTGGTGGCCCACTGTGTTGGCCTGGCACTGCCACTGTGCTGGCCTGGCATTGCCTGGCACTGCCACTGCTCAGCTGTCACCAGAGGGGCACAGAGTGTGCCCTGCTGTAGATTCAGGAGTGAGAAAAGCTCTCCCCGTGTGCCAGTTCAGAGCCTGGCTGGCCAAGGTGAGCGCAGTGGTGCCCAGCAGCAGGCAGGGTAAGCTGCCTGTGGCCAGCTCTGCCACACCTGTCAGGTAACCACAGAACTAAAAGCAAGAATCAAAATTAAGACTTACTTTGTTTTAAATGAAAAGTGTCTGGAATTGCCCCCCTTCCTGAAAACACAAAGTGATTGAATTTATTAGTGTTTTATTTTCTTTGGCATAATCTTTCTGTGTACTTGATGGGCTTTGTTACACTGAATTACCATTTAATAATGGGTGTGTGTGACACCAGAGCCTGCCCTGAGGTGGGCTCTGGAGCTGGCACAGGGATGGATGCACAAGGAGGTCTCTGCTGTTCAGGATTGTTGTGGCACTGCTGATTGATCTGGGTGGGTTGGGCAGAAGCTGACTTCAGAAAACCACAAGGACCAGTTCCAGCTGCTGTCACATTGCCCCACTTGTTGGTGTCTGGGCAGCTGCTCTCCTTGGCTGTCCTGAGCCAGGGTCCCTGTGCTGCACGATCCCTGTGCTGCTGCTGGGGAACGAGCTCAGCTTTGGCTCCTGGCACATTCCTGACTGCTCCTGCTTAAAGCTTCAGTGCTTCCAGGGTTAAATCCTCATTGCTGATACCCTTAAGCAGGAGCTTGCAGCGTGTGGGCATGCTGCTTTCTGTATTTCAGTGCAGATTCCTGCCACTGTAGCAGATAAAAATCCCTGCTGTAGCAAACCACTGATGGATAACCAGGTTTGTCCCTCTTGTGGGGTTTTACCTGGTGATGGGCCAAGTCCCAGCCATAAAGAAAGTGTCCCTGTGGTCCCAGCGAGGCTGTCCCAGTCCCAGTCCCAGCCCCAGCCCCAGCTGGCTGAGCTGGATCTGTCAGTGCAAACGAAGCATCATTGGCCGTGTCAGGTGCAATTAGTGCCCATGCTCATCACATCAGGCTCAGGCTCTGAGCTGGCAGCGCCAGAGCTCTCGTGTCACTCCCATCCCCACCTCTGCAGCCACGGAAATCTCTTCAGGCAGCACACAGATAACACAAGTAATGAGGTAGCTGGAGGAAGCAGCTCATTGCTGAGCAGGAACATGGGCTGGTAAGTTCCTGGAGTATTGAGTTGCCTTTAGAGCAGAATCCAGAGTTATTACTGACCCCACTCCTCACACAAGCTCCCCAATCTCCACAGGGTTATGCTGATTTATCTAAAGGCAAACACTCACAACTCTGTTCCTGGTCCTTTTCTCTGTCCCTGTCTGTGTGTCCCAAGCTCTGTCCCTTCTCATCTCTTACTTCCATCACCTCACTGTGAGACAATGCAAAAGAATTTAAAGAAAACACGTGTTCACTTGGCTGTCTCAAGAAATGTATTTCTGCCAGAAATGCTCCAGGAATTTCAGATCCTGGCTAACAGTGACAAAACGAGGCAGAAGAGGTTCTTTGGTTGTTTTTTGTTTCAAAGATGGAATGGCTGCTGCAGCAAGATCAGAGCCTGGTTTACTGGGCTCTCACTGCTTCCCGGTGCTCTGACCTGGAGCCTCTCTCAGAATTAGGTGGCTTTTGTGTCTGCTTGTCCTCCTTGGGCAGGCATTGTGGTTCTGTGCTGGGATGTGTGGCAGCAGCGCTGGCAGAGCTCTGTGGGGCCTGGAGGGACCCCGTGCCAGGGGCTGCCGTGCTCTGAGCCCGTCCCTGCTGACGCTCTCCCTTCCCGCAGGTGCCCGTGCTGCGGCCCATGGACCTGATGGTGGAGGCCACTCCGCGCAGGGTGTTCGCCAACGCACACACCTACCACATCAACTCCATCTCCGTCAACAGCGACTACGAGACCTACATGTCCGCAGACGACCTGAGGATAAACCTGTGGAACTTTGAAATCACGAATCAAAGTTTTAGTATCCTTTGGTGTGAGCGGCTCTGAGGACAGCCCTGGGTCCCAGTGAGGTGCAGCCCCCAGGGCAGCAGCTGGGCTGAGCCCCACACCCGGCTGTGGAGCCCCGCTGCAGGAGCTGCCCCCTCTGCAGGGCTGGCAGGAGCTCAGGAGTGTGAAATGGAGCTGCCTGCCGTGCCCCTGACCGCAGAGCACTGATGTCCCCAGGTCCATGTGCCGTTCTCGAGGCCCTGCCCTCTCATCTGTGCCAGGCTGTGTCCAGACAAGGCACCCAGCACTCACATGGAGCCGCTCCCTGCATGGCACAGGGCTCAGCTGGCACTGCCACCGCTGCTGCTGTCACCCGGTGATGTGTGGGGGACACATTTCTGAATTTGCCTGCAGGGTCTGGTGGGGCAGGCGCGGGGACGTCTGCAGGTGATGAGGAGACAGATGCCTTGGGGAAGATGGAAGCACTGATGGTGCAGTCCCTGTGACACCTGCAGCAAGTGACAGGCTGCCAGTCAGCACTCCACAAATGAGGTTGTGACAGCTTGTGACAGCCACGTTGGAAATAATAAACAGGGCACGAATCATTGGTGGTATTTATGTGGTGTTTCCCGCTGAGAAATCCCTGGGGCATGGTTCAGGCAGATGGAGAGGATTTCAGCAGCCACAGGCGTGTGGGAGCTCTGAGCGGCTGCAGAGAGGAGGGCTGTGGTGCTGCTTATGTGCAAGGATGAGAGTGAGGAGTACTGTGTGTCAAACCTCAGGGAGTTCACATGGCCCCAGGGACTTACACAGTGGCTGCTGTGCCCTGGGCTTTGCTGCCATTGCTCTTTTCAGTATGGTTACCACGCCACAGCGTTGCACTAAAAGACATTTCCTGAGGCCTGGGGTGGGTGGGCAGAGCAGGTCTCATGCCCCACAAAGGGTCTCCAGCCCTGGTACCAGAGCTGGTACCAGTTGGCAGCAGCCAGGCTGGACCCTGCTGGTGCGGGCTGGTCCCACTCTGTGCTGGTTCTGCCTGGTTCTGGTGGTGCCTGCCCAGTTCTGGTGGTGCCAGCCCGGAGCTGGCATGGGCGAGGGTGACAGTGCCCAGAGACAGCAGCAGGGGCTGGGCCGGGCCGCGTGCGCTCCTTGACTCGCCCTGCCAGACATCGTGGACATCAAACCGGCCAACATGGAGGAGCTGACGGAAGTGATCACGGCGGCCGAGTTCCACCCGCACCACTGCAACACCTTCGTGTACAGCAGCAGCAAGGGCACCATCCGCCTGTGCGACATGCGCACGGCTGCGCTCTGCGACCGCCATGCCAAGTGTGAGTGTGCCCCTGCCCAGCTGGGCCTGACTGTGCCACAGAGCCCAGGCTGGGCCTGGCTGTGCCACAGAGCCCTGGGCTGGGCCACAGAGCCTGGGCTGTGCCACAGAGCCCGGGCTGGGCCTGACTGTGCCACAGAGCCCAGGCTGGGCCTGGCTGTGCCACAGAGCCTGGGCTGTGCCACAGAGCCCTGGGCTGGGCCCGGCTGTGCCACAGAGTCCTGGGCTGTGCAACAGAGCCCTGGGCTGGGCCT
>JANRGV010000034.1:17602258-17614852 GCA_024734035.1 Alethe castanea | reverse complement strand
AGAGCCCTGGGCTGTGCCACAGAGCCCTGGGCTGGGCCTGGCTGTGCCACAGAGCCCTGGGCTGTGCCACAGAGCCCGCACTGGGCCTGGCTGTGCCACAGAGCCCGGGCTGGGCCTGGCTGTGCCACAGAGCCCTGGACTGTGCCACAGAGCCCGGGCTGGGCCTGGCTGTGCCACAGAGCCCAGGCTGGGCCTGGCTGTGCCACAGAGCCTGGGCTGTGCCACAGAGCCCTGGGCTGGGCCTGGCTGTGCCACAGAGCCCTGGGCTGTGCCACAGAGCCTGGGCTGTGCCACAGAGCCCTGGGCTGGGCCCAGCTGTGCCACAGAGCCCTGGGCTGTGCCACAGAGCCCGGGCTGGGCCTGGCTGTGCCACAGAGCCCTGGGCTGGGCCCGGCTGTGCCACAGAGCCTGGGCTGGGCCTGGCTGTGCCCTGGCCCGGCTGGGCCCGGCTGGGCCCGGCTATGCCACAGAGCCACCTTCCCTTCTCCCTGAGTGCCAGGCTGTGAGCCTCACGGCCACTCCTGGCCTCCTGCAGGGCTCAGGGCTCAGGGCTGCCCGTGCCCAGGGAGCTGGAGGCTGCTGCTGAAGGAGGGATCTGGCAGAAGGAGCTGGGGCGAGAGGGGCAGCGCCTGCTCAGTGCCAGGGAAAGTAGGTTTGTTGTGTAAGAGAGAATTAGTGCTCAGAAATCCTTTCCATGGGCTCAGCAGCCCGAATCTGCTTCTGCAGCAGGGGCAAAGCCACACGAAAGCCTTCAGGCCAAAGCAAAAATAGCTGCCCTGAGCGCCTGCCCTGCCTGGCCGCTGGCCTTGGTTCCCAGACGCACTCAGGGACTGGGGAGCACCAGCTGTGTGCTGGGACCCCTTCCTGGCATCTCCTCCGTGTTCTGTGTGTGCTGGGAGCCTGGCATGGCACTGCCTCTGTGCTGGGAGCCCAGAGAGACCCTCTGTGCCAGCAGAGCCCAGACACGTCTCCTGGCCTCAGATGCTTTCTGCCTGCCTGAAAGCTTTATTTTTTTTTTTATTGCTGTCACTTTTTATATGGAAAAAACCTCCAGGTTTCTGCTGGTGGAGAAAGGACCCCACAGCTCTGGGTCCTGCTGTGGGCAGTGCCTTTTCTGCATTGTAGAGATCATTTATATGGGCACTTCAGACATTTTCCCCACTATACTGGAGCTCCAGGACTTGGTGAGAGGGTGATAAACCTAAACACATATGGGTGCTGGTACAGCATCATGCAAATGCTCTCTCCCAGAAGCTTTCTGTGGTGCCAGGACAGGGTGGCAGGTCCCTGGCCTGAGATCAGGGAGCTCCAGCCTCAGCTAATGCTGGGGCTTGTTCTCTCCTCTTGCACAGTTTTTGAAGAGCCTGAAGACCCAAGTAACCGGTCATTTTTTTCTGAGATCATCTCCTCAATCTCTGATGTCAAATTCAGCCACAGTGGAAGGTACATCATGACCCGGGACTACCTCACTGTCAAGGTGTGGGACTTGAACATGGAGAACAGGCCCATTGAGACCTACCAGGTGAGTGTGGCACAGTCAGGTGCATCAGCAGCCGGGCACAACCGAGCTCCTTCCCGAGCCACGCTCTGGGCCAGTGGCAGGAGCTGGGTATGCCCCCCTGTGTGGGGGCTTTATGCCTGTAGGTAGTGGAAAGCAGAGTTGTTAAATGGGGGCTCAAGTGGCCTGGTGAGCTGCCACCATGCCCCCAGGCGGGGGTGGGTGAGGAGAGAACGCTCAGGTGCTGGCAGCTGGGAGAGCCAGGTGGGAGGCCTTGGGCAGAGCAGTAGCCCTGTCACTGTCACCCTCTGCCAGGGCTGTGCTGGTCTGCCAGTGCCAGGGCTGTGCTGGTCACTGTGGGGGCCTCACCCTGTCCCTCCCTCCGGCAGGTCCATGACTACCTGCGGAGCAAGCTCTGCTCACTCTATGAGAACGACTGCATCTTTGACAAGTTCGAGTGTGTCTGGAACGGCTCTGACAGGTGAGCATGTGCCTTCAGCCCAGAGTGCCCGCTTTGGGCTGGCCTAAGAGGTCCCTTCCCCAGCTTTTGGCTGGATGTGGGGTCTGGAGACACGCAGCAGGGAGCACCTGCACCTGCGGTCTGTACACAGCTGGGGATGTCTGAGGGTCCTGCTCTCTCCTGGACACCTTCTGGAGGACGTGATTTAACTCCAGATTGCCAGAATCTGGGGATAATGCGTACCCAGGTGTGATTTACACCGAGCTGGGTGGCAGGAAGTGTGTGAGCCCCTGGCAGGGCTGTCATGGCTTTTGTCTGAGCCATCAGAGTGAGCTGACAAGGCACAGCTGGGCCTGAGACAAATTCCAGCGCTCACCCAGATCTCATCATGCCTCTGAATGCTGTCTGCCCCTGGTCACCAGCAGTCTGCCTCGGAAAAGGTGTGAAAATCCTCTGTCCTTCCCCGTTGCAGTGTCATCATGACCGGCTCCTACAACAACTTCTTCCGCATGTTCGACCGCAACACCAAGCGCGACGTGACGCTGGAGGCGTCGCGGGAGAACAGCAAACCCCGCGCCATCCTCAAACCCCGCAAGGTCTGCGTGGGCGGCAAGCGCAGGAAGGACGAGATCAGCGTGGACAGTCTGGACTTTAGCAAAAAGATCCTGCACACAGCTTGGCACCCCTCCGAGAACATCATTGCTGTGGCAGCTACAAACAACCTGTACATATTCCAGGACAAGGTTAACTAGGAGGGCAGGTGTTCTTTAGGAGTCTCATGTACTGATTCCAGTAAACACAAGGTTTCAGCTCTTCCTTTGCATTCTTCCTTTCTTCTTTTCTTACTTCATTTCCTTTCTTCTTTTCTTCCTTCGTTTCCATTCTTTCCTTTCTTTCTTTCTTTTCCTTTCCTTTCCTTCCTGTTCTTTGTTCAGTTCCTGCTCTGCAGATCACGGTTGTGCAGAGGAGCACTGGGCACCCCAGCCCAGGGGCCACTGGGGGCACCCCCCAGACACCAGATTGACACAGGGAGAGCTGAGACTTCTTACAGGCAGTGTGAAGATGCCAGGCCTGGCTGTCCCGTGTCCCCAGGCAGTGCTGGGGTGGCAGAGGCCCGCTGCCCAGGCTGAGGAGGTGATGTGGAGGGGGCTGCCAGCTGGGGAAGGGGTTGATGGGGTAACACACCGTGGGCTCTGGCCAGCTCTGGTGGCAGTGGTCCCACTCCAATTGCTTTCAACCTGATCCCAGAAATATTCCACCTGTTGTGTTGAAGACTGGAATGTTGCCTCCCTTTGCCATTTTCCACATTTGTCTTTTTATTACAACAGTTTTGTGTTTTACCAACAGAGACAGCAAAACCAAACGCAAAATGGAAAAGTTCAGTTTTGCAATGGACAGGCTTGGGGGGGGGGTATGTGCTGCACCTCCAGATGTGTCTGCTCCAGCCAGGTTGCCCCCCAGCCCCCAAAACCCTCCTGAGGATTTGGCTTTGTAGATACTGTGGTGCCTTCTTTGGTATATGAAATACCTTTATAAACAATGCTTCCGACCTGCATTGATCGCAAACCAAACCAACCCTGGGCTCTGCTGCAGTTCTGGGCTTTGCTTTGGTCATTTTTCTCATTCTGTTGTGAGCTCTTGCATGTCGTGACTGACTGTCTCTCTCTCTTTCTCTCTCTTTCTCTCTTTTTAAATTATTTATTTATTCAATTTTTTTAAAGATGAAGTATAAGTTGCTAATTTATGACCTAAAAAAGGAATCCAACTGTATATTGCTGTTAGCCCCTGACTGTGTCAGAGAGAGGCTGTCTGCAGTCCTACATTATAATAACAATGATAATAATAATAAAACCAGTAACTCTTTCTCTTTGCATGGCGAGGCTGCCTCTTTCTACTCTACAGATTGGTCAGGTCCCTCTTTACTTGAGCAATTGCTCAATAAAACAAGATTGACTGGATTTTCTGTAAATCTGAAAACTGCTCCTGCAGCAAGAAGCAAATGAAGTCAATTACAAAATTCAGCACCGCCACTTGGGCAGTGGCTCCACGAGGGTGACCCCGCTGCCCTCCCCCCGAGGGGCAGCTGGCACCCCCAGCACCCCCAGCCTCCAGGGACCCTGGGACAGCCCCTCTGACCATGGACCCGAGCAGGGACAGGAGCTGCTGCACTCCCACCGAGCTCATGGACTGCAGCAAAACCAGGAGCTGGGTGCAGGCTGGGGAACCCCGCGCCGCTTCCAGAGGAGCCATCCAAGGGAAGAACAAAGTGCACTGGCGTACGGATTTATTCCAGCGGGATGGCCTTCAGGAGTAACTTTTTTAAAAAAATGAAATGGTAAAATAAAATAGCAAGAGTAAATGAACCATTTTATAAGAAAATGCTCCTTTTTGGTGCTGTAAGGAAAGCCCGTGCTGCGGTGTCAGTAAAGTGTTCCCAAACCTGTCTGTGTGCAGTCCGTGCCTCTCGCCCCTCGCGCTCCAGGGCAGTGTCTGAGGCTCCTGGGCTGGGGGGGCTGCAGGGTTGTGCTGATGAGGGGTGACAGAGGATTCCCTGGGCATTCCGGGTCCCTCGGAGCGTGGGGACAGTGGGGCAGTGTGTAATGGGGGAGTGGGAGTGCCTGCAGGTCCCCCACAGCACAGGAACCCCGGTGTTTGACAGAGCCCTGGAAGGAGCTGCTGGCCCCTCCCCAGCCCCTGCCCAACTCCGGGCTGCTCCAGCTGATGAGTTCAAACAGCAGCCCTGAATTAGCAGCTGCAGGGCACAGACTGTGCAGTCAGGGAGATGTTCCTCAGACACTCATTCACCTTCACATCAGCTGCAGGACCTTCATCAAGCAGCAGCAACCCAGGCCTGGCTCTGCTCCATTGGGTGTGGGACATTCTGGGCTGCTGGATCTGGTTGCTCCACAAGGGAGAACTTAGTTCAGCCTTTTCTAAAAGTGGAGTTTCTTTCCCTTTCTTAAGCCTGCTTGGATTTAACCTCTGCCCCGCTGCGAGTGCTGGCCACAGAGGGCAGGGCCAGCCAGGGGACATTCTGGGCTGCCACAGCAATGGTGCTAGGGAAGTGTTGGCATCCCCTAACAAACCCAACCTCCTCTCTGGATGAATCCACAGGCTGTCTCCCTGCCCCTCAGAAACTGGGGACTCTGCCTAAGGGGCTGCCAGGGGGGACCAGCTCCATGCTCCACCAGCAGCACCCCCAGCTCACATTTAAGTAACAAACAAGAGAGCGAAACTGGAAAATCAATCTGCTCACCCGCCTTGCCCACATGCTGACCCCACACTGCTCAGTGGCACAGGCCCTGTTCTGCCCAGCACAGCCAAGAATGTAGGCAGGATCACTTCAGTCGTTTGCTTTACTCATAAATTCACAAGTCCAACAAAATCCAACAGAAATGGGGATTAGGCCTGTACAATCCATATATAAAAAGGGTTGGTTTATTGTAGTTCAAATACATAAACTGAACAATCCCAACATTTCAAAATTAAACTTTAGAAACACAAGTTTAACATTCAAAACAGGAGTATAGTTTACAAGAATTGCCCAGAGGGGGTATGCACAGTCTAATCCAGAAGTATGTAAAGATCACTTTATTGTAAATAAAAATGTGTTTATACAACCGTCCTGGCCTGCTCGGTCACCTCTGGGATTTCCAGCTTCGAACAAAACTCATCAGACAGAACTTCACTTGGGCAGAGCAACCTGACTGCTGCAAATCAATGGCTGGGGGCAGGAACAGAGCAGCCTGTGAATAAACCTGGTTTGGTCTCCAAGTCCCTGTTCTCCACTCAGCTCTAACCCTGGCTCTAACAGATTTAGCTCCATTCCCAAGGGTGGAAGCAGAGAACTGGGACTGGTGTTTGCAGAGGGGGCTGTCAGTGATCAGTAATTTCAGCTAGCAGAGCGTGTCACCCGCTCCTGCACGGACTGCAGGCAGCAGGAGGCAGCTGGTGGCACACACGTAGGACACGCTCGGAGCACTCCAGGATCTCCCTGGGGCTCACAGGCAGGAGGACACTGCTGGGAGGAAAGCCCCAGGTACCAGCCACCCACACCTCACACACACCGCCCTGAGACCCACAGTCACCAGACAGCCCACACCCCGGGGTTTGTCAGTCATGCTCCAATTAACTCATAAATATCTTTAATGTGGGTTTGTGTTGTTGGTGTTCCCCCCAGAGACCGTTTAATGCTCACTAACGCTGTTCTGCCTCTGCTGCTCGGATGTTGGAGTATATTCACGGCGATGGATGTGTGGCCTGACAGATGGCTCATGCAAGCGCTGGGTGCACAGCACAGCAGCCCTGGCTCGGAGCAGCCCCGTGTGGTTTATTTGGTGGTTCTGCGCGTGGGCTCGGAGGCCGTGGGGGGCGGGGGCGGCCCGCGCCGGTCCAGGTCGTCCACGTAGGACACGATGAGCTTGCGGCGCTCCTCGGGCACGCAGTCCAGCACCAGGTACCGCTTGTCGTTCTGCAGGATCTTCTCCACGTCCTTCAGGTGCTGATCCGACTCCTGGATCAGCTTTTTGGATCTGAAAGCAATGTGAGAGGAGCCCTGGAGGCACAGGGAGCCAGGGGGAGGCACAGGGAGCCAGGGGGAGGCACAGGGAGCCAGGGGGAGGCACAGGGAGCCAGGGGGAGGCACAGGGGGAGGCACAGGGAGCCAGGAGAAGGCACAGGGAGCCAGGGGAGGTGCAGGGCCTTGGCCACACCTGAGCTACAAGGATGTCACGTTAGCTGGGACTGGGCACTGGGCACAAACAGTGCTCTGGGCTCTGAGAACACAGCCTTGTGCCTACACCTGGGCCGTGTTCATTAAGCACCATGAAAGACTTAGTAACAGACACCAGCTAGGGAAAAGCAGGCAACAGTTTGCTGCTGTTTGTATGGCAAAGCAGAACAAAAGCCAGGCCTGCAGTGGCAGGGCACTCCCCACCTGTACGTGATGAATTTGGTCTCCTTGAGCAGCGTCCGGAAGTCGGCTTTGGCAGTGATGTATTTGTCTCGGATGTACTCCTCAAACTCCCTCTGCTTTTTCTGAAAGATGAAAGACAAACATGGCCCACTGAATGCAGCTCCAGTGCTTCCTGCAACTGAACACACTGAACACCAGCAGGAACTACATGTTAATTACACCTTTCCTTACCTTCTGCATTTTTAATGTTTTTAAAAATTGTATTTAACTACTAACACCTGTGTCCACACAGAGCTGAGCCCACTGCAGCAACCACCAACTCCCTTCTCTGCACCCTGCACCAGACTGGAACTTGGCAAGAGCGATGCAAAACACTCACCCTGTCACTTGAAGAGAATTTAATGCACCTTGGATCTTCTTTAATAATTTTTTTCACTTCCTTCCATGTTGATGTTAAAGTTATCTTTCAAAAGAAGCAAAAATAGTTAAAAGTAATTTAGAATATGGAATGCAAACACTACTAACCTCTGAAGCCTTTAAATATATCCCAAATCCACTGATGAACTTGTTGTTAAATGCTGGGTTCTGATTACTTATACTATTACAGTTGTATCTTATAATGAGTTGATTTTACATAGTGACTCTTCTTTCACATTTTGAGATGGCATTTTCACATCAAGGTCCTCCAAATATAATTTATTTTCTGGAGTCTTTTTCTGGTACAATTATGTATACTGCATTAAAAATTACCTGCAGAAAACTGGCCTCTAAACTAAAATAACTAATGTATTAAAAATCAGGTAAAAACCACCAGGTTAAAGGAAAGCTGCCTGAAGTTGGCACAGAACTAAAAAAGAGGAAACCTCACTAAACCCCCAGTGCACAGAATCAGGGATGCATTCCACAGCATGAGCAGAGTAAAAGTTCAGGTTCAGCAGGAGGACATCAGAACAGATGAACTGGGTAAGACCATACTGATGGCCACTAAGGCAAACACCCTGAATATCTGAAGGAGACACACAGTGAACAGGATCAAACAACTCAGTACTGAAGAAAAAAAAAGAAGATGAAAAGATCACTGATTAGAAGTTTATATGTAAATTAACTGTATGTTCAATCAAAGTAAAACTCCAGATAAACAGGTAAGGAAACATAATGAACAGATTTTGTTATGAAGGACAAAAGAGAGTGATGCAGCAAAGAGGCCATGAAAATAAAACCAAACCAATCAGATTGTGGGGCAGAAAAGCAGAAAAAGAGAAATCCCAGTGGGCTGCAAAGATTGTCAATTTGAACATCAACAACTCTCACCGCTGAAGTTTCATCCAGAAGTTGCCTGAAATGTTCTCTCTTCTTCTTGGTAAGTGCCTCGATGTGCTCGTTGAAGAGCTTCTCCTTCTCCTCCCTCTCGAGCAGGGAGCCCGACTCCCAGCGGTGATCCTTGCGCAGCGTCCGCCTGGTGTCGGACCAGGACACGTCTGAGGAGCGCACCTGCGAAGGACATGCCTTTTAACCAGCTTTAAAACACCTCACTGACTATTATTATAGGCTTGTCTTTTTATCTCGTTTGAAGTTAAGGTTAAAAGAGAAGATAAAGCCTCATCTTTTTTAAGAAGGGATGGTTGCAGGTTCACCACAAACACTGAACAGGCAGGGGCAGAAGGAATCTCTGCACTGGTTTGGAGCAGACAGAGATGTCCCACTGGTCTGGCTGAGCATTCTCAAAACCACAAAATCCAATCACCCTCCTTTCCTTCCTGCTCTGTGTGCACCACCCTGCATTCACCAGAGTGCTTGGAAAGGCAGCCTGGAAGATCTTTATTTCCAGAGACACCAGGAGCTCTGCAGTGACCTGTTTCCAGCCTGAAGAGCACCCTCTGCATGAGAACCCTAAATAAACCCTAAACAGCCTCCTCTTCCAAGCAAGACACCCTCTGCATGAGAACCCTAAATAAACCCTAAACAGCCTTCTCTTCCCGCCAAGGCACCCTGTGGATGAGAACCCTAAACAAACCCTAAACACCCTTCTGTTCCAAGCAAGGCACCCTCTGCATGAGAACCCTAAACAAACCCTAAACAGCCTTCTGTTCCAAGCAAGGCACCCTGTGGATGAGAACCCTGAACAAACCCTAACAGCGGTCTGTTCCAAGCAAGGCACCCTGTGGATGAGAACCCTGAACAAACCCTAACAGCGGTCTGTTCCACGCAAGGCAGGCCCAGCGGGGTTGCAGCTCCCTGGAGCAGAGCTCCGGTGCCCAGGGGCCGCTGCAGCCTCACCATGTCCGAGAGCAGCGCTTTGAAGTTCTGGATGGCCTCCTCGCGCTTGTGCTGCTCGCGCTCGCGGTCGATCTCCTTGGTCTGCTCCGAGCGCGCCTTCTGCACCTCGCGCTCGCGCTCGCGCAGGCTCGCCTCGATGCGCGCCTGCCGCTCCAGCTCCTTCTCCTTCTCAGAATCCAGATTCTGAAAGGCAGCAACACCGCGCCTCAGCGAGAGCAACGCTTCTCACGAGAGAGAGAGCCAACGGGCTATCAAACTAAAGGCAGCTCAGAACACAACACTTTAAAGGGATTGGGGATCTGCGGATTACGGAATTTTGCTTCAAGAGCTGACAGGGAAAATCACAGCAAAGGAAATGCAGCCCATCCTAGGAGGAAGTAATCAATGTGGTGTCTGTAGCTGCTGCACTTTTACAGCCATTTTTACCACCAGTGACTTCACAGGAATCTTTGAGGCGTAACTTCTCCCAGATATTGTGTGTGTGCATGCACACACGCCCCACAAACATCCCAGCAGGGACAGAACTTTTAAGTTCCAAGCTGTCATCCTGGGGTACTCCCGGAGTAACTGTAGTATGGAATTCTGCTCAGCACAGATCAGTGCCCACAGCTCACCAGAGCCACACCCCCAGTGCTCCCCACCCACCTTGGCTATTTTCTCGATGTACTGCTTGAACAGGTCCTCCCTCTGTGAGGAGCTGTCCACCGCCTTGTACCGCGGGTCAGTCTCCACTTTGTCCTTCACTTTGCTCCAGCGAGACTGACTATCCAGGTGGTGGTTTGCCAGCAGCTCAAAGAAGTCCATTTTGATCTGTTACACACACAGAAACAGAAAGACAACACTTGAGAAAGACGCTTTAATATCCCACAGTTTGCTCTTATGAAAAAGGGAGTTGACTTACCTTCATCAGAGGGATCACATTAACACTTCATACCATTGCAATTTAGAGCAATCACTAAAACTGTGAATTTAGTCATAACTGCAGCCCAAATTCACTGTTCCTTGAGACAATTTTGCTAAAGCAGATACATTTAGACGATCTGCTACATCTAAGATGAACTGTATATAAGAATGATCCACCAATACACTCTTCATTATTTTACTCCAATTTAAGCTTGTTTTTGAGCTTTTATATATGTCAAATTAACAAGTTACTGATGCTGCATGATAGCATTTTGCATATCAGTACTCCAGAAGCCATGCAGCTGGAAACAGGGTTCTAGAGAAATCAGGTGCTTATGGATTTATCCTCCAGGTGTACAATTAACAGAGGTAAATGCTTGGATTTGCCAGCAAAGAGCCATGTCTTAAGATGGATCTAACCAATAAAGAATTATCCACATAGGGTAATTAAGAAAATTATATTTAGGATGGACATGCACATTTACATAAAAGTTTAAAGGAACTGTTTTAGTCTACTTTGTCAGCTGGAAATGGCATGTCATGTTTCTGTCTGTCACAGCCACTGCAAGGGCTGGCAGAGGATCAGTCACAGCAGGTTTTATTTCAATACAAGGAGCAACATGTTTTCATCCAGAGCCCAGAACCAGCAGCTGTAAGGGCAAGCACTGTGCCTTTGTTAGATAGCTTGATTTCTGGGGAAGGTGATGTCCCTGCTCCTGCTGCACTTTAGCCCTCGAGTCCCCCCCATTGCTGGGCTGGCCTGCTCGCTGGGGCCAGGGGTGCTCCAGGGCAGGCACAAGGCTCTGCCTCCACAGCACCCCACACCCTGCTGGGCCACAGCTCCACGCAGCTTCAGGGCACACGATCAAAAACCCAAAACCCAGGAGGAGGGCTGGCTGGTACTTGACACTTCTCTCCCCATCCCTTAAAGAAGGGAAAGCAGGAGAAGCAGTTTAGCTGCAGAACACTGAGGTTCCTCAGGGAAGGGAGCAGATGGACAGAGCAGGCTCCAGCTTGCCAGAGACCTGGCACATCCTTATCCTCTAAAATGTGTTTAGAAATGGAATGAAGATCAGGACAAACATTCTGCAGCCTTGCCCACCAAGACTTTTAGCTCTTCAAAACATTAACATATAAACATAAAAGGCTCTATAGGCTTTCTTTACTATACCAAAGGAGACTAAGACAGTAAAGCAGAGATCAGGGACCAGCCCTTAGTGCCAGTGGGATGTTGTGCTACAGCTACAGCACTACTGCTTTATCTTAAAGGAGCTCAACAAAATGCTAAGCAAACTGTTTATTCATTGCAAAATTAAAACTGTTGTTTCAAAACATCATAAAACATGCATGCAGTTTCAAAATATGAAGCTTTCTAAGCCATGGCATTTGAAATATTTGTTAGAAACCAGACAGTCCCCAACTGTTACTACAGAAGTCTCTAAGGTAAGGGTATCCCTAAGCTCTTGCACCAATCACCTGTGTGTGTATTGCACAGGATGAGTGCCAGGAGCACAGTGCCACCAGCTGCCACACAAAGCTTCACCCGGGGCCACCACCATGGGCTGCAGGAAGATGCTCCTGTAGGAGCTGCCAGGGGCACCCCTGCATCTCCTGGCAGCCCCTGCCCAGCTGTGTGGGGCAAAACCAAAACCCCAAACCGCCCCAAATGCCCCTAAAGCCCCTGCCCAGGGCACCCCTCACCCCTGAACCCCTCTGGAGCCCCTCCCCAGCTGTGCAGCTGCCAGTGGGACCAGCTGCAGCCCTGCCAGCTCCCCACTGGGCAGGAGACAGGAGGGCACAGCCAATTCCCTCCCCAGGAGAATCAACAGCACTTCAGGCTCAGTGCTCCAAAGCAGTTCTCACTTCACTCCCGTGCCCTGTACACAGCACAGGCGTTGCCAGCTCATTTCAAATTTCAAACAGAAGATGCAAATGTCTCAAACAGTTAAGTGCAAAGCATCTCCCCAGGGAGTAACGTTTTCAGGTGGCAGCTGTGGGGAGTGGGTGTGCCTGCACACAGGGGCCAAGGGCAGGGTCACACAGCTCTGGCTGGGGACAGTCACAGTGCAGGGTCTGCAGCCCGACACCCCAGCAGGCTGGGACAGCCCACACAGCTCACCCAGGACATGGCAAAAGGAGCAGCTGGGCACCACTACCTGCCCAGTGCCTTCCCTGATATCCTTAACCCCCCCTGCTCCCCTCTGCCATCTGAGAAGTGCTGGCAGGGGATCTACTCACTGAAATCAGGCACAGGAATAAAGCCAGCCACTGGAAAAGCTGGCTGCTCCACCCCCATCCCATAAGCCATAACCCCATAATGCAAAATCAAACATCATATATGTAACCTAAAACCCTTACGTTAAAGATTTCTGTAAAATTGATTCTCCCTAAGTAAAGATTTTGGACAGACTGAGAAAGCTTCAGGTTAAATGTCTTAAATTTTCTTTTATGTTTTAAGCACTGTCAAAATCAAAGGAAAATAAGGCTGAAAACATTTCAGGTGTATTTAGAAGTCTTTTTTTTTTTTTTTTTTTTTTTTTT
>JANRGV010000034.1:17583090-17601110 GCA_024734035.1 Alethe castanea | reverse complement strand
AGAATGAAACTGCGCCCAGATCTGACCTGTCCCCCAGCATTTCTCTCTCCTGCAAGTATTCCAGGTAGGGAAATCTGCAGTAACTTCACACGACATAATAACAATTGCAGACTTCCACATGTCCAAAATGATTGGCCTTCAGAGGTGACCCCTCCACTCACACACACACAGGGACGTGGCAGTAAATGGCCCCAGGTTTCGGTGGCCCCATCTGATGTCCCCTCTCCAGGGCTGCTCCCCACCACTGCCAGGCCAGGCAGGTGACACTGGGAGTTCATTAATCTCCAACAGCTGACCTTTAAATTAAGTAAGGGGCAGTTTATACATGAGATCTACTTATTCAAAGCTTAAAAAGCCCCTCCCTAAGTGCCTGCTTTGCGATGGAAAGGGAACTGTTTGAAACTTAAAAGAAACTATTCTCAGGGAATTGCAAGCTCTGTCTGCCCCCACTGAGGGAACAGAGAGGTAATGACCAGCTTTGGGGTTCCACCCAAACAGAGCAAGACTCCTTTGCCTTTTTATGCGTCAGGATAAAAGAATGCAATTTAAAAAATAAAAAATCAAGCATTACTTCAGTTAAGAAGATAATGTTATTGCTTGGGTAAATTAAAAAAAACCAAACAAACAGTGTTGTTCAAACAAACTCAGCTTCACAGGTGAACACAATCTAGTCCTAAATACTTTAAAAATCAATAGACTGTAAACTTGAAATTGTTCAGGAAGACCAGAGGGACATCCCTGAAGTGTCTGCCTGTGAGAGCTCTAGGAAAGTCTTGGGGAAGGCTCAGGGAAGCCAAGCACTGGCTCTGTCCCATCTCTCTCACACCACTCACACTGCTGGAACTCAAGAGTCCCCTTACCTTCTCTCCCCTGGTCTTCGAGTCTTCCTTCTCCTTCTTTCTTGCCGCTGTGATAAACTCATTAAACAAGGCCTCTCGATCTTTCATCTTTTCAATTGCCTTGAACCTCGAGTCTTTAGCATGCTTGGCTGCAAATTCACTAAAAGTAGTTCTGCAACAAAATGGCAAGTGAACTCATTTGGCAGAGCTGTCTGGGCTGGGAGGCAGCTTCAGCAGGGAGGTGTTTCCTCTGCTGCAACACATGCCAGAGCACAACTGACAAATCCCAAAAGGCAAATCCTATGGCCTCACTACAGAGTTGCTCGACCGATGAACTCTATAGAAGGAGTCAGCACTCACACAAGAGGTGTTTGCCAGAGACTTACAAGGGTGGGTTGGTTTGTTCAGCTACAGCCACCTGCAGAAGGGGCAGGTGTAGAGAGACTACAGTGCAACCAAGGAGAAGAAATGAAAAAAAAAAACTCAGTTGTCTATAAAACTCTTTTCTTTTCTGTGGGTTAGCAGTTCAGCCACCAGTCTGTCCAGGTATTTCACAGCTGTGAAACCAAAAATCCCAGGTGCATTCACTTGCAGCCAAACCATGCTAAGAGTCCACCAAGAAAGGCAGCCTTGGTCAGGAGTGCCCAGAGAACAGGCTGCACCAGCTCTTCCCCCTGCAGTGCACATTGCAGAGCCTGAGCTTAAAGCACACAGGGCTGAGACCCCTTCAAACACCATGGGCAGAGGCAGCACCACTGGGCTTTCAACCCCTCATCCCACAGCGTTTCCCTGACCGTTCTCTCACCTCCAGGGCCAGATTCCAACCTGTGCAGTAGGTACATTACTGCCACTTACCTCGGAAAAAAATCACTACTGTGCTTTTTCCAAGCTCTGATGCAAATCTGGCCCCAAGAATACGTGAGACACTTATAATCATACGAATGTTTTCATCACAGCATGGAAATAATTAGACTTGGAAAATCCAGCCTACTGTTGCTGTAGGGTAAATTGAAACAAGAAGAGAATTTGGTAGCTTATTCAAAAGGATTAGAAAGTGAATGTACAGCTAGATTGAAGAACAAGAGCTGCTCAAGTGAAGTGGAACACAAACTCTTGAGCATGTTGGACTGAGATGGATGATAAAAAACCAGTCTGGCACTCACAGGAGTACAGCAATATCTTTAGACAAACACTGAAACCAGAAGACAAAGGATAAGATTAAACAAGACAGTATTTCAGCTGGAATTCTCTTTCCCACCCCAACCCATAATCAGGTAAAGAATCAGTCCCAACACGACATACTGAAGATACGCTGAAAGCTGAGGATACGAAATCTAACGTAAGTGTTTCTTGAAGCATTTCCATGCCTCCAGTCGTCCAGCCTGCCACTGAGTTACTAGTCAGCTCTGAAGCAATTTAAAAGTTACCACAACACTGTCACCAAATTTCCAAAATGAGTCCCTGGAAAAAACTGAGCTGAAGTGAAACAAATGAGCTGTTATTTCACTGGGAAAGAATTAATGCCAGATGAGCCAAGAGATGCTGAAAGAGGACACCTTGGAGCTTATAAGCATGTATCTCATGACCTCTGTGTGCAGAAGCTGTGAAACAAATAAAGCCAGCAGTGAAATCTTGAATGTACATTCACTGTCATCCCCTCACTGACTGCTGCCAGGGGTCTGAATGTGAGGGGGGTGTAACCAGGGCTTATTAAAGGAACCAGAACATTTTATCATATCATCACTGACATAGTTTGTAACCAGAAAGACATCCCTACAGCCCCCTCCAAACCCAAGAAACCTCCCTAGTGCTTCTCAAAGACTTATTCAGAAGAAGCAGGGTTATTGAAGAAACTTGTGGTGGGTCTGAGGCCTTTCTCACAATCCAGGCAGCATGCTGGTGATTTCTTCAACTTGAATATGTAAATCACAAGTTCTATTATTTCGTGGATTAGGTGAAAACAAGCACACAAAGGAAGATTTCAACAATATCTCATGATTTTTCTCCTCTTTGCCCATTTTGAGTAAGGTTCAACCCAACATGCTGCATCCTAGTAGAGCTTATGCACATGAACCACAAAGAAACTCCTACCTTGGATTAATCTTTGCTTCTTCCATCATTTTCTTGAAATCCTCCTTGGCCTGCATTATTTTATTTTTCTTCTCCTTGCGCTCCTCCTCTGCTCGGGTTTTCACATACTGATCAAACACCTACAGAAACACCAGTCACCCACAGCAAACATGAGTGACACAGAAGCTCTAGGGACAAGGGAGGAAAAATCCCACTTCTTTCCTTCTCTTTGGTTTCCTTTCCTCTCACCACAGAATCAACACAGAAGAGGCAGAAATCTTAGAGACACTTTGCATTTCAATATGGAAATGATCCGAGCTGCTGCACGTGCAGAGTGCTGTACCTAACACACCATCTGAGTCCTGGGAAGAAGTTCCTGCAACATTCCACTTATCATTTTCCTGAATCCCATGTTTCAGACACTTCCCATGCTCTTGAAGCTTTCCATTTCCCTACATTCACTCAAAGAAAAGCTGCTGAAGTGAGAATTTGCTTAACAATAAAAATGCACTTTAGGTTCTCCCCAAACACCTTTTTAAAAGAAAATAGCTAATTACTTATCATGCAAATACTCTGACAAGATACTGATGGCTCTCACTGTTTCATTCAGGTTTCAGCAGTGCCTTGCAGACATACAACTTCCACTGTGTTAAAATATGAGACCTTCCAACCACAGGAAATAAAGACCATCAACACCTTCCCTTGCTGGTTTCTTCCATTTCCAGGCAAACCCTAATCGGGACAAAAATCCCTTGCAGCACTAATTAGTCTGAAAGGTTTGCAGAAACAAAGACTGAGGATTGAGATAAACCTGTAGTAGCTGTGTCTGCATGGGAAGTGAATTTAGCTATTTTACCTGTTTCCTTTCTTTTGGGTTGAGCAGCAAGTAACGAGGATCAAACACGATCTTGTGCAGCTCTTTCTCCCATGTTGAAAAGGCAGAGACCTTTCATTAAATGAAGACAAATATACAAATTATACAGCAGTTGTACAGTTTTCCTTGAAAACACTAAGATGTGATGAGAAGAGGGAACCAAACTCATCCTGGAATTTTCATCACTAACAGGTGACAGAGGCTGTCATAGAAAATTTTAACATCAATTTCCTCTGAAAACTAAAGGATAATACATACTTATTTACTACTGCTGTGTCATATTAAAAATGTACACTGAAAGAGAGAGCCTGAGAATGTGTTCCACAGGCAGATGGAATCACTTCTATTTTTTAGTTACTATCCAAATTTATATTCAACTCCTTTAATTTATCAAAATTGATTGGCATCAAGTAGATTTCTTTAGTTAACTAAAAGCAAAAAGTCTCCCATTTAAGGTAAGACCGTACAGACTAGAGTGGAAGTTGGTGCTTTCCTCAGTAGGAACATTTCTAAAAACATTAAGGACGTGTCTCAGTTCATGTGTCCTATTCATCTTCACTGGCAATGTCCACTTAGGTAATTACTTAATTTGGGGAAAAAACGGGGTGGGGGGAGAGTTATCTGTCTTGACCCTGTCACTTCAGTAACACAGAAATCAAAGCTTTGCTGTAAGTTTCTTTGCAATATGGAGTCTTGTACCAAGACCATTCATTGATCAGAGGAAGGGTGAGATGGTTTCTGTACATGAAGTGTCACAGATTTGGAATTCACCAAGAACTGAGAGCTCTGCACAAACCTCCCCCTCCCCCTCCTCACACACACAGCTCTGATCTCACCCTCCCTCTCTCTCCTCACACACACACAGGTTTCTGACCCTCTCTCTCCTCACACACACAGCTCTGATCTCACCCTCCCTCTCTCTCCTCACACACAGAGGTTTCTGACCCCTCTTTCCAGCAGCATGTCCTTGAACTGCTTCATCCGAGCCTCCAGTGGGACAATGGCTCTCTCTCGAGCAGCTTTAATCTCAGCCTCCATAGCAGCCTCCTTCTCAGAATCAATGTCTTTGATATCATCTTTCCTGAAAAAAACCCAAACATAAAGTGTAAGTTGAGAAGCAAAACAGCAGCCCTGGAGGTCAGAACCTGAAGCATACCAGGACAGGGTAGGTATCACTGATCACAGCAGAAGAACAGGCTTACAATCCATGGAAGCCATTCTCAGAGGTGGATAGGAACACTTTCACACCAGAGCTCAGGAGCCACGGTATTCCAAGTAACTTCAGTGCCAACAGGAGATTCCAAAGCAATCAGCATAGTCCGGCTATTCAAAGGTCTTACCAGACATGCAGTAGATTTTACACCTACACTCTAATTTTCTAACTTTCTGTTCTGGGCATGAGGCACTGAGGGAGTCTGTGCAGATTGGGAACACCTCACAGCAACACCAAGAATGCTGAGACACAGGTGAGACCTCGCCCATCAAAAAGCTTCTGGAGAAGTGTGCTGATTAGGTTTACTAAGAGCAAATGCACTTCACCCCAAACAAACCCCCAGCCCTTACTGCTAACAGCTCCATGATCCTCCCTAAGATGACACAACCACAAATAACACGGTAAAACCACTTTTAAAACAGTATGTATCTCATGTATCAATTCCAAAACGCAAACCAGACCAAAAGACATAAGCCAAACTTGTAAACATTTGTAACAGAGTGAAAATAGAGGAACCACTATGATAATCTGGGTGGTGGGATATTTTGACAACAAAGTCTTGTGCCCAGAAATTAATAAACAACAGAAGCAAGCTAGTTAAGACACACTACACTCAAAATACTCTTTGGATTCACCAACTTACACTACTTATTTCCATTGCAAATCACTTCCAAAACATGCTGTTTCCTCTCTGCACAGGCCTCAGCTATCTCAGGGAAATATCAAATACCTGAGCTGCTGAGCAACAGAAAGCTGAGAACTCCTCACCAACCCTGCCTGTTTCCATTCTACTCTGCAGGACACAACATACACGGCTCAAGTGACAAACTTCAGTTATTTTACCTACACAGATCACCGGGTATTGCAAAAGAAAAACTTACTTGCGCTTTTTTATTTTAATAGGCTCATCTTCGTTTGCTTCCTCTGCAGCTTCGTGCTCTTCTCTAACTGTAACAGATGTCAATAAAACTTTAGATTTTATATTGATGAAAATTTTTAAACTTATGAGTGAAACCTCATGCACAAACCAAGGATAACACGTGCAGCAATTGTGCTCTGACATGTGGTTCTCAGTCACTTTCAGAGTAACACTATGGGAACCTGGGGACTTCAGCCAACTTGAAATTAAAAATGATAAACACTGAGCTCTTATTTTTAGGGGAAAACAACTCAGGCTAAACAGTCTAGTGAAACACATTTGGATCTACCTGATTACCTGCACTTTGCTCTCCTCCAACTACAAAGCAAACATGTCATCCCAGGACCATTTCCTAGAACTCAGGCCAGAGAGAAATCTCATCTCAGCAGCATTTTGAATGTTCTCTCTTGGCAGCTATTTCCAATGTCTCCTCCAACTGGTGATCTTAACTCCTCTTCTGTGAGAGCCTGTTTGTACATTAAGATTCATCTTTCCTGGTCTCTTTCTTATAAAACAATCACAATCCCCTTTTTTTTTAGTCAGTAAAAACTGAGGAGTTTTTCAATCTGTTGGCATTTAGCAGAACAACTGACTTTGTCAGTATCTACTTTCTTCAATGGGCTATCATTCCCCCAAAGGACTCCACAATCTGCACTCCACCTTTTCAGTATGTCCTTACATTTCTGCCACTTATTTATATGTTACAACCTTTGGAAAGCAAAGTGGTACGTTATATTTATGCTTCCTAAGAAGGCAGTAAGACTGCTCTTACTGAGTTTTTTTCCTTCTTCCATTCCCTTTTTGTGAGGAGGCTCTTGGATGATTTTGTCCACGTCGGCCCTGCCGATGAGGTCGTCGGGCCGGTCCCACATGGACAGCCGGGTGGTGGGGTTGTAGAAGAACACTCGCTCGTCCCCCGTCCACACCACACACCTGCAGGGCAAGGAAGGACGGCATCACCTCCACTCATGGCTCCTGCCAGTGCCCAGACTGACCCACGGCCACAGCAGGCCCAGCCTGCACTGACCGCACAACCGCCAGCACCGCCACTGCCGGCTGTGAGCCTGCCCTGCTCTGCTGCCAGATGTGCAAATGCAGCAAGTGCAGTGCTCACAATGCAGCACAGCAAGAGCATGCTCTGCTGCCAGATGTGCAAATGCAGCAGTTGCAGTGCTCAAAATGCAGCACAGCAAGAGCACGCTCTCCACACACCGCCCCCTGCCCTAAGCCCCCAGCAGCAGTGCCAGTGACCTACCACGGGGTGCCTGGGATTGGGGTGGTGGCCACTGGCTTGGCCTTCTGAGCTGCCTTCTCTTCCTCTGTCATTTCTTCCTCTTTTGGCTCCTCAAGGAAAAAACAAGTTTGAGGATCAGGCAATGACAGCTGGCTAATTATTTATTACACAGTAACCAACTTGTTTTACTGAAACCATGCTGACATGCAGCTCACAATGACACCTCATCCATGCCTACAACAGAAGCACTGGAACTGCAACAACAGCTGCTACTCCAAAATCTCTATTCCAGAACCTCTAAGCATTTAATTAACTTTTGATTAACTTTTTGATTAAGCTTTTAATTAACTTTACGGCAAAACCTTACTTAAATACCTTCCTAGATCTGCATGAATCCTGGAAATCCAGGAGGGCCTGGATACAGGTGTAAGGGTATATTTTCTAACAAAGGGGTTTTCATTTATTTTTAAAATTAGTTTATTTGATAATGAGACACACAGTGAAAACCTGAAATAACCTCTGTAGCAGAAATCAGCAAACTGGTAACTACCTCAGAAACAAACAGGAGTGACAGCAAAACCCAGCAACTGATTTCTATGGTTTTGCCTATTAAACCACACTGAAGTTCACAGAAATCAGGATAAAAGCTTTGATTTTTATTTACACACCCCTTAGCATCCTCAAAAACTATGCTGTTCAGGACGGCAAAATGCCTCCAAAAGGAGAAGTTACTTTTGTTTACTGAAAACATTACAGCCCTTTCTAGGACATGTTCCTACCAGCCTCAACTCAGCAGTTATAGCACAGGGGTAACGTGTGAGCTTTGTGTCAAACTGTTCAAAATAATGAAGCAAAGAAATAGAGAAAAAAACTATTAACTATTTCAGGACAAGTTGCATTTTCTGAGTACCATAAAATCAGTGAGAGAACACCACATCTGTGTAATAAGCTAACCTCTGTCCCATGCTCTTACTAACTTCTTAACTGGCAGATTATATATGTTTCTTTTGAATGTTCTTTTTTCCTTATGTAAAAACGTTAAAGAAAGAAAGATCTGATCCAGAAAGGGAGGCTTTCAAATCCCCCCAGAAATTTAAGAACTTGAATTAGTTGGCATTAACCATGGCTCCTGCCAACTTGCCTGGGCTAAGATGCAGCCAAAGCAGAGGAATGTGAGACTTCAGACTGGCTTTTGGGTTTTTTACCTCCTTTATCAGTTCTTTTATAGGTTCTTCTTTAGACTCTTCTTCTTCTGTCTCCATTGGTAAAGGCTCCTCTGATGGTTCTTTAATTGGCTCTTTGACCTTCTCTTCCATTTTTTCTAAATAAAGATTACAATTTTCTTGAGTATTATTAAGGAACCACTGTAGAACCACAACAAATTTCTTTTTATTGGTATAATTTTCCAAATGCAACACCAACCCAAAGCTTCTTTTCAATATATTCTCACCACTCTCTGTCTCTCTTGGGCTTTACAGTGTCTGCTTATAAAGTCGTAGTTATCTCCTGTGCCAAGAGCTACTTGGTACTGGAAAATGAAATCTTGTGAGGCAGCTATTATACTAAAAGGCTGACTGAAGGGCACTGACAGAAATGCTAAACCAATAGTAATTCTTGACCAACAGTGCAACACTGAAGACCACTTTCACATTTTAAATGCTGTGGACAAAAAAAAAAAATTAAAAAATCAAAGACAATGCAGAACCACCTGGGGATTTCTCTGCACTCATTTACAAAAAGTATAAAACATATCATCTTCTCTCAGCAAAATTAGTATTTGCTGTCTTGGATACTTTCATCCCAGTAAAAAGACCCACTATTTAATCTAATTTATTAGGAAGATGGGCATTAATTGAATCAACAATGCATTTATCTAAACAAAGAATTCTTGTAACTAAAAATTCAGGAGACAATAAAAGGCACAACTGTTTGGATTTTCTTTCTTAAAAAACTTCATGAATTGAGTAAGAGACATAGGACTTTTGCCCCTTTCTCCTTATTTATGATACAAGAGCAATCTCCCTCCATATAACATCACCCATAGATCTAATGTGCATTTACATGAACAGCACAGGTGTGTGGACAGGGGGAGGTGACATTTTACTTCATATTCCAAATCTATTTACACATTTAGTTTTTCAAGATCTGAAATTCAGCACAATGATCTTAATTTCTTCCTGGTCTACAGCCCTTAGTATGACTGACTCTTCCCCTCAATTCCCCTCACTTTCTGCCTGCAGCTGGAGCCTTCTCAACAGTGTGCAGGGGAGGTACTGGCACAGGAACATGCACTTGCCCTAGGCACAGGATTTGGGAACAAGTCTAGAACCAAACACGGTCACAGTACAGTGGAGACGTGGTGCAGCTTCCCGACTGAAGAGCAACTCATGTGGGTGCTTGTATCAGAACTCCAAAACATGCCTAAGGGAGATCAGGGACTGAAACGCTCCTGCTCGCACTCACACATCACCACGGACGCTCTGAGCCACGCTCCCAGGGTAAAGCTGTAGTAAAAAAACCCCAAAGTACCTTTGTCCTTCAGCTCCTGGGGCTTCTCCCACGTGGACTCCAGAGTCCTGTTGTTGTAGTAGTAGGTTTTGCCGTCGGCAGTTTTGTACTCTGTCCACTCGGAGACGGCGGCGGCGGCCAGCGAGGCGGGGGAGGCGGCGATGGCCACCTGCGGGTGGATCATGGGCACGATGGGGGGAGCCATGCCCGGCAGCACTCCTGGCCAGGGAACAAGGAGGGGACAGCACAGTGAGCCGCCAGGCAGGGCCCACGGACAGCACCCAGCGCTCCCTGACTCAGCCTGCAGATACTCAACCGCAGAAACGGACAGAAGGATTGCTTTCAAAGTCAAATCGGAATGCGAGGCATTGTTACCAAATTTCCTTCCTGTGCTCTGCAATCAGTAATGCCCATTCCCAGGCAAATTGGATTTTAATTAATTTGTGTAATTCTGCAAAGCACAAAGCTTGTTAGCTTTTATATATTTATTCTACTATTTTAAAATTAGGTTCTCTATTTATTAGAGAAGTCTTTAACAGAGGCCTGCAGCAAATAATTGGGGTTAAGTCTACCCCGCTGCTTAATTATGCTGCCATTGTATGAGATATTCCTATTGCTCTTAAAAAAAGGCAAGAGTGGATTTAATTTGAGCCACAGAACATAGAACAGAACTCTGATAAATTTTAAATACTGGCATTAATTCAGAGCCTTGGATAAAACCTGATGAGAATGAAACAGTATCAGATTGTTTGGTTTGTTGAAAAAAACCAACATTTTATTGAAATCCTAAAGCAAAATGGCAAGTAAGCATCCAAAGATAAGAAAGCCAGAATGCTGCAGTATCCTGTTATCTCTCCACTCATCCCAACAAACTGAGTATAATGAACAGATTTGGAATGACAAGTTCGAGAACAACCAATTGGATAGGACTGGAACTTCAAGATCATAAACGTGAGCCTTTAACATTGAAAAAGTCTCATTTTAAATAACAGAAATCACACATTACACATTGCCATAACTTGTTCTCAGTGAGTGAATATTGGTAAATCCACAATTTGAAATATGGAAGTTCACACTCAGATGCACAGACACGCACACAACATGCAAGCACAGCCAGCCACTGCACATGTGGAGCAGGAAAACAAAAATCCACACGAGAAACTAGGAACTAAGTATGGGCATGAGAGTCACAGTCATTACAGAACTCAATGGTTACAGAAAACTGTACGGGAGTTTGGGTACAGAATAAGCTGACACTAACAGTTACTTGGGGAAGTTATCTCCTGACCAAATACAATATTTCATTTATACTGGCTTTGAAAAGAAAGTATATGTAATCATTCAAGTGGGGAAGCAAATAAAGAAATAAAAGAAACAACCACATTCACTACCATGCCAACTTACAGACAAAACGAACTAGGATGGGTTTGGAAATTACCGGTCTTGGTGGTAGCGACTGTCTTTACATACGGGCAGCTGACTATTTGCATCATTGCTACACCTGCAAAACGGATAGGAAGCATGTTGGAAAGCTGCCATGGGATGTCAGCTACCACGGGCTGCTACGGACTTCCTGCCACAATTTGGAATGCCATTTGCAGCTGGCAGAGAAGCCTCCCAGCAAGAAAATGTGAATTGCTTTTGCTCCAACATTTTATGCCAGATCGAATATAAAACTAATTTTAAGCTGCAGCAACAGTCTCTGCCTATGTTAAACCAGCTGCTTAGCAAGTTATTGGGATGTCATTAAAAAGAAAAAACATTTTTCAGTGAAGACTCAGGGGTTTAAGTTCATCCAAGGGGGAATGCAGCTTCCCTTGCAGGGCAGCACCACAGGAAAATATCCCACTAGTGGGGCTGCTTCCACAGGCAGCCTCTGCTGGGACAGAGCTGTGGGGAGCAGCAGCACAATGAAACTCACGACTTGGAGCTTCCCAGTCTGCTGCTGCAGTTAGAGAGCAGAGTCAGGGTAGGACAGGGCTGAACTGACCAGAGCAGCAAAGGAGGGCAGGGTGGACAGCCAAGTGCAACCCAGGGGGAAAGCTGAGAGTACCAGGGTAATCACAGCAAGGCTGGAGGAGAAAGAAAGGGCTAAAAGAAATCAAAGTAATGAAGCTTCAGAGAGAGGTACATAAAGCTGCACTAGGCCAGGGGCATTGTCTTTATTTTTCATTACCAAGAATTGCATGAGCTGAAAATGCTTTAAAAGCCAAAACTCGCCCTGAAAGAGGCGGCACCATGCACTGCTCTGGCTCTCCAGCTCAGAAAGAAATGACACAAAAAGGCACAAAAAGGCAAGCAGCTCATCCTCTTCGATCAGATCAAAACCAGTGGGGATCACACAAGGCTGAGGGGAGTGCATTTCCAAAACCTCCACTTGGGGTGTAGAAGACAACTGAAGAAGTGCTCTCTGGCTGGTCCAGTCTGGACACTCAGAAACACTTCCCTTCAAAAGTTTAAATTCATCATGTGAGGTGGGAAATGCTCCAGTGGAAAGTGAAATTAAACCCCTGTTTAAAACCAAAGTAGTTTCTGGATTTGGTCATTAGACATCTAGTATGCAAAGCATACATAAATACTGTCAATTTATTTGAAAATAAATTTGTGAGAAGACAGAATTGTAATGTTTTCCAAAAATAATTTCAATGAGAGAATTGCAACTAGTTTTATTTTTATAAGTATTGAATTGAGACATAAAAACATTGACTCAAACAGCACTGATTGAAGTGTTTGTCTAAACTGGAAGGGCAGTCATGTTATGTACTTGACAATGGATCTGAAAATTCGTTTTGTTAAGGAAGTTTCAGCATGTCTCCAACGTGAGTCAGTACAAATAACACTATCTGGGGATCGCTGGAGTTAGGGATGCTGCAGCACAGATTAGACTGAGCAAACACCCAAGCTGGTTCTGCTGCCAAGGTCATTCCCAAACATAAAACTGACTTAAAACATAGGAATTGAGAGAAAGCAGACTTACTTTTTAAGATCTGAGATATAACTAGTGAACTCTTCCATTACTCCTTCCTACTACAGTTTAACACAGAGATTAACTGGGAAATCACTTGACAGTAGCATTGTTGAGCTCTGTCCCTGTAACTTCGAATCCTCTGAATCTGGCTGATACCATACCTGGTGCTGAAAGCCCCAAACACCTACAGCCTACCTGCATAAGACCTCCTGACTTCACCTGTTACTGGCTTGAAGTAATTTGACTTCTCTTCTGTTTCTTGCTGTTGTAAAATATTTTTCAGATTTCCTTTGCTTTTACCATTTTTAGAAACCACCACAACCAACTCAAGTCAGAACCAGCTGAAAGAAGCTGACAGATTTCATTCTGTAACTAAGCAAACTGACAAATCAGACCCACTAGTGGAAGCAGCACTTTGCTGCCAGGTGTCCTTCCTACATGCTATGGGCTCCACCTACAGCCCAGCTCACAGGGAGAACTGGTCAGAGCCAACACTTCTTACCAGGGAACTTCTGAAAAAAATCATTTTCAAAAATGAGGTTCAGGAGCTTGATGTCCCTACTCTGTGTTTGCTCCTACTCTAAAAACTTTTTGATTGAGAGCTCACAATAAAGCCCAATCTGGGCATACACCCAGAATCTCCATTTCCACTGGCACTCTTCTCCACTGTTCTGACCATCCCATTTTACCCATCAGGTCACACTTGTGTAGATTATATCCCTCACAGTGTGTAAGGACCCCTCATTCCACGCTGGTCCCTTGCTGGCAAGGTTAGAAATGGCAATTGAGAGCATTCGGCCAATCACCTTTAAGGCTTAACTGTTTTTATTATTCTTCCAAACTTCACCAATAAACACACTTCTTTCTCCTACCCTTCATTCATTTGCTGTTCAGCCTGGAGTATTACATTCAGAATATGTTTCCTGGTTTAAACCAATGAGTACTACACTGTGATTTCCTTTTCAGGCCAATACAGATTAAAGGAGCTCTGCCCAGTTATTTTAGAACTATTCTAAGAGCAGAGGCAGCTAAAAGGTGGTGCTCTCCTCTAGCCAGCACTTCAGCTGCTGTCAGGCATTTTTCCCTTATCAAAGGAGTGTTCTGAAGGGTTACTTCTCATCCATCCAGTGCAGTGGGGAGGTGAAGGCCTCCCTCCACACCCACTGGGTGGCTGCATTAGGAGGACAGCAGGAAAGTCAAAGCTTATACAAAGAGTCAGAAACACGAACATGCTGCTCAGAGCTGCTTCTTTGTCTTTTTAGATCTGAAACTGACTTGGATCCAACACAACTGCAATCTCCAACCTCCCTCTGCAACACAAACTCATCAGTTCCTGGTGTGTGTTTAGTGCCAGTGTGCACTGGAACACATCAGTTTTGTATCAGAACAGGAACTCAGTGGTATCCATGCAAATCAAGCTTGGTATGGAAGTGCTGAGTGCCATTAGTGATCTCCTGCGAGGCCCTCTGCAACAACTACAGACAGCGAGTCCCACATTTTGCCAGCCTAAAATTACTTCCTTAGGTATCTAAATATTTCATAAAAATTTCAGAAACTAAGATATATCCAGAAGAACTGTGCTGCCATCTAAGATTCCTTCTCCATGTTTTTTAAACCTAAAGCCTGTGGCACCCTAAATGCCTCATTATGGTCCTCAGGTCACCTCAACACTCAGCATCCTACCCAATGGCTGCAGCCTAAGAGAACTGGGAACACCTGATTTCACTGGGGTCATGATTACCATGGTAATTCTTCTTGCTCATCCATGTCCTAGCGAATATTTATGCACAAGACTTAAGGTCTAAATCAAGTAAGTAGAAAAAAATTAAAGCAATATTGCAATTAGTAAAATATAGTGCTCAAATATTCTCATTTAAACATTACATATTTAAATGCAGCTGTTTTCTGCCAAGCATAGCAAAGAACTAGAAGTCAAAAAAATATATGTTCTTTGTTAATTAAAAAGTCTGTCTGCTAACCCTGAATTCTTTCAGAGATACTCTGAGGAGAGGATCCAGGCAAGTTCTGTACACAGTGGACACATGAGTGCAAACAACTGACAACATGGACATGTAGCAGACAAGACAATTACAGTTTGCCAATTTACCTGGAAGTGGAATAGGCATGCCAGGAAGGGGGACACGAAATGGAGGTACCATTACTGGTGGAAAAGCAGGAATTGCTGCAGTTGGTTGAGGTACTGCATGAGGAACTGCAGGAGGCAATGTCTGTGGGACTGGCTGGGGTACAGTCTGCACAGGTGTAGCAGAAGGAGCAGAGGTTGAAACACTGACTGATGGTGTGGCAACTGAAACACCCGAACTCGGGGTCTGGTCTTGTGTGGTAGGTGCTGATAAGAAAACACAAAGAACACCTTGTATCTTAGACACTGCAATCAATCGCTGCAAACATACTGGCGCTCTGTTTCCCGGTATAGCAGCTATGCTCACACATAACCAGCAGCAAGACACTCCTGGACAAAAAATACTTTGCCTTCTCTGGAACCTTAAATATTCACAAAGAAAGTCCACTTCCAATTTTAATTTGTCCCATTCTTTACACCTAACATGTCTCTACAGCAGTAGCAGGGCTGTATCAAAGGACTAACACAGGCTGGAATGAGGCTCTATTCTGTTCAGAGAAACAGAAAAGGAACATTACAGCAGGTTTCCAATGGCAACAGGCTGTCCTTGTGTTACATGAACACAGGTTCTGCTTTTAACAGCAGCAGCACGTGCATGACAGCAGTTCTGCCTTCAACTATGCTGGGCTTTGCCCCCAGAACAGGGAAATGGCAATAAAAATGAGTAAATAAGCACAGAAAATGCTGTTCTTCAAAAGCTGCAAGAACTTTCTTGGTCTTCAGTGCCGCCCAGCAGGAAAACACACAACTGGCATTCAGTTCTATAATCCTTGCAGCATGACTGGTTTCAATTTCAAATTGTTTTAATTGGGAGCAAACAGTCTCACAGCATAGGCCATCAGGAACTTGAGACAAGTCTGCTTAAACTTGTAAACTCACTCTGAGATTGGTGCAGAGGAGAAGGGAAAAAAAACAAAACAAAAACCACACCACTTGACAGCCATATTCCAATGGGCATACCGTGCACTTTCTGTTACTACCAGAAACATTCCAAACAACATACCAGTATTAGCATATTTAAATAAAGATTTCTGATCTTTTGATAAACGTTTCAGAAAGGGTGAAAGTTCTTAGCAGTGCCTAACATTTAGGGAAACAGAGCAGACAGTCAGTATGTGATTTTAAGACCTAAGTCAAATCAGTACAAGGCAAGAATGAAGCTCAGCCAGAAGTCCCAGGGTTTTTTTACAGGCCAAGTCTAAGAGTTATAAAGTTATTTTAAATTGTAAAATTTCATCACCTAGGCACAGACACCAACAGTAACAGTTCTTGAAAGCAAAGACAAAGTTTAGCAGATAGAACAGGTAGAAGTGGAACAGATTGTCAGCATTCAACATTAGGAAATTCAGCTTCAGAGAAGGCACGTAAAGTGCTGCTCCCAAAGCATGACTAGCTCTGCCCAGCCTGACACTGGGTCAGGAGTCAACATTTACCTCCACCTGACTTGTTACTCAGCACAACAGTTAGAGCAGACCATAGTTTAACACAGAGAATTAACACCATACTGAGTTACCCTCCAAATTAAACAAAAGCCCTAAAATGCTTTGAGGAATGCAAGTTCTTTGCTGTTCTAATGATGTGTCTTCTCTCCAGCCTAAACGAAAGCAGAATTGGAGGACTACCTAAATTTGACTCCCTTTCACACACAGATTCTGAAGTTCAGGTTAAATGGTGAGTTAAGCTTGACTTGTCTCACTTGTTACATGAAAACCCCAGAGAATGCAACTCAACCCCACAGTGGGACCTGAACAGTTCATGTCCTGCACACTCTCTGGCCTGGCTCAGTGCACACACCTGAGCCAGTACAGCAGCTACAATGCCCAACGTCCCATGCCAGACTCCTGCTCACACCAATGCTGTCTGTCTGAGGCCCTGCATGCAAGACAGGATGTGCTTGGAGCTGCTCCTTCCCCTGCACACCACACTTTGGGCACAGGGACTGACCTTGCTCACTGCCTGCTGCTGACACACTCACAAGAAACAGCCCCACACTAGCTAACACACACCTCTATCGATGTGCCTGGGCAGCACACACGTGCCAAAGTGCAGTGCAAACCACGCCGCTCTGTGCACAGCCATGCATTTATGGGCATGCTGCATAAAGTCAGTCCCCTTTCCTTAGCTGGAAGACACCTACAAGCAAAGGCTCAGTCCATGGAAGCAGCAGTAATCTCCAGACTATCATTCAAAGGTCATAAATGAACAAAAATGGCTCCAAGGACTTTCTTTTTCCTCTCTGTGGAACTCTAGAGAATAGGAACTGAGAAGGCTTAGGCAGAAGAATAATGCCAATAAAAGTAATACAACAAAGAAGCTCTACTCTGTAATCAGTCAGTGCTCACAGACCAGTAGCACTGAGACCCAACCTACAGAAACAGATGCCATGGGGAAAATTGCAACAACTAAACTCCTACCTCTGATCAATGTTTCTTGTGAAACATTTTTAAAAACAATCTAGCTCTATCTATAGTCAAAAGGAAATAGATATGTAATAGCTCTGAGATGGTGTGATAACAGCAGAAGAAAAATATACAAAGACCTGAAGAATTCTTTGAGACTGGGTAGAAAAAAAGTCTGCATGCAAGGTTCATCTGGACTAAACACTGTACTTTAAACTCACACTCCATGCTGAAACAACTGTGTCCTGAACACCCAGGCTCTGCTGCAGCCATTCCCCATGCAGCACCCCCACCCCACGAGGCTGAGGCACCCCCAGTACTCACTGGAGTTGGTCTGGGACACGGAGGTGGCCGTCGTGGTGGTGGAGGTGGTGGAGGACTGCGTGCTGGAGGAGGTGGATGGAGATGCTGCAGATGCAGGGCTGCTGGTGGTGGGGGTGGAGGCCCCCACGGCCTGGGCCTGGGCTGCCAGCATGGGCGTCAGCTCCGACTGCTGGATGACCTTGACCCCGTCCGGCTTGCTCCACGCCGACTCGCGCGTGCGCGCATTGTAGAAATAAACCTGCGGTGGGACAGCGGCAGTCACAGCACAGCTCGCTGTGCGAGCAGCCCTGCTCCTCCAGGGACCCCGGCCAGGGCCTGCCTGCCACCAGGGCCTGCCTGCCTGCCACCAGGGCCTGCCTGTCCCCACGGCCGGCCTGCCTGCCCCCACGGCCTGCCTGCCTGCCCCCAGGGCCTGCCTGCCTGCCCCCAGGGCCTGCCTGCCTGCCCCCAGGGCCTGCCTGCCCCCAGGGCCTGCCTGCCTGCCCCCAGGGCCTGCCTGCCCCCAGGGCCTGCCTGCCTGCCCCCAGGG
>JANRGV010000034.1:17523537-17540968 GCA_024734035.1 Alethe castanea | reverse complement strand
AGGGTGTCCCCAGGGTGTCTCCAGGGTGTCCCCAGAAATGTCCCCAGGGATGTCCCCAGGGTGTCCCCAGAAATGTCCCCAGGGTGTCCCCAGGGTGTCTCCAGGGTGTCCCCAGAAATGTCCCCAGGGTGTCCCCAGGGTGTCTCCAGGGTGTCCCCAGGGATGCTCCGCTCCCCCAAAAGCCGTGGGCACCTCGGGATGCTCCTCGGGGACATCGCTGCAGTGCCAGCCCTGCCCTGGGGGACGCAGGAGCCGCGGCCCCGCCCGGCGGATCCCGGTGGATCCCGGCGGATCCCGGTGGATCCCGGGGGTCCCGGTGGATCCGGGGGGTTCCGGTGGATCCCGGTGGATCCCGGGGGTCCCGATCCCGTCCCGGTGCCCCCGACCGGGCTGGGGGGGCTCCGGGGTGGGCACAGTCACCAAATAAAGGAGCCGAGGTTCGCTCCGAGCCCGAGTCCAGGCGGGGACACCGGGCTTGGCCCGCGGCACCCCCGGGCCCGGGCTGTCCCGCACTCCGGGCGCACCGGGCCCGGGCCGGGGCAGGGCCGTAACGCCTGGGCCGGGCCCGGCCCGCGGGAAGCGCCGTGCGCCCGGCCCGCCCGGCCCGCACGCCCGCACTCACATGGGCTCCAGCAGCTTGGCCAGCCAGGACTTGAGCGCGTCTACGCTCTCGATGATCATGGTGGCCCCGCGCCGCCCGCTCTCAGCTACACCGCCGCCATCGCCGCGACCTGCCCGGCACCGCCCGCAGCGCAGCCTGCTGGGCATGGCCGGGGCGGGGCCGCGCCGCCGCCGCCAATCAGAAGGTGCCGCTCCGCGCTGCCAACCAATGGCAGCCGCCCAGAGCTCCAGCCGAGGGTCAGGGAGAACCAGCAAGTTCGGTAGAGCGAGCACATGAACCCGCGGCGACATCTTGGGGGGGGTGCTCTTAAAGGGACAGCGTGCCGGCGGGCGCACACCTCGGACGGGCACACCGGGCTCATTTCCCCGTCCCCGGGCGGGACAAGCGGCCGCAGCGCTCGCTCCGTTCGCTCGCCCTCCCGCACTCCTTCTGTCCTCTCCCTTCACGCTAAGGAGGGCCCGGTGTCCCCCCGCCCGCTGCTTTGGTACGGCCTGGGCTCCCCCGCGGGCTGCCGCGTTGGCACGGCCGGCGCGGCCCCGTCAGGCGCGGCAATATGGCGGTGAGTTGGGCTGGCGGGCCGGGGCTGGCTCTGGGCTGCTCGGGGCTTCTGGCGCTCCCGGCGGTTCCTCGCCGTCTCCTCAGGGTCGCTCTTCGGCGCCGCGGTCTCCGGGCAGAGGGTCCCATAGCGGCGTGCGTCGGGCCCTTGCCCAGCGGCTGCGGGCGCTTGGTGAAAAGGTCTTAGGATTGTCTTGGTTTCGATGGGAAAAAGCTAAATCCTCAACCTTTGTGAGTGCAGAATGCGTGTGTCTGTGATGCGTGTGTTCTTTAACAATTCTTGTGTGTTATATGGTGAAAGAATAAGATCTTTAGTAGGTCTGTGGTAGGTTACAGTTCTGTTTTTTCTTGCCCTGTTCAGCCAGACTTCTCTTCCTTTCTCTGTTGGACAGGAGCGTAAAGGAACAGCGAAAGTGGATTTCCTGAAGAAGATTGAAAGAGAAGTCCAGCAGAAGTGGGACCATGATCGAGTGTTTGAGATCAATGCTGCAGACAGGAGAGACCAGAGGAGGTATTGTTGTACTCGGTTTTTTACTGCTTGAGATGTCTTTTCATTCAAAATCTGGTGGGGGGAGAAGTGCCCCCTTTGTAGTGAGCAGTATTCATGGCTCAGCTGGAGGGACTTGGTCACACCTTATTGATGTTTCTGTAGCTAATGACATGAAGCAGCTGAGTACGTGTGTGGCTGAGTTCCAGGGGGATGAGAGGAGCTTTTTCATTCCCTGGCAGTGTCACTACCCTCTGTGGTCTGAAAACCAGGTTTTCTTTGGTGGCTTGTGCTGTTTGACGTGGAGGAGGTTCCTCAGTGCGCTGCCTGAGCCCTCAGCACTGGGAGATTTCCCTCTGAGGGAAGGTGTCCTGCTCTGCCTCACAGTCACAGCAGTGTTACACAAAGCCCTGTGTCGTGGCTGTAGCCCAACCTCTTGTACTTTTGTAGAACTGGAGGAAGGCCAGGCCTGGGGAGGTCCTGGCTGTGGGGACAGTGGATCAGCCACCTTGGTCGCCACTGGCTGCAGCCCCAGAGGGGATGGAGCAGAGCTGTGGGCAGGAAGAGCCTTTCACAGTGCAGAGAGGGCTCTGCACTTTTGGGAAGACAGTATGACTCTTGCTTTTATTTCTGCCCCAGAGTAAACCCTGAGAAACTTCTTTATCCTCTGGGAATGCACAGCATGCTTGGAAGCACAGTTCCACTGGAATTGGTGGGATCCATGCTCAGAGGCTGCCTGGGGGAACGGTGTTAATCCTGTGGGAAGGTCTCTGACTGGAAAAGCAGTGACCTTGGCAGTATGAGGTTAATATTTGTTGTGTGGGAAAGTCAGACTAAACCAAGATAAATAACTGAAGTGGTGTAACAGGTGGTAGGTTCTTAAATTGCAGATTTTGCAAGCAAAGAGTTGGCCTTTATTCCTGCACGTTAATGGATCGTGGGAGTGTGTGAAGGGAAGAGACAAGGCGTGAAGTAGAGTGCAAAGGTAGAGGTAGAAATTGAGTGTCTTAAATGTAAATATATCTTTTAGCTGCTTTGAGAGCTCAGGTTCCAGCACTGTAATATGTCTTTGAAACATACTGCAACAATATATGCCTGTGAAAAGAGTGATTGCTTGCAACGTGCCCTTAAAATCTGAACTCACAGAGTGGGAGACGAAAAAAATGACTTCAAGCCTTTGCTGTAATTAATTTACAGAAGCAGGATTAGAATATGTTACCTTTGGGAATATGCTATATCTATTTCAGTGTTTCTGTGTGATGTCAGTCCTGACACATTTTGCTTGTGCATTGTCTGATGGTCATTTACAAAGCTAATCATGTGTTTTAATTATTTGACTTTCTTCTCAGCAAAGGGAAGTACTTTGTTACCTTTCCTTACCCCTACATGAATGGCCGCCTGCACCTGGGACACACATTTTCCTTATCGAAATGTGAGGTAAAACTTCTCCTTTGCTGATACCTTTAAATACTGCTCTAGAACAAATGCTGATTTTGTAGTTCAGTTTTGAGCTAACAGGATGCCGTGTCATTTAGTAATGACTTGCTAAACTCTCCTTTTTTTCTCACATTTTCAGTGGGAATATTGCTAGCTGAAGGGAAATTGCATGACTGTAATTTTTAATTTGATGAGATAGGGCTGCAGGTGTTTCCCCTGTTTGTTCTTTGAAATGAGATTTTTAGGAGATGCTGCTGAGTGGCTCAACCTTCACAAGAGACCTGTCCCTTTGGTTTGTGCTTGCTGTGCCCTGTGTGGGAGCAGGTTTTGGGTGCTGGGTTGGATTCCAGCCCTGTTTTTGCACCCGTGGGTGTCTGGTGGAGCCAGCCTGGCACACCTGTGTGTGCAGGCACAGGGCAGGCCTGGAAACAAACTCCTGTTCACCTTGCTGCCAGAGCTCCTCCCCAGCTGTGCCACCTGCCAGTGGCTGCAGTGAGAGGAGGAGTCCCCCTGTGTTTGAGCAGGTGCTGGCTCAGCTGGGGCCGTTCCAGCTGTTCCAGCTGTTCCATTTTCCCCGCCTGTAGTTCGCGGTCGGGTACCAGAGGCTGAAGGGGAAGAGCTGCCTGTTTCCCTTTGGGCTGCACTGCACAGGGATGCCCATCAAGGTGAGAGTTTTGCAGTTGTTTGGGGTTGTTTCTGATGGGGTTTTTATCCCTAGGGCTGCTTGGAGCCTTGCTTACTGTCCATCCCCAACATCGCCTTAGTTAATTTAAAAACTCACCAAGACAGTGTGGTTTGGAACCTGAATTTGTAATAAACGTGTTGTGCTTGAGCTGTAACATCACTTTAGAAGATAAAGTGCTGGAAAACTAAATTTTACCTGTTCTATCTTTTCTTTTGTGAGAAAATCCTTACAGTAAACCTCTTCCTGCCCTGGAAGGTGTTCTGGAAGTGGCAGGATCCCCTAGATGTTAATGCAAGGTCCAGAAAAAGTTTAAAGCATGGAATGCAGAATGTTATCAGTAAAATCCAGTCCTTGGCTGTGATTGCAGCTGGTGCCCTGGCTAACACACTCCCAATAACTCTGTTCAGGCTTGTGCAGATAAGCTGAAAAGAGAAATGGAATTGTATGGTTGCCCACCAGAATTTCCTGATGAGGAGGAGGAAGAGGAAGAAAATTCTGATAAAAAGGAGGAAGAAATTATCATCAAAGACAAAGCAAAAGGCAAAAAGGTAAAGTTTAAAATAAGCCTTCCTGGACTGAGAGCTGTGCTTTCAAAACTTCAGTGTTCACATTGTAGGCTTTTCCTTCTTTGGGCTCACAGAAACCTCGACTGGTTGTAGGATGTAGCCCTGCTTTCTCAGAGGTAGAGCACTTGTATTCTTGCTGTTCTGGTTATTGTTTTTTAAGTTGGTATCTACCCAGTTCTGTCTAGATAGGCTCAGTAAAACCATTCAAACTATTTTCACTTACCAGGTATTTAAATGCGATTTAGGATTTTGGGAGTATCCCAAAGCAAGGCAAAGAATCAAGTCTAGGAAAAGTTTAGGGATGCTCTGTATGTTGTTTATGTATGATCAGGAGATTGTCCCACCAGAACTGCTGGTTTTGGGGTTCTGGCTGCTCTGCAGGACTGAAGGTATGGCCTTGGCTGGGTCACTGCTGGGGAGAGACAGGAAATTCTCAAGGACAGCAGCTGGGACAAGTATCATGAGCAAAGTGACAGCAGCAAAGGTTTTTGGTACAGGGTGCAGGGCTTTCCATCTTTTTGTGGTGCAAAAACCCATGGGTTTGAGCAGGGCCTTGACAACAGGCAACAGTTCCTTGCCAGGTTGTTGGGCAGAGCCTCTGCAGATGTTTTGAACATCAGCATGCAACAGTTGGGAAGAGGAGGGTTAGGGACTGAGCAGTGAATACCAGGTATGGTAGAATGGAAACTCTGTGAACACAGATTAACAAAAATTAACAAAGGCTCTTGTGACAAGACTGCTGGCTTCTTCCTAATCCCACTTGTTCTTTCAGAGCAAGGCTGCTGCCAAGACTGGCTCTTCCAAATACCAGTGGGGGATCATGAAGTCTTTGGGTCTGTCTGATGAAGAAGTGGTCAGTTTTTCCGAAGCTGAGCACTGGCTGGATTATTTCCCTCCCCTTGCTGTGCAGGATCTCAAGAGCATGGGATTGAAGGTGACTCTGGGTGCTCCTCACCTCTGTTATACAGGCAGCCATACCTGTATTGTTACTGTGTTTGAGTGGGCTGCTTCTCCGTGAGATTTTCTGTGCAGTACCAGCATGGTTCCAGGAATGTTTCTGATACTTATGGAATTAGTCTTTTAACATTTTAATGGTCTTGGGTGATAATTAAGTGCTTTCTTATAATATAGAGCTTGTATCCTGCACAGTGGTCACAGCTGGAAATGAGTCCAATAAAGACATTATGACCTAGGGTACCCATGTGAGATAACTTGTCTGTAGTCAGTATTGACAGTAATTCTATTTCACATCACATTCTTCTTTCTAAAAGTACTTGTCCTGCTGACAACAGATTTTTGAAAATGAGGAGAAATAAAGATGATGAAACAAGGCAGTGCTGAAATTCAGCTTGAATGGTTGGTTGAAACTACTACAAAACCTCTGAATTTCTCAGTCAGTGAAAGGACCTCAAGTCTTTGCTATCTCTGCTCTGAGAGAGCAGGCACAGATGTGTTTAAGCTTACACCCTTTATGGGATATGTACTTGCATTGTCTTTCTGGAGAGAAAGCTCTTTTTATTTTTAAAATAGTAATTATGGTGTAATGAGATTCCTTTGATTTCCTGGTTGTGCTTACTTACTGGAGCCTTTTGCCCGTTTTCAGGTGGACTGGAGGCGTTCCTTCATTACAACAGATGTCAACCCCTATTATGACTCCTTTGTGCGGTGGCAGTTCCTTACACTGAAGGAAAGAAATAAGATTAAGTTTGGCAAACGGTAAGCTGCCACTCAGCTCTGAGTTTTTGGGAGTGTGGGTAAGCTCAGCTGTACCAAAGACAGAGCCCTGTGACACATCTCTAGAGTGTGCTTTTAACTCGGGTGAAACCAGAATCTCCCATTGCTGCTGCTCTGCTGCGTTGAAATATAGTTGCTGTGCCACAAAGTGTGTGGGATTTGTCTTCTGGGTTTAGTTTTTCTGTGGGTAGCAACTCCAAGCAAAAATGGGTCAATTCTGAAAACTCTTGGGAAAACTGATCATTGGCACTGGATGCAGAGCCACACAAAAATTTGAAAATACCATTAAGAGATTTTTTTTTCCAGACAGCTCTATTTTTTTTCTTCTTGCTCTATACATTATTTTACTCACTGCTAAATGAAGATACACCTTTTTCTAGATACACAATATATTCCCCTAAAGATGGACAGCCTTGCATGGATCACGACAGGCAAACAGGAGAGGTAATATTTTTACTTTACACTTTCATGCATTGCTTATGATCTTAAATAGTCAATGGAAAGTACATTGTATCTTGGAGCAAAACATAGTTTGTGTGTGCAGCGTCACTGTGTCTCAGCTGTCAGTGCATGTGAAAATTGAATGAATTGCTCTCTTGAGCAGATTTGTCTGGAGCTGTGGGTAGTATTTTCCATTGGAGCTGGTTTCTGTGCTCGTTTGGCAGTCTGTGCCAGCAGCATCACTCTGTTGTGTTGTTATCTGTTGATACTAAATAAACTGTTGTTAATTTAGATGCTTCTGAGACCGTGTCTGTGACAAGTAGGTTTTTGGCTGTAGAAACACCTCTCTGCAGTCTGCATTTTAGTGAGCAGCCTTTCATATGAATGGAAATAGGATTTACTCTGAGGAAAAAGTGTTTGGATTAGGTTCCTGCAGAATATGATTTATTTTCTTTCCTGGTCAAGTGAGTTGCGTTTATTGATTGTTGCATTGTTTGTGGGAATTGTAGGGTGTTGGGCCTCAAGAATACACGCTGATAAAAATGAAGGTGTTGGATCCTTACCCTGCAAAATTGAGGTAGGTCTTGATTTTTTAGTGGCAGATGGGCACTGTCTCCTGGCCAGAACTGACCATTGAATTAAACAGTCTGTTTTGCCTAATGCAAAATTTAATTCCACCTGGTTATTTCCATCACTTCAAAGACCTGGTCAGAATTTTGGGCTGCTCTGTTTGCTGTGTCTGTGTGGAACTCAAGACTTTTATTTAAAAAAAAAAAAAGGGAAAGAAAATGGAAAACCCACACCGAATGAATGACCCGCTTTTGTCTCTTAGGGAGCATTGCTTGAAAGTTGATGTTAGTTTAAAAGCATGTTCTGTATGATTGGAATGATTTTGTTTTGGTAACTTATCCAGTGCTTTTTCCCCCCAGTGGCTTGAGAGGAAAAAACATCTTCCTGGTGGCTGCCACGCTGAGGCCAGAGACCATGTTTGGCCAGACCAACTGCTGGCTGCGCCCCGACATGAAGTACATCGGCTTTGAGACGGGCAGCGGGGACATCTTCATCTGCACGCAGCGGGCTGCCAGGAACATGGCCTACCAGGGCTTCACCAGGGACAGCGGCGTCGTGCCCGTGGTCAAGGAGCTCATGGGAGAGGTGAGAGCCTGCGTGCTGCTCTGGGGCCAGCGCTTGGCAAGGTGGGGCAGTGCAGATTGTAGAGAAAACTCAGGGGGTGTTCCAGAAACTTTGCAGTGACTGAAGTCGTTAGTGACATACAAGGCAAGCAGCAGGCACCTTCCTTGGCAGCCAAGGCACAGCTGCTGCTGGGAGAATGAGCTGCTGCACTTAGCTGGGGACAGATGTTCCTGTTCCCTCAGCATGATGTGGTGGAAGGGTAGTGTTAAGTTATACTTTTCTCCTTGCTGGGAAGAGTGAATGGAAAGGGAGGGGCAAAAGTAATAGCTAGAAAGGGTTGCGTGGAAAAGGCTTTTGTTGGTACTGGCATTTCCAGTAAATCTGTGTGAATGGAGCTTTCTTAGCTGAGGGGTGAATGTCAGTGGTTTTGGAATTTGCTGTCCTTAACTTGTGTGCTTTGTGTGTCATCAGTGGTGTTTATTCATCCTGATGCAAAGCAGCTTCAGATACTTGGCAGCAAACTGTCCTTCTGCTTCCTTTCCCAATTCCACATGCTAGTAGTTTGACTTTCTTGGTATTTGACTTTTCTACCAATAAATAACCTATATCCTGTCTCTAATAGTACCACACGTTTTCGTATGTACTTCCTCCTTGTCCATCTGTGTATAAAACTGTATTTAATTTGTTTGTAATGTGTCAGGAAAATTTACAGCAGATGTGAAGAATATCAGCCAGGAGAGCTTACTCTACTAGGCTGAAAAGCCCTGATTTATGTAATGCTGTTCCTTTGTTCTGCTCAGGAGATTCTGGGTGCTGCACTTTCAGCACCCCTCAGCACCTACAAGGTCATTTACGCCCTGCCCATGCTCACCATCAAGGAGGATAAAGGTAATTCTCCAGCAGAGCCTGTGGGATGGGCACTGGCATTCAGCTTGTGGGTACTGATCCTTTCATCTGTTTACCTTTTCCTCTGCCAAGGAACTGGAGTGGTGACAAGTGTTCCCTCGGATTCTCCAGATGACTTTGCAGCCCTGAGAGACTTGAAAAAGAAGCAGGTCAGTCTGTTAACTGAATTGTTTGTTTCCTTTCCCTAGGGAAGAGGGTCAAAAGTGGATATCCAGTGGGTAAAATGAAACTCACTTTAATTGGCATTTTGCCATCTCTAACTTGAAATCAAGGCAGTTAAAAATAAATGAAATTTAAACCAACTGGGCTAAGACAGATTTTTGGTTTTTTTCATACTTCAGGTCTGAGTTTTGGACGAGAATCATGTAACTTGTGCTGCACTTTAAGGTAGAGAACAGCACCAGTGAAACAGAAATGAATTCCTGTTGTGGAAATTACTTCCAAAAATGAGATTAAGATTCTCTATGAATTTCAAATGAGACTGAAAGTGGTTGTGTCTAACAGCAGGAGTACATCAGCATCTGAGCAGCTCTCCCTGGCTACTGCAATTTTGTCCTTTCATTTCAGAGCAATATCAGTTTTTCCCCTTTTAAAAAATGTAGACAATTATAGCAAAGAATCACCTGGAAATGAGATGGGGATTGAGTTCAGGTGTCAGAAATGGTGAGAAGGCGGGGGGGTGGCTTTGTCTAATTTGTAATAAAACATTTTATACAAAAAAGACACTGCAAATAGATAAAAACCTTTGAATCTAGAAGACTTCTATCTACTGCCATTTTTTTTTTTCTTCCAACTTTGAAGGCTCTGAGGGTGAAGTATGGCATCAGAGATGAAATGGTCCTGCCATTTGAGCCGGTGAGTGCACCCAGACGTGTCCATCTGCAGCACAAGCATGTTCTGCTCACTGATGAGAAACCAGCCAGGAGCTCTGCTACCTCTTCCAGAGTTTCTGTATAAAGTCCTTCTCAACTGACAGAACTGAAAAACTTAAAGTTTTCCCATTTTCCTGCAGTTACAACATTTGGTCTGTTAAGAGTTACAACCAAGATCTGTTAATCTATTTCTATACTTCAGAGAGAAAGGGAAGTATCAATTTTTATGGGAATTACTGTTTTGGGGAATGGAATTCATCATTACACTGATAACCTGTTGGTTGGTTAAAACTTAGTGCTCTCATGGCTGGATTAGGAGGATGTCTGTTCAATGCAAAAAGCTGAAGTCCCTCACTGTTAGCACAGCCTGGAGGCTGAGGCAGTTTTCATTAGAAAATGAAAATGCAGGTTACAGGTAAAGCCACGCCAGTGTTCTGCTGAACCCTTGGTTCCTCACACCAGCTCCAGTCCTGGGCAGCTCAGGAGTGCCCCTGGGGCTGCCAGAACTTCTGGGCCAGGAGTGGAATTGCAGCAATGTGCAAGCCCTGTGTAACTTGGGTTAGATGCTGTGTATGTACAGGGTGTTAGATGTCCCCATGTGCAGGCTGAGCAGTGGGGGGCAGGAGGGGTTTGACTGCCCTTTGTTAATTCTCAGGTGCCCATCATTGAAATCCCAGACTTTGGCAACCTCTGTGCTCCATTTATCTGTGATGAGCTCAAAATCCAGAGCCAGAATGACAGAGAGAAGCTTGCAGAGGCCAAGGAGAAAGTGTACCTGAAAGGATTCTATGAAGGGGTAAGTAATACAAAATCTTGGTAAGTGCTTTCTTGGCGAGTTTAACTAGGAGAAAAAAAAGGCAGGTAAAGAATTTTTTAAAAAATCTGAAGAAAGAGGGACTGTGTCCATTTTCCCCAGAAAAGTCCCAAAGGACTTTTCATTTAGACACTTTCTGCAGTTGGAGGAATGATGTAGAATTGGAGAAAGTTTCCACTCGTACATGGCTGTGTTCTCTGAGCATTATAAGCTGGTTTCTGAGCAAGTGATCACCTGGGGAGCTGATCCATTTTGTTGTGAGTATAGATAGGGAAACTGATACGAAATGAGCAAAGTGTTACTGTTTGCAGTTTTTTTTGTTTTGTTTTTGGGTTGGTTTTGGTGTTTGTTTTGGTTTGCTTTTCTTCTCCTGTCTTTACCTCAGTAGCTCACCATGTGTATTTCTCTGCTGTTCTTCTGTAAGCAAGCAATAGTTTTTATTTCTGACTCTATGCAATCTGTCATGTATGTGGATGCTGACGTGTACAGGTGGTTTTTGGGTAAAGATGACTACACATAATGGAAACACCAACACCTGTACTCTTATTTTTTGCATGTCAAAGATTGTAGCACCTGCTACTTCCTTATATTGATTTGAACACCTATGGCACCTGTTTCTTGCTAAATTTTGAAAAAAATTATCTCTGTGACCCATCTTTTACAGGTAATGTTGGTGAGTGAATTCAAAGGACAAAAAGTTCAAGATGTCAAGAAACGTATTCAGAAGCTGATGTTGGATAAGGTATGTGACAGTGTGCACACAGCTGCTCCTGAATTGTGTGTTTTGTCCTTTTCACAGGGCTGAGACGCCAGAGGAACTGCTGGTGTGGTTCTGCAGCCCTCAGGGTGCTTTGGGTCACTGCACAGAGAGAGACCTGATGTTCTTGGCTGGGTGGGCTGAGCAGCTTAATTAGACTTCTCTTGGTCCCTGCTTTATTCTGTCACCCTCCCTAGGACATGTTCTGGTGGTCCAGTTTATTCTTTAATATGGCTGGGACGATGCTGGAAGTGTAGGACCTGAACTGCCAAGTCACTCTCAAGCCAGTGAAGGGGATGTGTGATATGCAAATGCTCTATTGCTGGGCTGTTCTTTCAGAAATTGGAGAGCAGTAAACACACAGTGATTGTGGCATCCCTCTAATGAGACTCCCTGATGAGGATTGGGAGTGGGAGCATATTCAAGCATTTAGGCATTATTCCCTTGTTGTTGTGGCATTGTTATGTCCAGATTATACTGCATCAGCACTCATGGTGTTGCAAGTAGCTTTGGAGCTCAGGATCCCATTTTCCTTTGCCTTTCCCCCTGCCTCTATCCCCCAGAGTTTCCTAGGAGCTGTTTCAATCAGGGGGCACAGTCAGTGGGGTATATTTTGTACTTACGTCCTCCTTTTCCTCATGCATTCTGTACAAAGTGCTGTGAGCTGGCACCTTAGAGAAGTTCAGAGTCAAGCCTTGCCTCATTTTACCTGAGAGAAAATACTGAGGCAGTGAGCTGGGCAGTGGTGAGAGCTGTGCACTAAATGCTGTAGACCAATTTAGAACAGAGGGGATGCTTTTTGGTGAGTTGTCAGGATTTTCAATACTTAGCTCATGTCAGATTTCATTGCCTTTCCAATTCTTAGGGTGAAGCCATGGTTTATATGGAGCCCGAGAAACAAGTTATGTCGAGATCTGCTGATGAGTGTGTCGTGGCCCTTTGTGACCAGTGGTAAGTGAAACAAAGCTGGAGTTGGAAAGTTGCTCCAATTGCACACTACTTGATTGCTTTATTACAACAGACCTCTCCTGACTGCAGGTATTTGGATTATGGTGAAGTGAGCTGGAAGAAGCAGGCATCCGAGTGCTTGCAGCATCTGGAGACGTGAGTTATGAACATGGCTGTAAAGGAGAGTGACTTTGCTGCTCTTGGTGGGGTCTGAGAGGGCTGAAAGCAGTAAGAGCTTCTTTCTTACAGGTTCTGTGAAGAGACTAGGAGAAATTTTGAAGCTACCTTAGGTTGGCTGCAAGAGCATGCGTGCTCCAGGACGTATGGCTTAGGTAGGCAAAGCATTCACTTCTCAGCTGGTGCTTTGTAAGGATGGTACTCCTTGTTTCATTTGGAAGGCTTAAGTGCTATACAACACCCCCAGTGATGCAGGGATGTGTGGGAGTAGCACTGTCCAACTGGTATTGTGGCCCAGCATCCCAGAGAGGATGTGCAAAGGGCTGGCAATATTTGCACTGCTACAGGAGGTCTGTGCAGCATCTTGGTAGCTTTTTGTCTGGGCCATTGATTTGGAAGGGACCTCAGAAGAGGGAACTTACACCAGTTCTTGGGTTTTCTCCTCCAATTCTGATTAGCCTTCATCTTGTGTAGCCTGGCATGGGACAGCAGCTGGAAGTGCATTATAGCCCACAGCAGATGTTTGTGAGCTGAGCTGTGTCAGGAAACATTGAAAATCAGCAACTGTTTTCTCTCGAGTAAAATTTTCAAATGCATGATTTAATTTTTAAACCAAATGTTTTTAAAAGCATCAGCATGAGTACTAATGTATATATGTATGTTTATTTGTTCCACTGAGAATCATGAGCTGCTCCTGTGTGTCTGTGTGTGGGTGGGGTTTGCTGGTGGTGCTGACACTGCCTTCCCACCCAGGGACCCGCTTGCCTTGGGATGAGCAGTGGCTCATAGAGTCTCTCTCTGACTCCACCATCTACATGGCCTATTACACTGTGGCTCACCTGCTGCAGGGAGGGAACCTGAGGGGCCAAGGGGAATCTCCTCTGGGCATCAGGTAAGGAGAGGGAACCATTAAGTTCTCTTGTTTAATTTGGTGTGCTTATCTCCTGAGTTGCTCTGCAGAAACACTTTGCAAGGAGGCTGTGTCTATGCTTTTGTGTGTAAAAAGCATCTTTATTAAGCTTAAACTACCATGAGCTGAGTTAGAACAGGTCTGCACAGGGGCAATAAGGAGAGAGAGGAGTGAGATAGGCAGTGAGAAAAGGAGAGAGAGTGGAAAAATGCTTCTGAAAGCATCTCTGAAAGAGCTTTGTGGAGAGTAAATCACCTTTTTCAATACTTGTTTGACTTGCCTTGATGTGGGCCTTGGCAGGTTGTTGGGTGATTGGTTTCAGTGGCTGCTTAGGTGTCTGCTTGCTGGGACTGCTGTGCACCACAATAAATTGTGGGCTCCATGTACAGAGGGTACAGGATTTAGCTCTTGGTTTTTGTCACTGTCACACTCCTGGAGGCTCAGAACCATCTTTTATCCACAACTTGTCTGTGGAAGTCTTCAGAGCAAGGGGGAGGAGGCATGTGACCTCTTGGCTGGAGTGACTTTTGGAATGTGGTGATGGGGATCGAGAGATGAGATAGTACAGCTCAGTCTGGAGTTGAAAAAACACTTCAGATTGTGCTTTGAATCATCTGCTCTAGATCTGTGTGGTTTATGGATTAATTTCTGGAGTAGTTTACATATTGGAATGGAAACTTTTCTTACTTGGTGCTATAACTAATCTGAAAACCATTTCCAAAGTAAAGATTCTAATTTTTGCAGACAGAAATACCTCTGAGACTGGGCAAGGGTGTCATTTGGGCTCAAACCTCTGTAATTACAGAGAAGCTGTGCACGAGCTGGTCGTGTCTAGAACCAAGCTTTGAAGTGAGCATCCTGGGCCCTGAATTACAGATCTGATGTAATTAAGCATGTGCAATTAGAGTGCTCTCCTGTGCAAGTAGATAACATCTAGCAGCCTTGGAAAATGCTTTTAATGGTACTTGCTCTGTGGTGTAAAGGAAAAGGGGGTTTATGGCCCATCCTTTAGTCACCTTCAGTTACAGTGGGTTTGGCCAAGCACAAGCCCAGTCATAGTACAGGAATTGAAAGCATAGAACAAGATTTGCCAGAGCCAAACCAGCAGAGCTGTGCCTGTAGGATTTATTCTGGACTGGTAGTACAGACCATCACCTGAGGTGTTTTTTTAATGTGTACTGGAAGTATCTGGGGTCCAGAATGCTTTTCCTCTCAGCATAGCACAGGCCAGAGCCCCTTAGCAGGTGCTAACACATAGCAAACTTTGGCTTGAAAGTATTTAATTTGGAATGCATGCAGCATCTGGTGCACTCTGCTGGAGTTCTGAGAGCCAGGAATAAAAATCTCTGCTGAAACAAGAAGGATATGTGTTAATGCAGCCCAGTGGCCACAGAGCTGTGGGTATCAGTTACATCTCATCAGTATTTTCCTTCAAAATTGTGAATCCTCCTTCTGGTAATTGGTAGGATGTGTCTTGCAGTAAATGTTAATTTAAAATGTTCATTCCATTTGAAGTGAGAAAAGACCACAAATATTTTCCATGTAGGATGCAGCCTTGAACAGCAGTTTTCTTCTGTCCTCCTGCTCCTTGACTCGTGGGAAGCCAGAGGGAATGGCTTCATGGGACACACCAGTGAGGGGCTCTCAGTGCTCACCTGAGGTCACAGGGGGTGCTGAGGCTTGGGTGGTGACATTTGGAAAATAAATCATCAGGTTTCCAGGATACTCAATATTATGCTTTTCTTGTTGGTCACTTTTTCTTTATGGGGTTTTTATGTTTTATTGGGAAATCTCACAGGGCAGTTTAAGCAGGGCATGGCTTGAGCAGTTCTGAATTTGTTTCTGACATTGGATTCGCTCAGGCACAGGCCCTGGGCTCTCTCTCCATGTTTACTGATCACATGGGCTGTGCTGTCAGGATGGAGCAGCAGGTTTAAGCTGCCTTATAGAAAGTGCTGTGGAGTGTGAGGAGCTTTTACTGCCTGTGCAACTTGGGACTGATTCTGTGCAGGGCCCATCAAATGAGCAAAGAGGTTTGGGATTACATCTTCTTCAAGACCGCTCCATTCCCTAAGACTGAGATTCCAAAAGAAAAGTTGGACAAGCTGAAGGAGGAGTTTGAATTTTGGTATCCTGTGGATCTCAGAGTTTCTGGCAAAGATCTTGTTCCAAATCACCTGTCATACTACCTCTACAACCACGTGGCCATGTGGTCAGAGCAGAGGTAAGCTGGGATGTGAGGAGGTAAAGCTGGAGAGTTTGCAGTTCTGTTACGTTTGCTAATGGCCTTTGCAGTGTACAACATTTAGAATTGTGTTGAAAATGTATTATTTCCTATTGCAGCTTTGATACAATTGTCTATAATAGAAGTTACTGAAATGGAAGGGGTTTTTACCATTATTTCCCCTGGTTATTCTGCATTATCTCCTCCTATGGATTTCCCAGTGTTGAGTTGTATTCCTGCACTGGAATTTATGTGACTTTATTATTAAGTCTCCTCAATTCCTTCTCAAGGATGGTTAAAAGAGCCATACATACTCCCATGGACTGTGCTGGACTGGTTGAGAATCTTTACCCATTGCATAATGCTTTTGTGGTGAAGATACTGTTTGCATTCCCTTGAACTTTGCTTTAGGGGTTGTATAAAGCTGTATATAGGAAAAGTGGGTTTCTGATGTAAAGATGATTGTGGGTAGTTTAATATCTCCTTCCTTCATGGGTAGAGATGTGGACCCAGCGCTGTTGTGTGCTCTTGGGCAGTACCAATTACTGGCCTTTAAATTAAAAATATCTGAATGGAGGGAGGTGACCTAAATGGACTGTAATTGCAGGTGCACTGCTCCCTACCTTGCTTTTCAGCAATGATAATCCTTAGCCTTTTTGCTGTAGTTCTTTTCATCTTCAGAGGCATTCCTTAATATTACTGAGAAAACCCTTAAGTATTTTTTTTGAAGATTCCACTTAAGGTGTTCGTCTCAAACTGGCATATAAAATGTCTGTTCCTTTTTTAAAAGAGAAAATGTATTTATTTGGCCAAAAGATTTGTATCTTATCTTCAAACAGAGAAAAGTGGCCAGTAGCTGTGAGAGCCAATGGACATCTGCTCCTCAATTCTGAAAAGGTATGGTGAGGTTTGTGTGACATGGCTTTTGTGTTGTCAGAATAGGCATTTACTAGCCAGACTGGAAACTTGAGATGTAAGCAGGGGAAAGAGGGACATTTCTTCATTAGTGCCCTCCAGCTTTTCATTCTTTGGAGGTAAAGACCTGCCTTGCTTATGATTCTGTGTATCACTTTGAGTCACTCTTGTGACTTCTCACCAATTTAGTGAAGAGTTCAGTGCATTTCTGTGAAATTTGAGGGTAATACAGAATATTTGTTTAACTAAAGTTTAACTTTTTAGAGCATTGGAGTAGGTGAAGTGAGAGGAAAAGTTTGTGCCAATGGCTTGCTAATATGTGCAAGTTCTGACACAGAATTGAATTAAAAGTGCCTGAATCCAGGAATTAGGCCTTGGAAACTGTCTGATATGAATCAAAAAATCCCAAAACAAACCCTGGTGGAGTCCTTCTTGAAAAATCAGTACAGGGTGATCTGAAACTGCCAGTTTTAAAGTAGTATTTAAGTTTAATTTAGGGAATTTCTGGGGTTATATTTCGTGGCTGAGTGCATGTAGAGTTCAGTCTGCTTTTGTTGTGAGGCCTCATTCAGATTTACTAAAGAGCTTTTTTGCTGTGATTCATGAGAAAATTGTTTGCCCAAACCCTTGTGTCTGTCTTGCTTATCCACCAACACAGGGGATGTGTGAGAAAACAAACACTCTTATCTTTCTTTCAGATGTCTAAATCGACAGGGAACTTCCTCACCCTCACTCAAGCTGTTGACAAGTTTTCTGCAGATGGTGAGTGTGTTCTGACCTGCATCTGACTGTCAGTGATGCCAGAACGACTCAAACGAGTGTTCTGCTCTCAGAGGAGTTTATTGGAGTATTGAATGGCAATAAATCTGCCACTCGCCACCTCTTCCTGTGGAAAAGCTGAACTCCACTTGGAAGGTTGGGATGTGTGTTAGCACACCTGGTTCAGCCAGGAGCTGCTCCTGGGGCTGAGCCCTGCAGGAGCAGAGCAGCCTGCTGGATCTTTGTACGTTCACAAAGGGATCAGAACCCAGGAGACACTGCTGGTGTTCACAAAGGGATCAGAACCCAGGAGACACTGCTGGTGTTCACAAAGGGATCAGAGCCCAGGACACACTGCTGGTGTTCACAGAGGGATCAGAACCCAGGAGACACTGCTGGTGTTCACAGAGGGATCAGAACCCAGGACACTGTGCTGGTGTTCACAAAGGGATCAGAACCCAGGACACACTGCTGGTGTTCACAAAGGG
>JANRGV010000034.1:17512128-17523437 GCA_024734035.1 Alethe castanea | reverse complement strand
AACCCAGGACACACTGCTGGTGTTCACAGAGGGATCAGAACCCAGGACACACTGCTGGTGTTCACAGAGGGATCAGAACCCAGGACACACTGCTGGTGTTCACAGAGGGATCAGAACCCAGGACACACTGCTGGTGTTCACAGAGGGATCAGAGCCCAGGACACACTGCTGGTGTGCATGGGCTGGGTACATGTCTGTGCCATGCTCCTTCCATGCTCCTGTGTTTTGGGCAGTGACTCTGCTGCTCTCCTGGTGCTGGTGTCTGTCTGGTCCCTTCCCCAGGAGGGCAGTGTTCCTCTCCCAGGGGAAGTGCCTCCTTTGAGTCATCTCTGGCTGGCTAGGCAGTTTGTGACCTGGCTTTGCATTGGTTAACTCCAGCTGGAGTGAGCTGATGGGAGCAGGAAGCATGGCACTCCATGGGTATCAGCCAGCTCATGGCACCCAGCCATGGCAGCTGATCCCCATGGGTGTCCCCATGGGTGTCCCCAGGGATGTCCCCATGGATATCTGCCCAGCCATGGCAGCTGATCCCCAGGGATGTCCCCAGGGATGTCCCCAGGGATATCTGCCCAGCCATGGCAGCTGATCCCCAGGGATGTCCCCAGGGATGTCCCCAGGGATGTCCCCATGGATGTCCCCAGGGATATCTGCCCAGCCATGGCAGCTGATCCCCTTTCTCCAGGCATGCGTTTGGCCCTGGCTGATGCTGGAGACACTGTTGAAGATGCCAACTTTGTGGAAGCCATGGCAGATGCTGGTATTCTTCGTCTCTACACGTGGGTGGAGTGGGTGAAGGAGATGATTGCAAACAGAGACAGCCTGAGGAGTGGCCCAGCCAGCACCTTCAATGACAGAGTCTTTGCCAGGTACAGTACAGAGGTTAATAATACAGTTTGGGCTGGGATTTTCCTTGCGAGGGGGAATCCTGTAGTTATTTTTTTCTAAAAATTAATGAATTTAATGGAACAGAGCTCATTCTAGAGTAGGTTATGGGGTTTGGCTACATTGGTGGCAGTTTTACAGTGTTGCCATTACGTGGGGCAGACTGTGCTGTATTGATGTTGTCATTTCCCTTCCCTCCCCAGTGAGATGAATGCAGGCATAATGAAGACAGACCAAAATTATGAGAAGATGATGTTTAAGGAAGCTCTGAAAACTGGGTTCTTTGAGTTTCAGGTAGGAGGTGTAAGAGTGACACCCGGTATTTGTTACTTTGTGGATTTCTTTTGATCCTTCTGTCTCTGATCCTTAATTATACAGCTGAATTGGAATCAGGATTGTGCCAAGAAACAGGAGGACTTCAAGGGAATAAATGTGGAATCGTAGAGGTCTGCTTGTGTCAGTTTACATAGGTCCAGAGGAAAGCAAATGCAATTCTGAAAATAGTCCTGGTATCTAATATGAGCAAGAAGCTGCTTTTAAAAAGACACTATTAAAAAGAGTGCTGCCTTTCTTTAAAATTTTTTTGTGATAAAGGACTCTTCATGAGAAATCCAGATAATGCATCAACAAAATTGTTTGGAAGCATAGTGCTTTTTGATATCCTCCATAAAGCATGTCTCCAGAGTGTCTGCAGAGCCATGCTGCTCCATTTAATGAATTGCACACACTCCTTCATGTGGCTGCTTTGAGATACTCAGGAGTAGGGCTAAATAGGCTGAATTGTGTGTAATGATAGATCATATTCATTGCCTTTTTCTTAGTCCTTATTAGTATCTGTATGTAAGTTATTTGGGATGACAGCACCTGATGCACAGCTGTGGCTGTTTTTGTCTTTTATGTTTGTGCCAATAAACAGTTTTTTAAAGTACCACATAAATGCAGAAATCCAATGGCCAACTGGCAGATTCACACGTGGGTGCTTCAGGAAAATACAGTTATTAGGACTCAGTAATGGATTATGACAAGCTGCTCACGTTGTGAAGGCGTGTTGGAGCCCACAGGTGTTTGTGTGAGACTCTGGGTGTTTTTCCCTGGCAGCACAGGGCTGATGGCTGTGCTGTTGTTCCAGGCAGCGAAGGACAAGTACCGGGAGCTGGCCATCGAGGGCATGCACAGGGACCTGGTGTTCCAGTTCATCGAGGTGCAGACTCTGCTGCTGGCCCCCATCTGCCCCCACCTGTGTGAGCACATCTGGTCCCTGCTGGGGAAGGTACTGACGTTTCAGTTCTGGCATTGATTCAGATCTGAGCTTTTATTTATTTCAGTAACACCCATGTCAGATATTATTCATGTACAAGTAGAAAAAACGTGTCAGAATCCAAGGAGTCATAGTGGCTCCTTGTCCCTGGGACAGTGACTGCAGGGAGCTGGCCTGTTGCCGTAGTGGTATGTGCAACATTAATACCGGTTACTAGAACTGTCTGCTTATGAAGAGGTGATCTAAAATTAAGTGAAACTACACAACTGTCTTACACTTCTGGGTAGATCTTAGTTTTGATGTGTTTTAAGCCCTCTGCTTGTAGATGGCATTCCCTAGCCACATAGTAGTTGTGATTGTGTGTACAGTCCTGCTCACACTTGCAAAGAAGTGCTTGTTGGCTGTGTGCCCCCTCCTTTGGGGTGCTGTGGTGGTGCTCACTGAGGTCCAGCCTGGCTAAACTCTCTTTTCCAATCAAGCTGTATGGTTGGAAACCCAGCAGCCTCAGTGTGTTTGTGTCTTGCTCTCCCCAGGCTGAGTCCATCATGCGGGCCTCGTGGCCCGCAGCAGGGCCCGTGGATGAGGTGCTGGTGCGCTCCTCGCAGTACCTGGCGGAGGCGGCTCACGAGCTGCGCCTGCGCCTCAAGGGCTACCTGGCGCCTGCGAGGGGCAAGGTGAGGGGCTGGGTGTGCAGGGAGGGACCGTTCTCTACTGCCTGGGGGCTGTGTGTGCACTGAGGGATCGTTCTCTACTGCCGGGGGGCTGTGTGTGCAGGGAGGGATCGTTCTCTACTGCCTGGGGGCTGTGTGTGCACTGAGGGATCATTCTCCATTGCCTGGGGGGCTGTGTGTGCACTGAGGGATCATTCTCTATTGCCTGAGGGGCTGTGTGTGCACTGAGGGATCATTCTCTGTTGCCTGGGGGCTGTGTGTGCAGTGTGAGTGATCATTCTCTGTTGCCTGGGGACTCCTTCCTGATCTGTTCCCTTTCCTCAGAAGGGTACCAAGGAGCCTCCCCAGAAGCCTTCTCACTGCACCATCTACGTGGCGAAGAGCTACCCGCCCTGGCAGCACACCACGCTGTCCGTGCTGCGCAGGCACTTCCAGGTGCTGCTCCCCTCCTCCAGCTGCTGGCCTGCTCCTGGGGGCTCCTTTCCCATCTCTACAACGTTTATGAGCTGTGCCTTGTTACTAAATTATTTCAATAGATTAATTTTCTTTATGCTTTTACAACTGTCCAGTAAGTTTTGACGCTTAATGAAAATGTCCCAAGGACCGTCATTGATTTGACAGTTGCACTTCATTGGTTTTGACTATCTGAGTAAAAATGTGCCTATGCTCTGTTGTTTCTTCCACTTGCAAGTGGTTAGCTTTTAAATATTCTTCCTTACAAGTATATTTTTGAGGAAAGATGGTTGGATGACAGACTACTGCTGCCTTACTCTGCAAGGGGCTTAGAAGCTCTGTTCTAGTCCTTGAGTCAGTGTATACCACCCAGCAGTGTGACAAGAAATAGCTGAAATGGAGTAAGGCAGTCATAAGAAGAAATATATCAAGAAAGCAGAAGGATCTATGCTTCTGACATGGGGAAACTGCTGAGAGTGGCTTTTGGGATCCTGATGAACCATCCTCAGCTTGAGCACACCAGGGTTGTAGCTCATAGATTCAAGAGTCCTGACTATTCCAGCTTGTGGCAACGAGATAAACCAGTATTCCTCAAGTGGAATTTGTTCTTGGGGATATTCACCTCTGGGCATTGTATAGGCTTTTCTTCTGTATTAATGTTAAATGCTGTCTGGGTTTCAAAAGGATGAGAAAACTATCTGTGGAATCAATGATGCTGATAAACCTTGCTGGTATTTATGGGAAAGCAGGAAAGGTATATGATACTGATGGGCAAGTCTTTTCATGGTAGCTGTTCTCCTTAATCCCTGTTTAGGTCAGTGGAGGTCAGCTGCCAGATAATAAAGTAATTGCCAGTGAGCTGAACACCTTGCCAGAGCTGAAGAAGTACATGAAGAAGGTGATGCCTTTTGTTGCCATGGTTAAGGTAAGTGTCAGAGGGACAGTTCTGGTACAGGAAAGGCTTTTGTGGATGCAGTGTCCCCCCTTGCCCTTTACTTATTTGGCATCTTCAAGGGTTTGTTTATAAACATATTTTACATCTCTAGAAGAACTACATAATAAAAATGTCTCAATGTGAATTAGCCCAGGTGAAAGCCTTCAGAGGGGCAGAGGGCACAGAGCAGTTCTGGAGCTTCCTGTCTAAGTTTGTACAAGCAGCAGGGATGTGTTAGATCTACTGATCTCGCTAGGAAAGGTCAGCCAAGCTCTCAGTCCTAAGAGTTAGGGCTGAAACATTGCTGTGTTTTGGTGTCTTTAGTCTGGCAGCAGGGAGTGATCCTGGGGCACGTGGGGAAGGAGCTGAGGCTTTCCTCAAATCCTTCTTTTTACTTCCAAAGAGCAGCAGCCTATTTCCCACAGAGACATGGCAACGTCTGAGCTCGGACTCCCCTGAGCAGTGGCTTTCTCTCAAACCAATTATTCATCAATTCCAGGGCACAAGGAGCATTTCTGCTTGTGCTTCCTACTCATCAGAGGAGGGCTGAAATGTAGGAGCACCTCTGTGATTTACAAAGGGAAGCAGTTCCACATTAAAAGGGAATCTTTCACATTACACTGGTGAGGAAACCAGGAAACCACAACCATGCTGAGGCTGACAAAGCAGAGCTTCAAAGGAGGCAGCTGGCTCAGCATGTGAGAGCCAGGCAGGGAGAGATTAAACTCCAAAGAGGAAGTTCTGTTTCAGCTTAAAAAAAAATTTAAAAATTGTGTGGTTTTTATACTGCCTTTAATACTGTGTCTCTTGTGACTGTTGCTGCTGGCTTTCTGGACTAATGAAGTTACTTTTATGTTAACGTACAAAGTGGTGGTTATTTCCCTGCAGAGAACTCTGTGAGCACGTCCAGGTGTTGTGGGCTCGTCCTTTATTTTAAACTGGGTCATAAGCCTGAGTTTCCTGCTGTGAAATACCACTGAAATGCTGACTGATTTTGTGAATTCTCAACCTGCACATTAAGTGGGGATTTAAATAACTGTGAATGTCAAACACTTTTTCATTTCTATATTAAAAATGTGTTCTAATTGCTCTTACTCCTCCCATCAGTGTCATCAGCTCCCTGTAGAAGAAGCCCTGTTACAAGAAAATTATTGCTCCAATGTTAATGTTGTGCCAGCAGAGAGCTCTCAGATTTACAAGCCTGTTCTTTTCATGACTAATGGGGATAGTTTGCCGTTTTGAAGCATCATTTTACTTGCAGCCTTTAGAGGGTTTTAATACTTTTTCCTCCCCTCCTCCACAGGAAAACTTGGAGAAAAATGGTTCCCGTGTTCTTGATCTTGAACTGGAATTTGATGAGCGTGCAGTACTCATGGAGAACATTGTTTATTTGACAAATTCCCTGGAGGTTGGTACAGGCTTGGCACCCACTGCTTGGCATTTATTGGGATAGCTGGGGCAGCAGCCTTCCCTAAGGCTCTGAGCCTCTACATTAACTTCTGGGTGGGTGTGCACTACAAGCATGGCTGCAGAGAACAGGGCTGGTTTTCACTGCAGTTCTGGGTGTAGCTCTGGCAGTGACATCCACTGGCACTTTTGAGGGGACATTTTTCCCTGAGCCAGTCTGCATCTCACGTTTCCAGAAATGAGAAGGAGCTGCTTCAAGGATTAGCACGACCAGTCAGTCCTTGGGCACCTACACTGGCAGGTTCCCTGTGCAAGGAGCAGGCTCTGGGCAGGGCTTTCCACACTGTGCTGCTGCCATCCAGGCTGGCAGCAGTTGTGCTGCTTCATACGATGAGCAGAATTTAGTTTAATAGGCGGCATGGTAATGAGGGGACAGCTCAGGCATGTGGTGTTAAAAAAACCCAAACCAAACAACACCAACAGTCAAAATCAAAAGCGATTGTTTTTTAATAATTAAGAGCTGTATATACTGCAGAGCTGGATGTAATCTGTACAGTATGAAACAAGTGTGGCTTTGGTGGGTTTGTGCTGTGTCAGAGCAAAGCTGAGAGCGAGCAGCAGCTTTTACTGTGAATTATCTGTAAATCTTCACAGCCCCTGACAGGGGAGGGAGCAGTGTGTTCTCAGGACAGGGATACACTGCTGGGAACTGCCAGCAGGGCTGGGGGGTCTCTGGGGGTCCCTGTCCTCAGAGACTGACAGTGGGGTCTTGGGCACCTCACACAGGGAGTGGGTGACCCTCAGAGGCCCCTTCCAAACAAGGTTTTGGGGTTCAGGTGTGCTTTTGTTGCTTTATGTCAGCACAGGTTTGCTTCCCCCTTTCCTACATGAGCAGCTGTTTGATGGGGCTGTAACCTCTGCTCTTCCCTCTAAAGCCATTAAACTCCTGCTTATTCCCTCCTCCCCCATTCTTTCTTTGACAGCTGGATCACATTGAGGTGAAGTTTGCATCTGAAGCAGAAGATAAAATCAAAGAAGACTGCTGTCCTGGAAAACCATTTTCTGTATTCAGAACTGAGGTAAAATCAGAAATTCAGGTATTGGTAGTCTGAAAACTTAATTGAAAACATAACTTGAAACTTAAGTTTTGTCTGGGTTTTTTAAAATATGTCATTTTAAAACTTTGATCAGACATTAATGTTTATCATGTATGAATATTTCTAACTCTAAAAGTTAAAATGTCATTGATTTCCCTAAATATGTCTTAAACCCTTGTTACACCTTGGGCTGCATTTTAGAGTTGGGGCAGTGCTGGTAGCCAGGTTCTAAAGGGATTTTCTCCCTCTGGAGGGTTCATTAACAGCAGGTGTTGGTTTGGTTTAGTTTCATGTTTCTGCTGAGGGACCACATCACAGGCTCTCCTTTGAGGTGTGTGTTGTTTGTCACAGCCTGGGGTGTCTGTGTTCCTGGTGAACCCTCAGCCCTGCAACGGCCACTTCTCCACCAGGATGGACATCAGGCAGGGGGACAGCCGAGAGACCGTCCTCAGGCGCCTGATGAAGATGGACAGAGGCATCAAAGGTAGCAGCAGAGCAGCTGTGCTGGGGGAGCACAGGGCTGGCAGGAGCTGGGACATGCCCTGGGTGTGCAGGGCTGGGAGTGCTGCCAGCTCCCAGTGCTGGAGGTTTGGGAATGGTTTGGGAAAGCAGTGAGATGAAACAGGGACTCCCTCCCATCTTCCCAGAAGGTGTCAGTGTGCTGTTGGGCACAGGGCTGGCAGGCTGCACTTGCAGGAGGGCTGAGCTGAAGGGTCCCAGGCTTCTTGATCTGCTTAGCAGTGTTATTAGTGTGCCTTTTGATAGGGAATTGTACTGAGATCAACTCTCACCTTCCTCTTCCTCCCAGTCTCTGCAGTCCATTCCTCAGAAAATGAGGAGTAACTGTTGAGTTACTCAGACCTGTCCTGAGGCAGATGAAGCAAATTCAGTGCTTGGAGTGTTGCAGTAGGAGCTGCTGTTTCTGTGTGGTTTATGCCCGTTTCTGTTGGTAACTCTGTGTAAGCACTGAAGGACATTGTTGTGTTGCTGTAAACGGTAACATGACAGGTATTGCCAGGAGGATATTCCTTGGAGCAGGTGTGGCAGTTCCAGGGGCTCAGCACTGCTGTGGCCATCTCTGTGCACAGCTGCCAGGCCTGACCAGCTGCTCTGTCTGTGCAGATCTCTCCAAAGTGAAGCTGATGAGGTTTGATGATCCCGTGCTCGGGCCCCGCCGTGTCCCAGTCCTTGGCAAAGAGGAAGCAGGGAAATCTCCTATCCTGGAGCAAGCCACCTTCCACATCGACCTGGCCCAGAGGCACGTCTGTGTCACTGAGAACGGCCTGACCAGGGACATTGGGGACACCATTGTTTACCTGGTTCACTGAGCTGCCACCAGGAGGGCTCCTGGAGGGACTTGGAGCATCTGTGTTAAACAAGGGGGAGAATTTGTTCTGTGAAAAAAACCAGCCCACCCAAACCAGCCTGAGTTCACGTGTGTTACCCCTGCTCTATTAAACAGAGATTTATTAAAATTATTTTCCTCTGGTGCTTTGGCTTCTCTTGAAAAGAAACAGTTCCCCTGGAGCCCCTTCCCTTCCAGCTGTGGGCAGGTCTTCAGAAACAAATGTGAATGCCATGCTTGGAATTCCACTCGTTCCTCCAGGGAGCTGTGCTGCTTCTCTGCTGCATCCAGCCCAGCTGCAGGCTTTAGCTGAGGAGCCTGGTGCTGCCTGCCTGGGGAGAGGGGTGGCCTGGCAGCTGGGAACTGCTGTGACACAAGGCAAGGACTGTGCTGCTGTCACCTGGGCTGCCTCAAAGTCCTTCTGCCACCTTGCATGTCTGAGGTCTCAGCATTGTTTGTTCTTTCCTGGCTGTTCAGACTTCTTTTCATTCCATTTCATACCCACAGTCAGGTACCCCCCCTCCCCTTGCCATCTGTTCCCAGCAGGCAAAACCTGAAAGAAGAGAGTGAAAATAAACATTCTTGGGCTTTTTCATGCAAAAAGTTTTAATGGTGCCACAGCAGCTCCCATGGGCTGGTGTCTCACATGGTGGGTGCCAAAGCTTTCCTGAGCCCCCAGTGCTTCCAGTGCAGGAGGGGCTGTAATCCATTCAGCCCCAATTAATTTAATTATCTACAGGCTACAGAGCTAAGCATTAGTGCTACAAACTTAGAATTAGAATAAACTTAGAATAAACTTCTGAAAACTTAAAATGTCTTTAAACCATTGCTTTTTTTTTTTTGTTTGTTTTTTTACAGAAATACAAAATAAATAGCTTGAGGATTAATACAAAACAGGAAACTAATTTCTTGTTTAATGACTTTTCTCCCAAATTGTACCTTGAATTGAAAAAACCTTTTAAAAAAATGAACTTCACTTCATGGAAAAATATTCAGCATCCCTGAATTTGTCCAAGTGTCTCTGAACAATAAACTAAGCATATTTGATTTATTTCTCCTACCCATCACCAACTAAGCAAAGGTTATATATCCCACTGTTTCTAAGGTATATATGTAAAAATAGCAATTTGTATTTCTCAGTAATAGTGACCTGTAATGTTTCCTTGGAGCATTCCCTGGGCTGGTGCAGAAAGGAGACAATGGAACTCCCTGCTTGGTCACATTCGTGGAAAGGATCAGGGAACTTTTGCTGACCCCTCCTGCCTCTAAGATCTCTTTTGGCTGTAACTTTGTGTAAACAGATCTTTCCCCCCTTCGTTGCCCTTCCAGTCCCCAGCCTGGCCCTGGGGGTCCCTTGTGTGCTGCTGCCCACTGGGGACACCTCCCCACACAGAGGGATCAGCCCGTGCAGCTCCCACGGGCTCTGCTGGCAGCTCCCCATCACTTCCTGGGCAGCTTGGGGTTCTAAACACTGGCTTCATGGGGATTTGGAAATGTTGCTTTTTAAATGGGACAGATACTGAAGTTTATGACAAAAAAAAACCTGAAAAGTCTTGAGCTGTGATTGCACTTCAAGCATGCCATTTCACAGATTAACTGCAATGACTGTTGGGCAGTGAATAAACCTCCTAAGAATGACAAATGTGTGATTGTACACAGTCCCAGGCTGCTCTGCTGTTTCCAATTGGAGCCAGGGTTTGCATTGCTAGTTCCCAGAGGGAGAGGGGGCTGATGGCCTGGGTGCAATCCTGTTCATTTCTGAGGCTGCTGGGGTATGTGGATGTGTCTCAGTGACAGAGCCAGCTGCTTTCAGCTTTAAAGGATGGCAGAGTCCTGAGCACAGAACCAGCTCCTCTCCCCCGAGGCATCCAGCTGCCTCTGAGGTGCCATCGCTGAGCTGGACTCACCCTCCTTTTTGCAGCTGCTGCCACCTTTTATACCTGGGCACAGAGCATGCTTTCAGCTTGTCAGGGCGTTCCTGCAGGAGCTGGAACATTGGCAGAGCACAGAGTGAGAACAGATCTGTGCTTTGGAGGCTGCTGTGCCACTGAAAACCCCCCCAGGCAGACCCAGCTTTCCTGCTGCACAAAGTCTGCAGGAGGGAAGGTCCAGGGGCTGTGGTGTAGCTTTATTGTTTTATCCATTCCCTTTGTGTAGTTTTAGGAAAAAGCGTCCTTCTCTGAGGCTGTGCTGGGGAGAGTCTCCATAGCCCAGTGGAGTTCGTTCCTTGGGTGTGTGTGCAGGTAACCAAGGATGGATTTCAGGGCAGTTTTGGAGGGAGTACAGCCCCTCCTGTCAGGAGAGGGGGTGGCCAGTGCCTGCAGCTGGGCTGGGAGCTGCTGATGGATCAACCAGCGATGAAAACTGAGTATGAAACCCAAAATCTGTTGTGCAGAGGTTTGATGGAGAGCAGGCTCAGCTGTGAGCCAGCACAGCTCTGCTGGCTTCCCTGGGATTCAGAGCAGAACGCTTGGACTGGGGCAGGCTGGGAGGCAGAGCTGGTGCTGCTGGGGCAGAGCGGGGCCGGGGGCATGGGGAACCCTGAATTCTGCTTTCTGTTACACAGACAGTGTTTCATGCATCTGAAACCATGAATCCCACTGGAGATATTTACAACAGCCACCTGTGAGTGGGTGGGTGGTGGGAGGGGCTGGAAGGAGCTGGTGGGCAGGAGGTAGCTGACAGGTGACCAGAGCAAAACAAGCACTGAGAAGGGAGATTCAGTGCCCTCACTGCAGGGCCTGGGTGACTGCAGTGATGGCAAAGCCCTTTCCATTGGCTCTTTGCCCTCCAAATCACCTTTTAGATGTCTGTGTTAAAATTCCTGGGCTAAAACCAATGAGAAAAGTGAGCAAGCGAGCAACCACCCTAACAAAAAATCTGAGTGACCCTCTCGCCTCAAAGGCAGCGTGAACCATCAGCCAGGAGCCGACCGGTTCTGAATTATGGTTTCTTTATCCTGAGACAGGCAGGTAATGAGCCAGTGTTTGATCTCTGTGGCTTCCCTGCAGCCCTGAGGAGATCAGAAGAGCGAAACTCCTCCTGATACCTGCACGCTTTCCTCCGGTGCTGCTGCTCCCTGGTGCAGAGCCGGCAGCGAGCTGTGGGATGGAGGGTGGAGGAGGGATGGATGAGGGATGGATGGATGGATGGATGGATGAGGGATGGATGGATGCATGAGGGACGGATGATGGATGGATGATGGATTGATGGATGGATGATGGATGGATGGATTGATTGATTTATGGATTTATGTATGGAT
>JANRGV010000034.1:17474140-17496338 GCA_024734035.1 Alethe castanea | reverse complement strand
GGGGGACATCCAGGTATGGAACAGGGGGAAAATGCAGGTATGGAACAGGGGGGACATCCAGGTATGGAACAGGGGGAAAATGCAGGTATGGAACAGGGGGACACGCAGGTGAGCAGGAGGAACGCCCAGGGCTGGAGCTGGGCTGGGCTGGGCCGGCTTTGCTCCTGGGGGCCGGCTTTGCTCCTGGGGGCCGGCAGAGCTGCAGGGGCACAGGGAGGGCAGGGACAGGTCTGGGGGGAAGGAGAGGATGTGGCAGGGGCGTGCAGGGGTCCCAGCGAGCCCAGGCTGCAGCGCCTGCCCCAAACCCTCCCTCTCAGGCTCTTGGCTCGCTGCTGCTCTATCAGATGAGTCTGTGCTGCTGTCAGCAGTCCCAGCCGTGGTTAACTTGTGTGTCAGGGCTTTGAGCTGCTCGGAAAACAAACTATGTCAGCCCTGGCGTGCCCAGTCATGATGCTGTGCCTCAGCACCAGCTCTCAAAGAGGCTGCTCGCTGTGCAGGGAGGAACCTGCATCTGCTCCCTGCTGCTGAGCCCCCTCCTGCTGGATCAGTCCCTCCCTGCTCTGGCACAGGCAGTGCTGATGTGGCTCCTCAGCCAGCCCTGCCAGCCCTGTGGCCACCTCTGGCAGCGGGCACCGGGCCTGGATGCTCTGTGAGCCGAGTGCTGGCAGCAGGGACAGCTCTCCTGTCCCCCAGGACACCCCTCCTGTCCCTCAGGCCAGCCCTGCCTCCAGCCCTGGCACTCTGCACAGCTCCTGTGCCTCCTCCCCACCCTTCCCTTCCCTCTGGAGGGAAAACCACACAGCCAGGCAAGGCACCAGCTCCACGGGGCAGGGACAGTGGCCAGCAGAGTAGGGAAACGCCAGGAGAGGGGGCCCCAGCCCGGGAGGCTCCTGGCTGACCACGGCCGTGCAGGTGAGCTCACTCTGGAGCCCTGCTGAGCTATTCCTGACTCGCCCTCTGAGCCTGACTCATTGCCTTGGAAACAAATTAAAACACTTTTATGTGTTTGCAGCTTGGTACCTAATTTTGTAAAACCAGGGAAACTGGCTCCTGCTGTGGGCCATGGAGGTCTCTGGGCTTTCCACTGCCCAGGAGAGCCCTGTGCCAGCCCTGCTGCTCTCACAGCTCTTGGGGTGTGTGCTTCCATCAGCCTATGCTGGCCTCACTCCCTCTGGAGTAGAAAAAGGTGCCAAAAGTACGTGAGAGGGAGCAAGCACGGCAGGCAAGTGTGCCAGCAGCACTGTGGGAGAGGCTCCTCGTTCTGCTGGAATGAGGTGAGCCCTGGTGGGACACGGCAGGGCAGGACACTTGGGACAAATCCTCCCTCCAGAGAGGCCCTGAGGCCACACAGACTTGTGCAGCCGAAGGAAACACCTCCGTGTTCAGCTGAGGGGCTCCGTGGCACAGCCCCAGCCCCAGCAGCCGTGGGTGTGAGGATGCTGCACTGGCAAAGGAGCTGGCACCAGCAGCCAGGCAGAGCCCAGGGGTGTGTGCCAGCCCCACAGCCAGCCCGAGGGGACAGGGCACACGGTGTGGGGGCACTGCTGGGCTTTTGGGGGATCTGCTCAGTGAGGGAAACTCTCCTGCCTCTGCCAGGGGCAAACATGGAGTTTGCTTTGAACAAGACTTCAAGGAGCTCCAGCAATCCAAGTGCTGTCTGTCAAGCGCAGAAAGGAGCTGGAGATGACTCTGGAGAAGGAGAAAATACCAAGACGCAGGCACTATCTATAGACGTCCGTGTGAAGGTGGGACGTTGGAGTGCAGAGTATTTTTATCCCAATAGAGGTGTTATCTGTCTATCTCCCATGAAATGCTGGAAGGGGGTGTTGAGCACTCAGTTCATGCAAAGAGAAAATAGCCCAAGTCACAGTTAAATCTGCGTGGTCCGTGTTTTCCTGAGGCGAGCTGTCATGCTGGGAACTTTCCTCCTCTGGCTCAGTGTCCCGTGTTTGCTCATGACCAGGCTCAGCACGGGCAGCTGGCAGTGCCTGGACGGGCTCTGTGTGTGCAGGGTCCCCTCCAGCCCTGCAGGGCGGGGAGCTTTGTGCACACCTCAGCACAGGCTCTGCTGGGGCTGCAGCCGGGCCAGGAGGAGCCTCAGCACAAGCTGGAACTGAAATAAATGGGCATTTATTCCCCACAGAACCACACCTGGCACATGCCAGGGGCGGCTCCTGCGAGTTCAAAGCTTCAGCGTGGCTTATTTACGCGTACACCTCCCAGCAAGTCCCTTTATTCTTGAATTCCAGACAGTTTACTATGTGGAGATTCTGAAAACCCAAAGCCTTGTCCTCTCTGCATTGATGGCCAGGATCTGGAGGCCTGGCTGGGGTGCAGAGCAGTGCAGGGGGCAGAGCTGGGGGCTCAGGGGCTGAGCAGGACCTGGCCCCACGTGCCCAGACCCAGCACGTGCCCACAGCACGCCAGCTCGTAGGAAGTGCCTTCAAAAGGGATTTAAATGCCAGCAAATAAATCGCTTGGGATGGGCTGTAATTAGAAAATTCCCTGTTTTTTAACAACTGGCTCTGGGAAATTCCTGACCGCAGAGCGAGTGCTGTGCCTGTGCTCACCCTGCTGCTCCTCTGCTCAGAGTGACTCCAGCTCCTGGCCTGCTGGGTGATGAGGACTCATTTCATTTTTGCCTTCATGGATGGTCATGCTCATCAGCATGAAGAGCAAAGAGCTGGCAAGGGAAGATCTTTGCAGGAGAAAAACTTTGATCAAACTTGCGATGTTCTCAGCTCCAGGGAGTGCAGGAAGTTTATTTATAGAACAGCCTCGGTAAAAGCAAATGCTGGCCCTGTGCTGGCTGGCTGGCTGGTGGCTTTGGCTGCAGAGCTGAGTGAGGCACACCAGCTCTGTTTGCTTCCTAGCACAGGGGGTGGATAGCACTGGGGCAATCAGCAGCCTTGCAGATTGGGGCAGTCTGGTTTTGGGGACCTTCTGCTGCAGCAGCACACAAACACTGAATTCTGAGTACCCAGGGCAGAGCTGTGGTGAGGTGAGCAGCACTCACTGTGATCCCTGACAAAAAGAATCTGCTCTGAGGTGCACAAACATCTGGAGATCTCTGCTTACCCAGATTCCTCCAGCTGGAATTCCCTGGACCTCAAGCATCCCTGGGGCAGGGTGATGACAAGCCATCCTCATCAGTGTCTCATCTTTGCACTGCCAGGCTCTGTCCCTGCTGTGCTGGGTGATGTGCTGCTGTCACCGAGTGCCAGCTCAGGGGAGGCTCCAGATCATTAATGCCCCACTGGAGCACCCAAAATAACGACTGAATGCAGGTATTTAAAACCACTAAAACCAAAATGTGACTAATACCTTGCATTCTTCACCTTGCAGCAGAGGATTCCAAAGTGTTTAATAATTAAGTAACTAATTAAGTCTAAGAGTATTTCAGTGTAATGTGTTTCATATCCCCTCCCAGAGAGGCACAGGAGCTCAGAGGGTGTCCCAGTGCCAGGGAGCCAGGCACAGCCACTGCTCCCCTGCTGCTCACGGGCTCTGCTGATTCCCAGCAGTTTGGTCTTAAGTTGGTCATAAAAGTTTTGGGAGCTATAAATGGATGGATGTTGCCATTTTATCCCAGCAGCAAGTTCCTACCTGTCCTGGGAACCAGTTAAAGAAACATGAAATGAGTTAGAGAGAAGAAAACCAGACAAGTGTATTTGTGCTCTTTTATCCAGGGCCAGGAGAGTCCATTTGGAAAAACTACAACGCTCTCCTTGTCCTCTGGAATGCTGCCCCGGATGGCAGGGACTGAAACCTGTCACTGTTGGGTGGTTTGGCCCCAGCAGCTCCTGCAGCTGCCCTGGAGAGCTGCTGGCTCCCAGCAAGGGTCTGTCTCTGCTCAGAGCAGGGGAGGGAGCCCCTGGCAGCCCAAGGACCTGCTCCAGGTGCCCCTGGCCCCGTGCCCCTCGTGGTGCTGGGCCAGGAGGGTGCTCTGGGCTGGGCAGAGTCCCCCAGCCCTGTCCCCAGCCCTGCCCCGGGCTGTGCTGGGCCAGGAGGGTGCTCTGGGCTGGGCAGTGTCCCCCAGCCCTGTCCCCAGCCCTGTCCCCAGCCCTGTCCCTGGCTCTGCTGGGCCAGGCAGTGCTCCCAGGAGGGGGACACGGTGCCTGGGGCTCAGGGAGAGCAGCTCCCGAGGGATGCCTGGTTTTGGGGTGAGATCCATCCAGGTCCCTCTCCCACTCCACAGAGATTCCTGGGGACAGGTGCCAGCTCTGCCCATGGCACACAGCACAGCCCCTGTGCTGAGCCTGACCTGCACAGCTCCGTGCTCTGAGCAGGCTCGGGATCCAACAGCCCTTCCAGCCAAGCCTCTGGGGCATTAAAAGCTTTTAGAGACACTGTGCAGAACAGCTCAGGTGAGAGAAATGGAAATCCAGGAATACAGTGTGGGAAAGGCGAAGCCACAAGTCTCTACCCTAAATTCCATCTGAGCCCAGCTCTTTTAATAGGTCTAGTACCATGTCCTCATTATTCAAGAAAAGCTTTTGTATCGTTATAGGAAACGACAGAAAGAACTTACAATTTTAAAATTAGCCTAGTAATTAATTACTAGGTACAGTTGCAAGTAAATCAAATTTAATATTTTTAACAAGTGAAACTCCAAGAACTTTGGAAGGAACAGCAGCAGCATCATTGGGCACCCCCCTTCTTTTCCAGTACGGGGAAACTGAGGTGCAGCTATGGAAATACCTTCTCCACCCCTAAGAGTTACAGCTCTGCAATTACCGACTTAATTGCTATCAGTCAAAAGCAATGCATTGCCCAAAAGTGCAAGCACCTGAAATGGCCCCAAAAGCCAGGAAGCTTCTGAAAATTGGGAGAAGAGAGGTGCTGAGAAGTTTTGGTAAGGAGAAGGGCAGGCTGGCTTTGTCTCAACCTGGGAGCCAATTTCTGCTGTTGTGAACTTGAAATAGTAAAATATCACATGGAAACAGCAGCCAAATTTACAAACAAAACACTCGGTCTCACTTCAAACACTCTGCAGCGCTGCTGACAGAGAAGGTTCCTGGCTCTGGGCACGCAGCAGGAAGCTTTCTATGCTCAGGGGCAGAAGAAAGAACCGAGACGCTCCTTACCCCTTCCGAGTGGATCCTGGCGCTGTTTGCCAGCCGGTGCTGCTGCAGCTGCAGCCCCCTGGGGACCCTCCTGATGGAGGCGGGCGAGGACAGGACCCCCGACCTCTGCATGGAGCCGAACCTGGCCACGCTCTGCCCGCACCGGACTCCATCCAGGAGGCGGATGAGGAGCAGGTTGGAGGGCAGCTGCTCGATGCTGCCCAGCACCAGGGTCCTGCACTCGGGGCACCGCAGCTCCTTCTGGCACTTCAGGATCCTCTGCAGGCAGGGCTTGCAGAACGTGTGCTGGCACGGCAGCACCTTGGCTGTGGCGTCGAGCTTCTCAAAGCACACGGGACACTCCAAGAGCTCCAGGAGAGCCAAGTCATCCATCTTCAGCGCAGAGCCCCTTCAGGAGCGGAGCCGGGGCACCCACAGCCCGCATGCAGCGGGGAGCAGAGCTGGGCTCAGTCCTGCTCCGAGGAGGAGGGAGCCGGAGCAGAGCTGGGGAGCAGAGCTGGGCTCAATCCTGCTCCGAGGAGGAGGGAGCCGGAGCAGAGCTGGGGAGCAGAGCTGGGGAGCAGAGCTGGGCTCAGTCCTGCTCCGAGGAGGAGGGAGCCGGAGCAGAGCTGGGGAGCAGAGCTGGGCTCAGTCCTGCTCCGAGGAGGAGGGAGCCCGAGCGGAGCTGGGGAGCAGAGCTGGGCTCAATCCTGCTCCGAGGAGGAGGGAGCCGGAGCAGAGCTGCTGCCGGAGCGGTAACGCAGCCACCTACATCCAGCGCTGCGCTCGCCAATCTGCGAAGGCGCTCCCTGCGCTGCAGCCCGGCTGGCGATGAGTCACTCCTGACTCAGCCCGAGCCAGGGACGGGGCCAGCCCGGGGCTGGGGCTGGGGCTGGGGCTGGGGCCGGGACTGGGGCCGGGCAGGGCAGCCCCAGGTCCGGATCGCCGGGCAGGGGGTCCCGGGGCCGGACCGGGCGCTGGGCAGGCTGCAGCCCTCCTGACACGGTTCGGAAAAATGCACCGGCTCAGGAGATGAGCGCTGATAAACTGCCCAGCTGCTGGCGCTGGGCTCCGGCTGCAGCACACCCTGCACATCTGCACACACCTGCACACCCTGCATGCCTGCACACCTGCATACCTGCACACCTGCACACCCTCACACCTGCACACCTGCACACACCTGCACACCCTCACATCTGCACATCTGCACACACCTGCACACCCTGCATGCCTGCACACCTGCACACCTGCACACACCTGCACACCCTGCATGCCTGCACACCTGCACACACCTGCACACGCTGCACACCCTACACCCGAGCCCAGCAAGACCTGAGCTCAGAGAGACCGGAGCCCAGCAGCAGCCAGAGGGGTCTGAGGGGCCCTCAAAGGCAGCAGGAGAGGCCAGGCTATCTCCTGGTACCTGTAATTTCCTTTCCCTTTGTCAGCTGCATTCCTGTCTCGGGTCCTCCTGTTGCACATACTGATGGATTGCCTAAGGAGAGCAGGGGGGCAGTTAAGGCCCAAGACCATTTTCTTTACAAACCTTGCCGTGTTTCAGCCCTGTGCTTTCAATAGTACTGCAAATACCAGGGGACAAGACTGTAAATCCTAAGATGTCTCAGATAACACCATCAGGCTGCAGCTGGCCCTACCCAGCTCTCAGGATTCTTCAGCAGTACAGTGTGGAAAGGGCAAATGTGTTTTTTCAAAAGCTGTCCCCTCCTCAGACCATGATTATGTGAAAACAAGATATTTCTGTAATATAGTGGCCATTTGGCTATACTAAACTGTTGACAAACACTTACAAAAATATAACATGTTAAATCTTCAAAGCACTTCCCAAAAGTTAAGTCATCTCTGGAAAGCCCTCAGACTAAGCATCCCCCAGTTCCCAGTTTACATGGAGGAAACCAGGGCACGAGGCCGCCCAGCAGCTCAGTGTCCAGTTTGGGATCAGGATGTGAGGCTTTCCTGGCTCTCCACTTCACACCCAGACCATTCCATCGAACTCCATTGTCTATCACTGCCTCTCTCCTCCAACATGATTCGTAACCGGCGTTAAAAAATAAAGGCAGAGCTGAAAGCTGCTCAGCCTTCCCTTTGATTTCAGCAGTGTGTGCTGTAATTACCCAGGCTGGGTGCAGGACGCTGCTCTGGGGCTGCAGGCTGCACAGCTCTGCCCGGGCACGGCCCCTGCTCCTTCCCCAGGAGCCTCTGCAGCCTCAGTGACGGATGCTGCAGGGATGGAACCCTGAAATGTGAGCTGCAAGGCTGGGTTACTCAGAGAGGTTTATCGTGGAGCTGCAAGGCTGGGTTACTCAGAGAGTTTTATCATGGAGCTGCAAGGCTGGGTTACTCAGAGAGGTTTATCATGGAGCTGCAAGGCTGGGTTATTCAGAGAGGTTTATCGTGGAGCTGCAAGGCTGGGTTACTCAGAGAGGTTTATCGTGGAGCTGCAAGGCTGGGTTACTCAGAGAGTTTTATCGTGGAGCTGCAAGGCTGGGTTACTCAGAGAGGTTTATTGTGGAGCTGCAAGGCTGGGTTACTCAGAGAGTTTTATGGGTTACTCAGAGAGGTTTACTGTGGAGCTGGAAATGGGGAGAGAAGGTCGAGAGCAGACTGCCCACCTTTGCTCCCACACTGAGCAGTTGCACACTCAGGGGGTGCCTCTTTTGGCTTCCCCCAACTCCAGCATTGACTCAGAAAACAGCTCCAGGATCCCAAAGCAAAGTGCAAATGAGCTTTGTCCTCACCATCCCAAAGGAGCCACGGGGCCACTGGGCTGGGTTCATGGCCATTGGGCTGGGGTTCATGGCCATTGGGCTGGGTTCAGTGGCCACTGGGCTGGGGTTCATGGCCATTGGGCTGGGGTTCATGGCCATTGGGCTGGGTTCATGGCCATTGGGCTGGGGTTCATGGCCATTGGGCTGGGTTCATGGCCACTGGGCTGGGTTCAGTGGCCGCTGGGCTGGGTTCAGTGGCCACTGGGCTGGGGTCCATGGCCACTGGGCTGGGTTCATGGCTGCTGGGCTGGGTTCAGAGGCCGCTGGGCTGGGCTCAGTGGCCACTGCAGCCAGGGCTGTGTGTGCCATGCCACGGCAGCACCTGCAGGGGGTATGAAGAGCCTCAGGCACTGTGCACCACGCGGGTGGTGCCACATGCCTCCTTTTCGGGGGAAGAGGGACCTCTCAGGCTGTTTTTAGCTGCTGGAGGGCAGGAGAGGGGGTGCCTCTCACAGCTTGTGGATCTGAGCTGGCAGCTCATCCTCCCAGCCGCCCACCAGCACAGCGCCCAGTGCTGCTGCTGCAAGGGCAGTGGCAGGACCTGCCTGGGGCTCCAGAGCCCGAGGCCGGGATGGGGGGGCTCTCCTGGCCCGGGATGGCCAGTGCTGGGCAGTGGCCACTGGCCCTGGGCTCTGAGTGCACAGCGGGGCTGGCAGCAGGACCCAGCGCCGTGAGAAAATAAACTGGGTTTGCCTGGAGACATAATGAGGCCAGCGTGACTCTGCAGGGGTGTGCAGAGTGTGGGGACCTGCAGCCAGCAGAGAAGGAGCCTCTGCAATTCCCCACCTCTCCAGCCAATGTCTGGTGTCCTGTGCTGGGCACAGCCAGTGGCCACCACCCCCTGCTCCCAGTGCCCACCCTGCAGCCCCGAAGGCACCAAGGGACAAACCCTGGGGAGCTGCATGCTGCAGGCTTTCCTTTCCTTTTCCCCCTTCAGGAGGTACAAACACATCAGCTGGGGGATAGAGGCCAAACATGGAGACCCCATCCACACTTGGTACAGAGGAGGGGTTAGGGGAGCTGCTTATTGAGCTCACAGAGGGTCAAATGCTGTGTTTTGCCATTGCAGCCTTGTGCAGTCTGGCTGTCGGGTACTGTGAAGGCCTCAGCTGATTCTGAAGTAGCTGGAGCAGAGTGGTACCTGTCCAGAAATAGAAAAGTATTTTTAAATTAAATTTATTCACTGATTTTCATGAAGACAGATTGTTGTGTGTTTGTTGAGGTGTCATTAGGAGTAGTTGGCGGTGGAACCAGGCTGAGCAGCAGTGAGAGAGGATGGATTTGTCCTTCCTGTGACTGGAGAGGTCACCCAGGCCACCTCCTTCTGCTTCTCCACCTCTTCCTCCTCCTGCACCTGGTCCCTGCACCTGGCAGGGATGGGATGGGGGTGGTTAAAGCTGACAGCAGCCTGTGGGGCAGACACAAAACCAGCTCTGATACCTCTGATCTGCACAGCCCAGGGTCCCTGCTGCTCTGCCAGGAGCTGGAGCTGCCTGCGAGCCCCTGGCCCCAGCAATGCCCAGTGCCCCCCAGTCTCTCCTCTGGCCTTTCTGGCACACTCATCCTTTCTCCCTGCAGAGCAGAGCAGAGTATCCAGCACAGTTTCCTGCTCTCTGGGACCTGCCTGATAAGTGCTGAACCTGCAGGGATGCAGCTTTAATTCTCCAAGACAAGAAATCAGAGTTTCCAAGTGGTATGGGCCCGAGCACAGGCCTTGAGAAGCTGGTCTGTGTGTGGGCTTGACAGCAGAAAACACCAGGCTACAGTTACCAAATTACATGGAAATGACCCCTGTGCCTGCAGGGCTGCATCACCTGCAGTGCTCCCAGGTGCTTCTGGGCAGCAGTGGGGGAGCAGGTAATAAATAAATCCTGGGTGTGTTGTGACCTGGGGGCTCAGGGTGGGTTTCTCTGGCAGCTCCTGCCTGCAGAGCAGTGACCCTGCGGGAGTGGGCTGGGGAGCAGGACTGGCTGCTGGGAACCCACTGGGAACACTCTGGGAGCACGCTGGGAATGCACTGGGAACACTCAGGGAACCCACATGAACGCACTGGGAACCCACTGGGAACACTCTGGGAGCACACGGGGGTTTGGGCCCTTGTGGGGGAGTTCCTGGTGCTGGCAGAGCAGTTTCTGTGCCTGCAGGCTCTGGGACAGCACTGCTCCTCAGCGCTCACTTCAGTGCCAGGTGGGTTTATCCAGCAAAGAGCCGTTTCCCTGCCCTGTGTGCTCCTGGGGGCTGGGTGGCCAGTGCCCCCGGTGCCATGGCCAGTGCCCCCGGTGCCATGGCCAGTGCCCCCGGTGCCGTGGCCAGTGTCCCCGGTGCCATGGCCAGTGCCCCCGGTGCCATGGCCAGTGCCCCCGGTGCCGTGGCCAGTGTCCCCGGTGCCGTGGCCAGTGCCCCCGGTGCCGTGGCCAGTGTCCCCGGTGCCGTGGCCAGTGCCCCCGGTGCAATGGCCAGTGTCCCCGGTGCCGTGGCCAGTGCCCCCAGTGCCCCTGCACCATGGCCAGTGCCCAGACCGTTCCTTGCCCACTGCACCCAGGCTCTCCCAGGCTCTGGCCCAGGCCATGCTGCTGCTCTCAGAAGCCCAGGGAGAGTTGCGTCCACAGATAAAACTCAGCACCTGGGAATGTCCCTCTTTGAAGCTCCTTTTCCTGGTGTTGTTTTTGCTTTGTTTCTTTGTGACTCCAGGATTTTTGTGCTTGCTCAGGTGCAGAGTAAGCCGCTTTCCTGGCTGAGCTGTCCCAGGGTGCTGGGTGCCCTCCAGCCCCACTGAGCTCAGCTCCCAGGAATGTGCAGGGCCCAGGAAAGCTCAGCCTGGGTGCTGGGGATGGAGTCCCTGGGCTCAGGCTGTGTGTGCAGGTGTGTTCTGCACCTCTGTGCCTGGGTGCCCTCCTGACTCCAGCTCAGCACAGCGCTAAAGCACCCAGAGCTTTAAATAACCTGTGACTTTGGCATTTTTGTGAGAACAGGAGGCTGAGCACAGAAGGAAATGCTGTCAGCCCCTTCATGAAGGCGGATGATGCAGCATGACATCACACCTTAGTTCAGACCTAATTGGGAGCTCAGGACTCCCTGGGAGATGTCAGATATTTGCATCAGAGAGCCCAGCCCTGAGCTAAGTCCGTGCTGGCTTTAGCTGGGACTGCCTCAGTGCTGCTGAACAGGACACTCCCGAGCAGCAGTGAGCAGAACACTTGCATTTTTTGGGGTTCACTTCCAGCTGCAGACACCCGTGTTTCCTGGCACAAGCAGTGGTGAAATCCAGGCGCAGGCTGCCCCGCCAGAGGAGTGGGGGCTGTGCTGGCTGCTGGCAGTGCCCTCCCAGGCCTTGCTCTCTGTCTCGTGGCAAACAGCCTGGGTGTGCTGGCCCTGCCCTCGGTGCTGTGTGCTGAGAGCAGGGCACTCCTGCACGGAGAGCCCCGTGCTCATCCCCTCCTGCTCCCATGCAGCGGAGCGAGGGCAGCAGTGCTTGCTCCAAGGAAGAACAGCACAACAAAGTATTTTCCACCAAAGCTCGCAGGTGGAAATGCCTTCAAAGTCCAGCTCACTGTGGCTCTTCTTTTCGCCCTGCTTTGTGCAGCCCCAGCTCTGCTGCTGCAGCTCCAATGCAGCCCTGGTGCTGCAGCAGCTCCAATGCAGCTCCTGGTCCTGCAGCAGCTCCTGGTGCAGCAGCTGCTCCAATGCAGCTCCTGGCGCAGCAGCTGCTCCAATGCAGCCCTGGTGCTGCTCAGGGCAAGGGCTGGCTCTGTTCTGCAGAACCTGCAGCTCCCTGATCCTCCCGTGCTGTGCTGGGCAGGAGAGGCCCCACAGATGTCATTGAAATGCAGAGGAACAGAGTGAAGGCAGATTCTGTGCTGTGATGATCGAGGTCGTGCAGCTCAATGATTTCACTGTTAATGCCAAGTTATTTTTGCAGTATTTTTAGCAAGGCTCGTGCAGGCTGTGGGATGAGCAGGTGCCTCTGTACCCTGCCCTGGGGTGACAGGGGGCTGCAGGGCCCTGGGCAGCAGTGCCAGGGGCTGGCTGTGCTGGCTGCAGCTGCAGGGATGGGCTGTGCCTCTGAGCTGGGGCACTCCTGTAACTGCACAGCCACATGGCTTTGCTGGGCTCACAGCGCTGCTCCTGCTCTGCTCTCCCATTGCTGCTTTGAGCTTCCTTTCCTGGCTGGCTGTTCCTCTAACCAAAAGAAACCGAGCTCCAGCTGAGGTACCTCACAGTGTGATTTGTGTTGGGTTGTGGCTGCTGGGAGCCTTTGGAAAGCAGCAGCTCTGAGGCCTCATTCAGTGGGGTTCGGGGGGATCAGGCTGCCCAAGCGATGGCAGCAATCCCCAGTGTGGTTCACGCGAATCAGAGCTGTCACAGGCAGTGAGATTCCCTGGTGTGAGGTCGGATGGAGCCTGGCACCAGCCCTGCCGTGCTGGGGTGCCAAGGGCGGCTCCAGGGCTGTGTGCCTGCCCAGGCCTGCTCTCCTGGCACTAGAAGCAATTCTCATATGTCCTTGTGATGGGGCTGCCAGCAGCACAAGGGACCCCCAGAGCAGTGTCTCTCATGGCACAAACTGCTTGGCTGGTGGAAGGTGCAGTGGAGTTATGGGCAGGCAGCTTCTAAACTGTCATCCCAGGATTTCATTAACAGCCCTCTAAAAGAGATAATGAATTAACCTAGTGAGAGCATTGAGCTTTAGCAGTGCTGGGTCTGAGCTGAAAGGAGTTAAATGAAGCTCTCTGCTTACATCCTGCCAAGGCAGAGCCCCACTTGATGTGCAATGTGGATATCTACTAAAATCTTAGAAGTCAGAAAGAAAAAAAGAGATTTATCTCCTGTTGGGTGTGATTCAAGTAGGTGTTGGGAGATGATTAAAGCCCAGACAGCAGTTACCTGTAGAAGTGTTTTGTACCACACATACTCTTTATTTCACCCCTCGAAAGGTCAGAGGAGCTAGAGATGCCCAGCTGGGGATGGGTGCAGGAACCAAACCCTCTGTGCCAGAGCCAGGGGCAGTGAGGTGCCAGCTTTGGGGTGATGGGTGGGATCTCTGAGAGTGGGCTGTCCTGGGATGGAGCTTTGGGAGGGCTGGGGAAATGAAGTCCCTCAGCTGGGGCTACATGAAATGATGTCTCCTGAAAATGAAAACCAAACCCAGAACGATCCAAAAGGCCCTGAAAGGCATCAAGAATTAAAAATAGGAATTGAGCACTAACGAGAGAATATCTTAATTAGATCTCACAACCTGTAGAGGAACACATTAGATTAAAATGAAACTGAGCTTTGTGCTGTCAGGGTTTCAGTGTGAGAAAGAGAGAGGTATTATCCACATCTGCAATTCGTGAGGCTGGATTGCCTTTCCTCTGAATTTGTCTTTTTAACTTTTTACCTTGTCAGAAAATTATGAAAAGCTACTGGGATCGTGTATTGGGGGTAGTTCTTGTCACCGCACGTGGCAGAAACATTTCCATGGTTTCAGAAACAAGGGTAGAGTTTCCTATGTAATCCTCCCCTTCCAGGTTAACTCCTTTCTTCCTGTGGTGTCCAGCCTGGCCCCCACTCACCAACCTGCTTTTGACTTCCCTACCAGTGATATTTTCTCTTTGTGAATTTCTATCAATATTTAATCCAGCGGTGTCGGCTTTGCTGTAAGATGAGAGGAGCTACTAGAAACCTTGAATTATAGATGGAGCGGCGGGGGGAAGCTGCCAGCGCTTTCCTTTGGGCCCAGAGCGCTCGGGGCTGATGCCAGGAGCTGCAGCTGTGCCCAGGGATGGAGGAGCCCCAGAAGAAGCCGGGCCAGCGGCCCCGCAAGGTGCGGTTCCGCATCTCCTCGGCCTGCAGCGGCCGCCTGCTGAAGCAGGTCTACGAGGACGGGCAGCAGCTGGAGCCCCCGGCCCAGCAGCACTGCAGGCGCTTCCTGCGCCACAGCTTCGAGCCCGCAGAGCCCCTGGGCCAGCCCGGGCACGGGCCAGAGAGCGGCCACTGCTGGCCCGCGGCCCTGACGGCGCCGAGGATCAGCGTCCTGCGAGAGGGCCCGAGCCACGGGCCGGCGGGGCCTGTGCCCCTGGGCAATGAGTGCCAGCCTGGGCCCGGCCACTGCAGGGTGAGTGCAGGGCACGGGGCCTGTCTGGGGACCAGCTCTGGGCTAAATCCTGCGAGAGGGGTCGAGCCACGGGCCGGCGGGGCCTGTGCCCCTGGGCAGCGAGTGCCAGCCTGGGGCCGGCCGCTGCAGGGTGAGTGCAGGGCATTGTGCCATCTGGGGACCAGCTCTGGGCTAAATCCTGCGAGAGGGCCCGAGCCACGGGCCGGCGGGGCCTGTGCCCCTGGGCAATGAGTGCCTGCCTGGGCCCGGCCACTGCAGGGTGAGTGCAGGGCACGGGGCCTGTCTGGGGACCAGCTCTGGGCTAAATCCTGCTGGGAACAGTGTGGGGACAGGGGTCTGACATTGCAGGGTGAGTGCAGGGCACGGGGCCTGTCTGGGGACCAGCTTTGCGTTAAAATCTGCTGGGAACAGTGTGGGGACAGCAGTGTCACACTGCAGCCTCATCCAGATAAAACTGTTCTGTCAGTTTTAGTTTTGTCAGTTTTAGTTTTGTCGGTTTGTCAGGCCAGGACTTGAGAAGGGTGATTGTGAATCTCCAGTCATTTTTCCAGGAATTCTGTATGCTGGATGTATGGAATCACACGTGGCAGGATCCTCAGGGCCTGCAGCAGTGCAGGCAGCAGGGAACAGCGTCTGCCAGCTGTGCTCCAGCTGTGCTCTGGCTTCTCCCGGTGCTGATCTGCATCTGTCCATTGGGTAGAGTAAAATAGAACATTTCAATACATATTGATATCTGCACATGGGAATCCTGCTGCATCTAGAGCAGTCAAATGTCAGGAGGACGTTAAGTTAATTAGATATATTTAAAATATTAAAGTTGTGTGACTCCAGCTGGCAGGAGGCCAATGCTGCCATCAGGGTGTCTGCATCCTCTGGCAGCCAGAATTCCTCCTGGGCTAGTTTGACAATCTCAGCTTAGTTTCACTGGCTATTTTCTTTACATATAATTAATGTTGCTGATAGAGAAGTGTTTCTTTAGCCCTAATACAGAGGCAGTCCATGCACAATATGTGTAAATACTTTTCATGGCCTTGATTTGAACACACTGAAAGTCTGTTAATTCCTGTGCTCATCACAGCTGTGTGTGGGAAACCCAGCTGGCTGATATTTGACCTGCTGACACACTGGACATGGAGCTTGCCTGAAAACATCAGACCACGAGGAATCTCTCCTGCCCGAAGCCAGGGCACTGCTGTGATCTTATCCAGCCCGTTAATTTGTTTTGCATTCCTGGCTAACGCTCCTCTCCCTCCCCAGCACAGATACTGGAGTAACCACAGTGTCCAGTCCCAGCCTGTGCTGCACCAGCACGCTCTGGAGCCTGGAGACACCGAGTCTGTGGCACACACACACCCCCCAGGCTCTCACCTCTTGCACTCACCTGCCTGCCCCTTGTGGGGCAGGTGCCGCAGTGCCAGGACAGCACCAAACTCCTCGTGGCAGCTGATGTGACTGACTCAGGGCGTTTTTTGGGGGAACAACTCCTTTTGCATGGCTTATTGACACAGGCACTTGGAGTGAAATGTGAGGAGTGTGTAAAAAAATAGGCCCCAGTAACTCCATATGACACCAGGGAGAAGGGGCCAGGTCAGCAAAGTGCTGCTCTCAGGGAAATGTTTGACCAAGCTTAGCTTTAACATTACTGGAAAAAAAAAACGAATTCACCCATTAGAGCTGTACCTGCACCAGTTTGCTGGATGCCCTGGGGGTGGTCAGGGGAGTTGGCTGGTGGAGGGGACCATCAGTGTTTGCAGAGTGAATTTATACTGGTGAGACACTGGTAACTTCCTTCTTCAGACTTCCCCCGTTGTAGATTTTGGCAAGATCATCATCTACACCAATAACCTGAAAATCATCCGTGCCCCCATGGACCAGAAGGAGCTCATGAGAAGAATCATCCAGACTGAGGGGATAAATGACTGGACGTTCATATACCGAGACAAGAAAGAGCAATTTAGTGCTGAACATATAAAAGATGTGGAGAATAAGGTCACTTGCAACCAGCACATGCAGGTAAGAGAAAATGGAAAGTGCTTTTCCCCTTAGCCCTGGTCAGACCACCCAAGCCCCGTCCATCTCTGTACCTGGCTCCTGACTGAGTTTGGGTGAAAAGCATCACTCTGTTCCTCGTCTCCCTTGGGAGATAAGGAGCAGCCCGGTGCTGAGGTCATGCTCTGGGGACAGCAGTGTTGCTGCCAGCTGCTCCTGCCTCCCCCTGATTCGATTCCTTCCCCTGGAGATGCTGGCATTTCCAGAGCCTGACTGAGCTCTACCCCTGTCACCCCTCCCAGTGGGATTAGAGCAGGCCGGAGTTTCTCCAGCCTGACAAGGCTAAACACAGCTGCTCTGTGGCTGAGACTGCTTCAGGCTAAAACTTCAGTATCAGCTGAAATAAGGTCGTGCCTCACATGCACTTTCTCACGGGGGAGTCTTTGTGGCTCAGAATCCCAATTAGTCTGACCATGATTCGATCCCACAAAACCTGGCGTTGTCATGTGGAGCTGATGGAGTTTCATGGAACTGAGCCTGGTCTGTACTGAGCAGGGGTCAGCTCAGCCCTTCTGCTCCCAGGAATTTCAGGGTGGGATTTGGGAGAGGCTGCCTGGCACGGTGGGAGAGAGGCACGGAGGACAGCTCAGAGGTGTGCACAGTGATGAGGGATTTGGGGAGAGAGGCTGATGGGCAATCCCTGGAGAAATGAAGTGTGGCTCAAACCTGCAGAGTGGGAATGGTGTGATACGGAATCACAGGAGGATGGGTGGAGCTGTGCAGAAAAGAAAGAGTTAGGAGTATTGTGTGTTATAATTCCAGCCACATTAACTTCTCATTTTCTAGCAGTAGCCATAAATTGTCCCCAGACATGTAGGAGCCTTTTGGTCGAGGTCCTTGCTGTGGGGAGCTGATTGTCACAGGCAGAATGGTGTGTCAGGAGCACCGTGATGGCAGAGGCCAGGGGACAGAGTTTCCCTCTCTCCAGAACGCTCCTGGCTTTGGTGTTTCCCACCCACTAACAGATTTTTTCCCTGCTGTCTGCTTCAGGAGGGCAGTGCTGCAGACGGCTGCTGGCAGTGCCGGGGCTCGGGCTGTGCTCCGTGCTCGCTGTGCCACGGAAGCAAGTTCTCCATGCTGGCCAACAGATTCCGGGAGTCCTACCGGGCCCTGCGCTGCCCGGCGTGCGACGAGAGCGGGCGGCAGCGCTGCCGGCTGTGCGCGGCCTGAGCTCCAGCGGTGCCGGCTGTGCACGGCCTGAGCTCCAGCAATGCCGGCTGTGCACGGCCTGAGCTCCAGCGGTGCCAGCTGTGTGAGCTCCAGCGCTGCCGGCTGTGCACGGCCTGAGCTCCAGTCGTGCCAGCTGTGCACAGCCTGAGCTCCAGCGGTGCCGGCTGTGCACGGCCTGAGCTCCAGAGGTGCCAGCTGTGCGCGACCTGAGCTCCAGCGCTGCAAGCTGTGTGAGCTCCAGTGGTGCCAGCTGTGTGAGCTCCAGTGGTGCCAGCTGTGCACGGCCTGAGCTCCAGCGCTGCCAGCTGTGCGCGGCCTGAGCTCCAGCGCTGCAAGCTGTGTGAGCTCCAGCGGTGCCAGCTGTGTGAGCTCCAGCGGTGCCAGCTGTGCGCGGCCTGAGCTCCAGCGGTGCCAGCTGTGCACGGCCTGAGCTCCAGCGGTGCCTGAGCTCCAGCGGTGCCGGCTGGGACCTGGGGTTTCAACCTTCCCGGGACACACCTGGGGGTGTTCATCCTTCCTGGGACACACGCGGGGCTGTTCATCCTTCCCACATCCCGTGGCAGTGACAAGTGTGTAACAGAGGGGAAAGGCACAGCCAGGTCTGACCGTGGGCTGCTCCTTCAGCAGGAGTGGGGCAGTGTCAGCACCGTGCCAGGTGTGCACTGGGCACCAGTGCAGGTGTGCAGTGGGTACTGGTGCCAGTCTGTACCGATACAGGTGTGCAGTGGGTACTGGTGCCAGTCTGTACCAGTGCAGGTGTGCAGTGGGTACTGGTACCAGTGCATTCCATCCCAGTTCCGTTTGTCCCAGCAGTGCCTCCCAGGTTTAACTCACTGAACACTGAAAATGGCACTGCCATTGCTGTCCTTTCTCTGTGCCCTGCAGGGTCAGAAGCATTTCCTGAGATTTTGCTGATCTGACACCTGCTTCAGTGACACAGGGATTCCTTTGGGATCCGATTTATGGGGGGAACTGAAAACCCTTCCCAAACTTGGGTATGTGAATTTATTATTCTAAATAGAAGTTATTACATTTTAGCCTCCCCACAAGGAAGGGCTGATTTAAAACTCCCCTGTGTGCTGCTCAGCACTTCTCAGGACCAGGCTGAGGGTGAGCAGCACAGCTCTTGCCTAATACTAATCCCGTGTTGTAATCTGCAGCAGGTAAACTCTAATTAGTGGGATGAAGCAATGATGGGGATCCTCTGCAGACTGCCACTGGTGCTCAGAGCACAGGGGCTGGGAGCCTGAGGCAAACAGGTGAAATGGCTTTTTTTTCTCTAAAGCATTAACTTACTACTTTTTACATTCAGGAGTGGTGTCAGTGCAGCCTTAACTCCCAAATTCCCTCTGAGTCCCTGATGAGTTAGAGGCTGCTCACATGTGCTGCACACTGAGGCTGCAAGCCCAGGCAGGAGAATTCATGGCCAAGTTTCTCTTTTCCTGTAGTAGCTTACAAAGTTTCTCTGCACCACTGAAATAATTCAGAATAATGCTATTCTAGCTCCTACACTTCCACGTGTCTTCTGCTGGAATTATGCTGCGGGTACTGAGGGTTTTCTTGAAAGTGCATCAATCTACAGGAGATACTTGATCAGTTTCATTCATCAGATCAGAATCCACAATGTGAAAAATGTTGTCCCTGGGGTATCACTGAGGGCAGGTGAGACTTCCCAAATCAGGAATTGCTGTCAGGCAGATCCCTTCCCTCAAATTCAACCGCTTTGATCTCAGTTTGTTGGGCTTGTTGGAGAGTTTGCTGCCTTAAGATAAGATAAAAAAAACAGGCTAAATTGCCTGATAGTGTTTACAATAAAACCAGACTCAAATATGCCTTACAAAATCAATATTATTGTTCTTTGGTGATGATAATGTTTCTCAAGCACTGTCACTCCTGGCTGTGTCAGCTGTCCCCACCATGTGCAATGTCACAGGGTGATGCCTGCAGCCAGGGGCTGAGCTCTGCCCTGGCTCAGTCCTATCCCACAGGTTCCAGTGTCCTGGAGACTGCACACCAAGCCGAGCAGGGATTTGCTTCCCCAGCTTCCAGCGCCCTCCTTTCATTTTTGGTGATATGCTGGCTTGGTTCACCCAATAAAAGCTCTTATTTCACGTGGCAGAAGTTTGAGTTTTCCTGCAGCATCCTGTGAGCTGACTGTCGAGGCAATGGGCTCCTTGTCACGTGCTGCTGGTTTAATTTCTGCTGCACCCAGAGCCCCCATCCCTCCCTCCCTCCTTCCATCCCTCCATCCCTCCATCCTTCCCTCCTTCCCTCCCTCCCTCCCCTGGGCTGCTGGCACAGGGTGGGGGGCACGAGCTGAGCTCCAGCCTGGCCCTGGCAGCAGCTCAGCAGCACAAATCTGGCTCTGGCCATGGCACAGAGGGGCAGGGGGAGGCACTCGTGGCACTGCCCAGGGCTCCTGCTGCCCTCCCGGGCTGGGGCTGCCTTCTGCTGGGTAACTTCTACCAAAAACTGTCAGGTCTTTACGAACTGGGTTACTTTATGGGCCTGGGTAGGAGTGGAAGATGACGGGTTGAACTTCTGCCAAAAAATAACGAGTTTTTCCGGTTTGCTGAAAGCTTGGGAAGATGGCACTGGATTTGCTGAACTCACCAGGCTTCTGCATGTGATCTCAGTGGGGTCAGCTGCAGTGTTTCTGGTGAGAATGGTGGATGAAAGACAGGAATCTCTGAAATTTGTGACATGGTTTTGGTTTCATTGATCACCTATATTATTATTTCTGGTGTTTAATAGTTCAGTAACAGAAGCAGACCCCTGGGGTGGTGGTGAACCCTGTACTAAAACCCAAACTGTCCTTCATGGGATATTCTTTTACAAAGGCAAAACCGAAACCTCCCAACTGCCAGGACTTTTTGAACAGTAAATACAGGCAAAGATGCTTAGCCTGCAGTCTATTTCTCATGTTTTTAACTTTCTGCAGCTGCTCTTGGCTTGCCTTAGATCAGGAGCACGCAAAAAGGCATTTAAGGGTTTCTCTAAAGGAAAAAACAAACCCAAGAGCAAGAAAATAACCATTTCTTCTCTGGCCCTGGTGCAGAGCTGCAGAGCTGTGTCTCTGGAAGGCTGGGGCAGCCTCACTCAATAACTGTTGTTGGCTGCCACACCATGGTGAGCCATGGATGTGCTTTGAATCGTGGGGAGAACTTGGAGCAAACTTGGGAAAGAGGAGTCGGGGCCAACTCCTGCTGACTGAGTGCTTGGCAGCTCAAGGTGAAAGGAGAAGCAGAGTTAGTGCTCTTTGTTGTGAAGGGTTTCAGCCAAATGAGAAGGGCAAATGGAATTGTTGCATGTCCATGGGGAGCAGGAGGGGACCCTGGAGCTGAGCAGTGACAGCAGCAGCCAGGAGAGCAAAGTGGGAGGTTAAATAATCCAAATAATAATAAATAATCCTAAGTGTGCTGCATGGCTTGGACCCAAAAGGCAGCAGCACTGCAGAGGAGATTCCCAGAGCTCCTAATAATGCCTTGGTTAAAGCTGACTTGGGGCTCCTGCCCTGGTTCTGTTGTGACTCTGCAGGTGGAGCCCTGGAATGTTGTTCTGCTGCAGAACAGGGTGGGAAGGTGTGACCAGACAAGCTCTCAGAGTCCAGAGCCAAAGCTCTGGGGCTCTTCAAGGGCGTGTTGGTGCCAAGACATCTCCTGGCCCACAGAAATCCATGTGTGGACTCAGCTGGGGCATTTTGTACATCAGCTCCAACTTGTGGTCCATGGATGGAGCACAGAGGTCCCTTGGACAGTAAAGTGCCATTTTGGGCTTTGGGGTTTTTTTTGAGTGGCCTTTAATTGATTGCAGGGGTTGTTTTAAAGTGAGTCCATGACCTGGGAACAAAACATTTTGTTCAAGTGTGATGAATTGATATGTATTTGAAATGTGCACATCTGTATGTGAGAGGCTTCTGTACTTATCAATCTTTATCACAGTGACTAATCTGTGCAGTGGGTTTTTAATTTACATTTATTCACAGCCACCACCCTTCCAAAGCAGAAAACAAGTGGAGGAATCTGGAATGCTTTAGCTGAATTTGCAATATCACTGCCTTGTTTCCCTGCAGTTAAAAAGGAAAGAATTGGAATATTTATGAATTTAAACATTAGTGTTTTTGCAAGTCTTTGAGGCTGTTGTTCTGATTTATGTGGGCTACATTTAGATTTGCATGTAAGCCCAGCCCTTGATTGCTTTGAAATCTTTTGATTTCACACAAACTGTTGTGTGTGAGCTGCAGTGATGTCTCTGCTGAAGAACTCTGTGCAGCCCCAGTGATTCCCCTCCAACAACTTCTGGTTCCTGCTGCTTCTGGAGATGATGGCACACGTTCAGCCAGCAAAGGTACGTGGGTCGGACTTCCCAGGATTTGGAATAATGAGCAATGCAACCAATCCTGCTTGTGGCTGTTAGTGGAAAACAGAAAACAATCGATGCATTTGCTGGGTGATGAGGGAGAGCACAGAGATTCATGGCGTGTTTTTATTTGCTGGGTTTTTGCAAGTGGAGAATGTCTGGAGAATGGTTAGAGCAATGTGAGGGATGGCCCTGGAACCACTGGGACCCCCATGCTGAGGGTTTCTGGAAACACTCAAAGCCAAAAATGGGGCGGGAAAAATAATTCGGAGCTGTGGGTGAGTTACAGGCAAAGTCACCTTTGTGGTTGCTTTAGGTCCGCTACGAGAGATGGAGGGGGAAAGTCCTTGAAATAAGCAAATCACTCTGGAAAGAAACATATTACAGGAGCTCATGAACGACTTTAGGAGATCCTAAAGGATCAGTACAGGATCCTGTCCCCGTGTCCTGTCCCTGTGTCTGTCCCTGTGTCCGTCCCTGTGTCCGTCCCTGTGTCCTGTCCCTGTGTCCCGTCCCTGTGTCCTGTCCCTGTGTCCGTCCCTGCGTCCATCCCTGTTCGTCCCTGTGTCCGTCCCTGTGTCCATCCCTCTCTGGCCGTGTGTCCATCCCTGTCTGTCCCTGTGTCCGTCCCTGTGTCCTGTCCCTGTGTCCGTCCCTGTGTCCATCCCTGTCCG
>JANRGV010000034.1:17447871-17458615 GCA_024734035.1 Alethe castanea | reverse complement strand
CCCTGCAGTGCCATTCCCCGCAGTGTCTCCCTGCCCTGCAGTGACATTCCCTGCAGTGCCATTCCCTGCAGTGTCTCCCTGCCCTGCAGTGACATTCCCTGCAGTGTCTCCCTGTCCTGCAGTGCCATTCCCTGCAGTGTCACACATTCCCTGCAGTGCCATTCCCTGCAGTGCCATTCCCTGCAGTGTCTCCCTGCCCTGCAGTGACATTCCCCGCAGTGTCTCCCTGCCCTGCAGTGTCTCCCTGCCCTGCAGTGACATTCCCTGCAGTGTCACACATTCCCAGCAGTGTCACCCTGCCCTGCAGTGCCATTCCCTGCAGTGCCATTCCCTGCAGTGCCATTCCCTGCAGTGTCTCCCTGTCCTGCAGTGACATTCCCTGCAGTCACCCCCTGTCCCCCAGCTGTCCCAGCCCCGGCAGTGCTGAGCCGTGCCTGTGCTCGCACAGCTCCCCCGTCCCGCTCGCTGCTGCCGGGGCTGCTTTGGGGTTATTTGTGAGTCAGAGCAGCGAGGCCAGAGCTGCGGAGCAGAGCAGTAGTAAACAGGATCCTACAGCCTGGGAAAAGTGCTGACTTACAGAACGCAGCACTTCCACCTCCCAAAAAAGCACGGCTAATGCTTTTGTTTTCATGTTGTCTTTGCACGGCTGCGGCTGATGAATCACGGCAGATTCAGCCCTGAAATCACACCCAAACACATGTGCTCGTCCCAGTCCGGGAATCTGAATTATCCAGGCTTGGTTCCTGGTGTTTCAGCACTCACTTGTGTTTGTCTGAACGAGATCTGGGCAGCCCTATATTGAGTAAATAGGGTTTTTAATTCCACCACTGTTAATATCGCTGGTACTTGTAATTGCAGACCTGTGCAGCCAAAGCAGAGCTCACTGGGAACGCTGCTGCTCCAGCCCTGCCTGGCTCAGACCCCCATTCCTGCCAGGGACAGGCGTCCGTCTGCACTCCTGTGCTCTTTGTTTAATTTGGGCTGCCACTGTTACACAACATTTCACTTTCGCCTGCAGTTTTCAAGGTCAGGTCCAGGTTTTATCTGAGGTTTTATCCCCTGGGTGGGAACTGGGAGCCCAGGGTGGGATGTGAGCCTGGTGTCACACAGGGATGTGGAAAAGCTGGCTGCAGTTGTTGTCTGCTGTGAGTGTTTGGGGAGAAATACTTCAGAGCTGGGCCTTTGCTTACAGAAGATGAGTTGCAGAGCTTGTCTGGATTCCAAGGGCTGCTCTGCTGCTCAGTGAGCTTTCTGACATCAGCTCATCTCTAATGGCTTCGCCTGCTGGCTGCAAACATGGACAGGGCAGTTGGGGAGCTTTAAATACAGGCAAAGGAATGAAACCTGCTTGTGGGTAATTTGCCTTGACAACATTTATTTGTAAAACTGGGACAGGTTGGAATTTATCAGCTCTGGGTCATCTTCCATGAATTCCACCTGAGTTTGCTGAACTTTGGGGTGTATCACAGCTGTCCCTGATTTCCAGTTGATTCCTGCAATGTTTGAAAGCTGCTGTGGCAGTGAAGGCTTTGGGCACCAGAGCTGCAGCACTGCTCCTGGTGTTCCTTATTCCTGACTCAGTGGTGCTGTCCCTTTGCCCCCTGTCCAGGGTCTTTCCAAATGTAAAGTTATGCAGAGCAGTTTCTGGCTGTAGGAATGTGCAGGGTTAAAAATGCACAGTAAATAACAGCAACACTCACCTGTGTGAGGAGAGCACCGTGGGGAACGTGCTCATTGTGGGCTGAGCCTGAGCTCACCAAACCCTGATTCTGAAACGTTAAAAATCAGCTGAATTGTGATGTTCCTTCTTCTGGGGTCACTGTGCAGTACTGAAAATTAGGAGATACTCTTTATCTCTTCTGAGGATGAAGCTGGAGTTATTTTGTAGTAGAAAAACAGTCACAATATTAATACAATGAATTTTATTAAAAGGCCAACCAATGTATTTACATGTGGCAAGTGTATTCTGCTTGCCTCATGTATTGCAGTGTCTGCTGAGCTGCTCTTATTAAAAATGGGCAGAAATTTATAAGGACTGTGTTTGTTTAAAGTGTGGAAAAAAAGCTTATTATCAATTTAAGGTATGGGATTTTTCTTCAACTGTAGTTGATGGAAGCAGTTTACTGAGCTTTGTGTGAAAACCTCCAACCTGTGAATCCCAATTTCATAGTTCATTCGTACGTGGGGAGTTAATTTGGGCAGCTCTGATGAGGTGAGCAGCTCAGGAGCTCAGGCTGGGCTCTGTGTGTGCTGGGGGCTCCCAGGGGTTCCCTGCCCTGCTGGGGTTTCTCTCACAGCTGCTCAGGGCAGTGACAGTGCACAGGCACAGGAACAGCCAACAGCTCTCGGAAGGGCTGGGGCTGGAGGGACCCTGGAGCTCGTCCTGTGCCAGCCCTGCCCTGGTGCCCCAGCCTGGTCCAGCCTGGCCCTGGCACTGCCAGGGATGGGGGATGCTGCTCCTGTGCTGGGCAGGGTGTGCAGGGTGTGCAGGGACCCCTCCAGCCGCTCTCTCCTCACACTCAAACCAGGGAATTCACACCCTGGTTTTAGGATTTCTGCCAGGAGCCTCAATCCCATTGTGTCCCCTCCTAACACAGAACAGAAATTGCCTTTTCAGGTTTGGTACCCGGGCAGCTGCCTTGGCTCTCCCAAGAGTTGATCCAAAGTGTCTCGTTCTGACCTTGTGGAAATGCTGGAAGATGCAGCAGCAATTTCCAGTGCTGTTTGGTTTCCAGGGGTGCCCATCAGCTGCTCAGCAGTGGAGGAGCTCACGGGGCCCTGGCTGCTCTCTGGAAGGAGCCAGGCTCTGCTCAGTGGCACAGCTGCCAGAGAGGAAGGTGAACTAAAGTTTACCTTTGTTCATACATGTCTAACAGGGTACGATTAAATATTAAAACTATGCAGTTAATTCTGCTGTATTTACCAAAAGAAGATTTTCTGAGGAGTGGTTGTTATGGAAACAGTGGCCCTCTGTCCTTCCACTTGGAAAGGATTTATTTTAAGGGAGCTAAAACCCTTTAAATATTCAGCAAGTATAAAAAGGTGAGATCATAATATTCATCTTACACATTCTGTGCAAAGCTCCAAGAACTTCCCTGACACTGAGAAGCAGGAGGGGCTCCAGAGCCTGTCAGTAATGTGGGAAATGGAAGGGACTGATAAATCAGGGAGCAGGGATAGAGGGGGTGAGGCTGCTGGAGGGGACACGTGGCTGTGTGGGAACCTGTCCAGGAAACCCCACTGGGAATTGCCCTTTCCTTGGGGCCTGGCCCCGCTGCCCTCCTGGCACTGCTCTGCTGGGATGTGCTGGGGGACACCCCTGTTATGGGCTCTGAGGGACACCCCCTGTTTGTAGGGGCTCAGTGAGATACTGCCCGTTTATGGGGGTTCTGTCTGTAGGGGCTCATGGCCTGGGAGCTGGGCAGTGCTGGGATCTGAGATTGGGATGTGGGATCTGGGATGCAGGATCTGGGATGTGGGATCTGGGATGTGGGATCTGGGATTTGGGATCTGGGATGTGGGATCTGGGATGTGGGATCTGGGATGCAGGATCTGTGCTCTGGGATCTGGGATTTGGGATCTGGGATTTGGGATCTGTGCTCTGGGATCTGGGATCTGTGCTCTGGGATGTGGGATCTGGGATGCAGGATCTGGGATCCGGGGTCTGGGATGTGGGGTATGGGATGCAGGATCTGGGATTTGGGATCTGTGCTCTGGGATCCAGGATTCAGGAGGGGCAGGCTCAGCCTCCCCTCGCCCTGTGCAGCAGCTCTGAGCGGGTCCCTGCGGGGTGTGAAGGGAATTTTGTGTTCAGTGAACCAGAAATCAGCACCACGGCGCCTGGGATGGCAGCTGCAAACGCTGTAATTTGCTGAACAATCACAGGCGTTAAAAAACCCAACAAACCAGTTCCTGGACTAATGGCAAAATAACCCACCTGAAGCTGCAGCAGGAAATTGTTCCCTCAAGTATTTTCAAACTAAAAATCAAGCTTCAGCTTTGCTACATTCCTGCTTCCTTTGTGCTTGCTTTCAAAAAGACATTTAGAGCTCAACTATAGGTTAGAGAATTTATATTTTTTTCCTTCACTGAAAATGAATTATAAATATATCTTGGATTGGAATTTTCTATTTCTTAACCTTTCTTTGGCTGCAGCACACATATTGGTGTGTTGTGTTTCTGACACTTCCCTGGCTAGGATTTCTTCCTACAGCAGTTATTTTCAGGTTACCCCATGGATCTGGTGAATCTGAGCATTGTAATGAGGCAGAAACCTGGAATTGCTTTTTGTTTTGGAGTGGTTCCATAACGATTAAGTGCACTGATGGAGCAGCAGGGCTTTGGGTGCTGGGTGGGCAGCAGGAGGAGGAGTGAGGAGCCAGCACTGGGTCTGGGATTGCTGCCCCGGGCCTGGAGAGCCACAGGAGAGCCAGGGAATGCCAGGGAATATCAGGGAATGCCAGGGAATGCCAGGGAGTGTCAGGGAATGCCAGGGAATGTCAGAGAATGTCAGGGAATGCCAGGGAGTGTCAGGGAATGCCAGAGAGTGCCAGAGGATGCCAGGAAATGTCAGGGAATGCCAGGGAATGTCAGAGAATGTCAGGGAATGCCAGGGAGTGTCAGGGAATGCCAGGGAGTGTCAGGGAATGCCAGAGAGTGCCAGAGGATGCCAGGAAATGTCAGGGAATGTCAGGGAGTGTCAGGGAATGACAGGTAATGCCAGGGAATATCAGGGAATGCCAGGGAACGTCAGGGAATGCCAGGGAATATCAGAGAATGCCAGGGAATGCCAGGGAATGCCAGGGAATGCCAGGGAGTGTCAGGGAATGCCAGGGAATGCCAGGGGAGGCAGGAGGAGCTCCCTGGGAGCAGGGCTGGATGCAGAACACCCCCTTATCAGGGGTTTCACTCTGCTGGCTCTGTGGTGGGTGGGCTCCAGACCCCAGAGCCCCAGATCCCACGGGATCTCCTCCAGCAGCACATGCCAAGCACACTCCTCTCCTCTGCAAGCTTCTTGATTTTAACTGAGGAGGACACTGCTCACAAACTCTCATCTGAATTCAGCTGGCAATATTTCATTGTGTGCCAGGAAGAGTTTATTAAGCTTCCAGATCAAACAGGGGCTGACGAAGGGATGGGAAATCAATGCTGCTTTAATAAGTGTTTTGCATTTGAGGAGGGGAACATCACTTACAGTGGGAAAAATTGAAATTACCCCTCTTCCAAACTCCTCCAAAGGCAGAACTTTTGGTACAATGCAGCCATTGCAGGTCAGTGGAGGAAGACAATCCTGGCCCCAGCCTTGGGGTCACAGGGGCTGCTGCTCCCCCAGGGAGCTCTCAGGGCACTGGTGACCCTGTGGTGCTCCTGTGCCAGGCTGTGCCACTGCTTTGCTTGGGACTCCTGTTTGGCAGCAAACTGGGGCTGCAGAAATCACTGGCATGGCTCCATGCTCTGTTTTGCTGCTCCTGTGCAGTGTGAATGCCACTTCCAGAGAGCAGAAGTGTTGGTGGCCTTGGGAGGGACAGGGTTTGAATTCCACCTGAGCTGTGCTGGGCCCTGCTCCTCACAGGAACAGGGTTTGAATTCCACCTGAGCTGTGCTGGGCTCTGCTCCTCACAGGGACAGGGTTTGAGCTCCACCTGAGCTGTGCTGGGCCCTGCTCCTCACAGGGACAGGGTTTGAGCTCCACCTGAGCTGTGCTGGGCTCTGCTCCTCACAGGGACAGGGTTTGAGCTCCACCTGAGCTGTGCTGGGCTCTGCTCCTCACAGGAACAGGGTTTGAGCTCCACCTGAGCTGTGCTGGGCTCTGCTCCTCGTGAGGTTTATACTGGCACTGTATTTTCCTGTCAGGTTTTACACTGCAGAAATGACATTTGTGTGACTTTGAGGACCTTTGTCCTGTCAAATCCATCCTCTACATCTGTTAAACCATTTTTAAACACTGCCTTTTAGTGCTGAGGATGGATTTGAAGAGTTTGGTGATAGGAAGTGTCAGCAGCCCGTGGCTCCTGGTCCCAGATCCACCGGGAGCATCATTCCCTGGTTCCCACCCCAGTGCTGGGGTCTGGCCCTGTTGGGGCTCCCCTGGGCCCTGCTGGGGCTCCCCTGGGCCCTGCTGGTGTTTCTCTGGGCCCTGCTGGGGCTCCTCTGGGCACAGCTGGGGCTCCCCTGGGCCCTGCTGGGGCTCCCCTGGGCACAGCTGGTGTTTCTCTGTGCACTGCTGGTGTTTCTCTGGGCACTGCTGGGGCTCCCCTGGGCACTGCTGGGGCTCCCCTGGGCACAGCTGGGGCTCCCCTGGGCCCTGCTGGGGCTCCCCTGGGCACAGCTGGGGCTCCCCTGGGCACTGCTGGGGCTCCCCTGGGCACTGCTGGGACTCCCCTGGGCACAGCTGGTGTTTCTCTGTGCACTGCTGGTGTTTCTCTGGGCACTGCTGGGGCTCCCCTGGGCACAGCTGGGGCTCCCCTGGGCCCTGCTGGGGTGGCACTGCCTGCCCGTGCTCCTTTCCCAGCTGAGCAGGAGCCTTTGGGTGACAGCTGTGCCCACATCTGCCCTGTGGGGCTGCACAAACCCATCCCATCTCTGTGGGGCTGCACAAACCCACCCCTCCCTCCCTGCTGCCACAGCTCCTGCAGTGTCCCTGTCCCTGAGCCCAGTGTCACTGTCACAGCCCCCCTGCAGCGCTGCCCTGGGGACAGTGACAGTGCAGTGACCTTCCCACGCTGGTTCTGGCAGCTGGGGCCATGCCTTTGGTCAGGCAGAGGAGCTTTGGCATGGGCTGAGCAGCTGAATTTTAGCAGTGCCCATTTTCTCCTGTGGTCCAGTGACAAATGACTCGCTCTGCAATCCACGATAACTGCTTTGGCTGCTGCTGGGCTGATCCTCACAGGCAGTCAGCATTGAAAACCAAATTCCACCCCAAGGTGCTGATTCTGCAGCGAACTGCAGAGTTTTACAGTCGGTTTGCTAAAGTCCATTTTGGAAACTCTACAACAAATGTATTTTGCTTCTCTGCTTTGATTAATTTTTCATGACGAATAAAACACAATTGTTACTCCTCTTCTGTAAAGACAAGGTGATCAGAGAGAAACTGTTTTAATCAGAAGAAAGTTTTAAAAACAAAATTTTAAAGATAAAGAATTCTTTGTACCTTTCTTAAGAAGAGGGAACAATTGGGAACAGAGAAGGGAAAACCAAACACCTCCAGCCCAGTGAAACTGAACCTTTAATTGCTGTGCCTGTGTCCTTTCCAGAATGGTTGCATGTCAAATTTTGAGGTGTGTGGGCCTGCCATATTCACTGCTGTACATGATAGTCAAAAAGAAAAAGAATTTTATTCCATATGCTTTTGGAGTAATTTTGACTTTTTTGTTAATATATATGTGGCTAAGGGTCATTCCAGTCTGGTCATTTTATGTGTATTTAAGTAGGAAATGAATTCATCATGGAATGGTTCAACACTTGCAATTATTTTACTGGAATACTAGTTTTGACCTCATTGGATCAGAGCCTGGGAATTGAAAAGCAGCTGAGCTCTGCAGTGACCCGTGCAGAGTGCTCTGGGTGCTGCACGTGGCTGCTGGGAGGGCAAACCCAGCAGGGAACTGGAATTCTGCCAGACAGCAAAAATGAAAATCTTCCAGGGCAGGGGGACGAAGCCAGGAAAACCCCGTGAGCCTGATTTTGGGGTGTCTGAGGGGCAGGGGGGGGCAGGGGGGAGGCAGCCCCAGCGAGCCCTGGCTGCTCCTGTGCCCTTTGGGAGCAGCAATGCAGCTGAGCACGATTTCAGTGCCAGCGTGCAGGGGCTCACCGAGCATCTGCTCCAGCCCTACTGGCTTTATGAGCTCCGACAGCAGCCCCACATCAAACCTGCTGGCTCCAGGCAGGTGATTAGTGCAAGCACAGGGCATAATTAGTGAGGATGTTTATCGTGCAAATTAATGCAAATGAAAGCTTTACTTGTGCACATTAAACTGAAGTGTTTGTGTGGGTATAGATGGGCAATGAATTCTCTTTTATACATGTGTGCAGTGAATTCCAGTTTTCTTATATAGAAATGCAATGGATTCAATTTATATAGATGTATAAAATGTGCAATGAATTCAGTTTTTATATGTACAGACACACACACATATATATATAAGTATATATACACACACCAAGGTGCTGTGATAAGGCATCCCTCCACTCTGGGATTAAACTTTCAAGCATGCTCAAAGCTATTTTTGTATTTTATCTTATTTTGTATTAAAAACTGGGTGGGGGAAGGGAATTTGGAGAAACTTGTGTGTTTATAATCCATTCAGCATTGACCCTTCTTATCTTGCGCATGCTTTGCCTTGGGAGTCAAGAATATTTTATTAGTTCTTAGGGTTTTATACACTTCCAAATAAAGTCCCTGTGCTGGAAAGCTGCTGTCCAAGCACCCTGCTTAGAGCATCTCCATGAATGTTGTTCCAGGAAAGGAATATGCTGAAAAAAAATGAAATTCAGAATGACATATGAGACGTGGCAATAAATTCTTTGACCAGAAAATAGATTATTTTTTAATTCCTTCATTCCCTGGTGATAAAGTCATACCCAAAATAACTGCTCCAGACAGAATTTTGGCTGTGACTCAGAGAACTGCAGGGAACTCTCTGAAAAGTGAGGGTGTAGTTATTTCTGTTGCTTTTAGGGGGGATGGACTTGGAAGACACCATGATGGAGTTGGGTAAATAACTGAAAAAACTTTTGGCAGAGTTAGGTACAGAATTCTAAACCTGTGAGTTCAGCTGTATTTTCTTATCATTTCCTCTTTTCAGAGGAATAGTTTTTAACTGCTTCTTAATTTTTGGATTTTGGTTGTTCGTTTTCTTTCAATTTTTTTTTTCCTTTGCTAGTCTACCTGGAAGCACAGCAGAGGGACGCTTTGGGGTGAAAGATCATAAAGGTTTCTTGTTGCAGACTTCAAACAAACTCTGCCGTGAGTAAATCCATATCAAATTCACATCAGATTGGTTGGCTGGAGCGCTTTTGATGTTCTGGAGCTGGGGTACAAAGAGCAGAGATGATCAGCCAGGATCTGCAGGTCAGTGGGGGCTGCTCTGGGCAAACCCAGCTGCTTGATCTCGGGGTGCCCTGCCAAGAGCAGCTCCCTCCCCTCTGACCTGGTGCTGTTCCTGTCCACAGCTCTGAGATCCTGCAGCTCCCAGCTGTGCCAGGCATTCCCAGTGCTGGGGGCACTGGGATTTGCTGGGGGCACTGGGATTTACTGGGACACCCCTCTCGTGGGGCCCAGGACACAGCTCCAGCAGGCCAGGCTGTAACAGCACAGAGGCATTGCTGGCTGTCCTGCAGAGCTGCTGGTGAGCTGTGGGAGAGGAGCTGCAGGTGTCACGCTGGTGTTTGTGTTCTGAACACTTTGCTTATCACTCTAAAGAGCAATAAGAAAGTGCAATGGTTTTCTCTTTCTGTATTTTGAAAGGGGAATTAAAGCAATGTCATTTTAAAATTATTTTTCTGTTGTTCTATGGGCACTGTGGGGCTCCTGCTCTGGCTGCTTAGTGTGGTTGGGCAGCCCACTGTGGGCACCCCATGAAAACCAGAGCTGTGTGACCCTGCTGGAGTGAGCTCTGTGACCCTGCTGGAGTGAGCTCTGTGACCCTGCTGGAGTGAGCTGTGTGACCCTGCTGGTGTGAGCTCTGTGACCCTGCTGGAGTGAGCTGTGTGTGACCCTGCTGGTGTGAGCTCTGTGACCCTGCTGGTGTGAGCTGTGTGTGACCCTGCTGGTGTGAGCTCTGTGACCCTGCAGGTCTGGGCTGAGCTCTGCAGCACCCCTGACAGCACACTGCAGTGGAGCTGGCTGGCGTGTGTGGGAGGCATCCCTGGGGAGGTGGTGCTGGCCCCAGCAGAGTCCCCTGGGCACTGGCCCGGGATGTTTTCCACCAGGCTGCACTGCTCTTGCTCTATTACATGGTCCCTTGCCTCTCAGCTTGAGTTATTGCCTACATGCATGGGTAGAGCCTTTGGAAAAAAACTAAGCATGTAATTAAGAGAGTCAGTGTATTTTACGGGGATAGTGACTAAAGGAAACAGCTTTTCACTTTAGGATTTGTGAGCGCCTGTCAGAAGCGATTTGTGGTGGAGAGAGGTCAGTCAGGAGGAGAGCTTGTGCCTGAGGAGTGCTGCTTCCCTCTGGAATGGTGTAACTGTGTCCATGGGAATGGTGTAACTGTACTCATGGCCATGGTATAACTGTACTCATGGCCATGGTGTAACTGTGCTCATGGGAATGGTGTAACTGTGTCCATGGGAATGGTGTAACTGTGCTCATGGGAATGGTGTAACTGTGTCCATGGCCATGGTGTAACTGTGCCCATGCCCATGGTGTAACTGTGCTCATGGGAATGGTGTAACTGTGCTCATGGCCATGGTGTAACTGTGCTCATGGGAATGGTGTAACTGTGTCCATGGCCATGGTGTAACTGTGTCCATGGCCATGGTGTAACTGTGCTCATGGCCATGGTGTAACTGTGTCCATGGCCATGGTGTAACTGTGTCCATGGGAATGGTGTAACTGTGTCCATGGCCATGGTGTAACTGTGTCCATGCCCATGGTGTAACTGTACTCATGGCCATGGTGTAACTGTACTCATGGCCATGGTGTAACTGTGTCCATGGGAATGGTGTAACTGTGCTCATGGCCATGGTGTAACTGTGTCCATGGGAATGGTGTAACTGTACTCATGGCCATGGTGTAACT
>JANRGV010000034.1:17429387-17440017 GCA_024734035.1 Alethe castanea | reverse complement strand
GTCTGTCCTGGGCACAGTAACGTCTGTCTGTCCCGGGCACAGCAGTGTCCGTCTGTCCTGGGTACAGTAACGTTTGTCTGTCCTGGGCACAGCAGTGCCTGTCTGTCCTGGGCACAGCAACGTTTGTCTGTCCTGGGCACAGCAGTGCCTGTCTGTCCTGGGCACAGCAGTGTCTGTCTGTCCTGGGCACAGTAACGTCTGTCTGTCCTGGGCACAGCAGTGTCCGTCTGTCCTGGGCACAGTAACGTCTGTCTGTCCTGGGCACAGCAGTGTCTGTCTGTCCTGACAGGAATTCTTCCATCTCCTCTTTCAGTGTAAAACAAAATGCACATGGATTTGAGAATGGGATGCGATTTTAACTAGAATGGTGGAAAGCATGTCACTGGTGTAACAGCTGTAAAATTAGAAGGAAAGAAAACCCCTAAGAGACAGGCAAATAGCTGCTATTAAAGTGATAGGATAATCTTAGCCTGGGATGGTGCTCTGCAGCTGGGAGCAGCTCTCAAACCCTACCAGGATGGAAGGTGACATTATGAAGTCCCTTGATGTATTTCCATGTCATTTAGCTGATTTGTGTCATTTGATAAATTTCATGTTTGGAAAATCAGTGCTCCTGACTGTGTGCTCTGCCAGGCTGGAGGTTCTGTGCTGGAGCAGCAGCAGAGGTTTGGGAGATGAGACCTTGGTGGGACCTTCCCCCCTGGTGGTGCCCACCCTGCTCACTGCCCAGCAGGCTTGGCACGGGAATTAATGAGTCCACAAAGGTGAGCCTTCAGTTTTGTTTAATGACATCTCTGTTATTTCTAAAGGTGAGGAGGAGAACAAAGCCTGGTTTTGGGGAGGGCAGGTCCTGCTGTGTGGGTGGCAGGAGCAGGGCAGGGCTGGCTCTGGGTGAGGGCTTCTGAGAGGGGGGCATTTCATGTTGGCAGGTGAATGCCATAATTAGTCCTGTGGAGGTTTAAATAAGTTTGTACAATAAGCTGACTGGGAGAGGAATTTTTAAGTGTTCTATTTTAGCTCCAGATGCAGAGTTTAATGGCTTTCCTGATGACCCAACTTAATGCCTGACTTGTTTAGCAAAAAAATCCCCATTAAAATACAGTTCAAAAGCGAATTCCTAAATACTTGTATCAGGACTGGAGTTTGATCACAGATAACATGTATTAAGTAATAAAAGTGTGCAGCTCTGGGCTGGCTAATTTTCAACACACCAGTGGTGGGTGGAGGATTTTAACAGCATCACTTGAGCCGTGCTGCACAGTCAAGACCACATTTACCAAAGAAAAAATGCTCCCTTTAAATAGTCCAAATGAATACATTTGGCCCCTTATTGTAATTTATCAGAAGTTTTGAGGTGTGCCTTTGTTATTGCAGAAAGGGAGAGCAGTATCAATAACTCAGGAATGTGGCATTGCATAATTAAGTGTATTTCTGGCTGTATCCATCTATCTAGCTGTCTATCAAACCCCGCAGCTCCCCTTCCCTGCAGCAGCAGAAGGCTCCAGTGCCTTCCACGCCAACGTGCTGGAAGCCTTGGCTGGGCCCCTGCCTTCGTGAGCTGCTGGGTGGGAGGGAAGGCACAACAAATTTGGTACCACGGCTCTACTGCCAGAGAGCTGAAGAAGATGAAGTTTGTCAGCCCACTTTTGGGGAAAATAACCTGAAGATATTTAGAAGAAGTGAATTAAAATTCTTCGTCGTGACCTGACTCTTGCAGGGAGGTGTTTCTGTCCCTCAGTCAGCTGCTGGTCCTGCAGGGTGCAGGGAGGGGAGAAGGGCCTGGCTGCCTGTACCAAGGGTATAAATCATATAAATGATATAAATGGCATAAATCACACCCTGGTGGTGAGGGAGTGCCACGTGTGCCCGGCACTGCCTGGCTGCCAGCCCAGGGCTGGGGAGGAGAAGCCTTTCTGTGCTGTGACAGAGGGCCAGGAGGAGCTGTCTGCTGCACACAGCTCTGAAATTGGATGTGCTTCTGTTGGCTGTAGAAAAATGAAGCTCCAGCAGCGATCCTGCCCCTGAACAGAACTGTCAGCAAATGACTTTGGTTCCGGGCTCTGGTGCCGTTTGTCCTGAGCTGTCCATGGGATGAGCAGGGAGTGTTTCGAGGTGCTGAGACCCAGAGCTGGGCTGTGGGCAGCAGAGCTGGGGATGGAGCTGGTGGATCCTGCACCCAGGACCCGGCTGCATCCCCTCCTGTCACATCCTCAACCACAGAGACAGGCTCCCAAACTCCAGAGATCTCTCTTTAGCCTCACAAGATTAAAGGGTGGCAACTATTTTCAATATGATTATCATCATTATCTCAGGGAGATTTTATACTTCAGAAGTCAAAGTCGTAATAGCCCAACTTGCTGCAATTATTTGCAAATTGCCTTAATGCATTTTCCAGAAGCTCTTTTGGCATTTTGTAATTTATTTATTTGCTAACCAATAACACATTAAAATGCTAAAATGTCTCAGAACCTCTGTGAAGCCAGTCTGGTGGGAGCTTGCACAGACTTTGCCAGCAGTCCCTCTACCCACCCTGTGGGTGACCCCACTCTGTTTTTTGGTAAAATATCTCTTGGTGCTCTCTCTGATAACACACCGGGAGGGATTTCTCCTTTTTTGGTTCAAATTAAAGAGAGTTTGTTAATGTAGCAGTAATTCTCCATGATGAAAATGCTTATGAAAACATAGGCTTGAACCAACACAAAAAATATTCAGGCACAAAAAAATGTGCAGTTTCTCAGAAAAGGGGATTTTTTTCTCGAGGTGTGTTTTGAAGAGGAATTGTTGATGTGCCAAGGGCTGGAAATGCTGCAGTGTCGGAGGCAGTGGGGGCTGATCTCCAGAGTCCCTCCTGCAGCAGTCTCAGCAGAGGGGCTGGGGCTGGCACATTGGGGGTTGGCTCTTTGGGTCCCAGCCCCATCTGTCCCCTTCCTCCTCGTCCCCAGTGCTGGGCAGGGAGCAGGAGCCCCCCTGCCCTGGGCACCCACTGCAGCCAGCCCAGAGAGCCCTGCAACAGCTCAGCCAACGGCCCCAGAGCCATTCACAGCCTGGGAGTCATGGAGCAGTAATTGTGAATAACGAGGAAACCACGGCAAACATGGTAAATAGCTCTCAGACATTTTGGGAACAGAAAATGAGGCTAAATTCATTGAATAAATTAATTGCAATGGATTATTCTCTTAGCTTTAATCTGCTGCCTGCTGAAGGAAGTCTGTGCAAATGGCAAAGCTGGTCCCAGCTTTCGTGTCGAAATGGGGCTGCTGCCTGCTGAACAGGGGAGAAAAGAGGCTGGAAGGGAATTTGTTGGGTTGTAAAAGTGTATCTCTCTTGCGTTGCAATGCTCACCTTCACAGTTTTACTTGCCCTTTGGGAGGGGGCAGTTTTATAATCCCATTTTATTTGTGAGCAGCAGATGCAGGTCCTGCAGGGAGGAGAGCTGGTTTGTCCCAAGGCCACGCTGTCTCTGGCAGAATCCAGGTTGGAGCTTTGGGATTTTGCAGTTCCTGGATGATGCTTGTGATATTTTTCTCTTTGAAGGCTTCCCCTTTCTGCAAAAACATCTACACTGGGGGCTGAACAAAACAACCCTGAGCAGATTTGAGACTTTACCAGTGAAAATGTAGAGGAAAAGAAGGAATGAGGAACCACATCCCCCAGCCTGTTTTAGAAGATCAGTTCTAGTAAAGAGGAATTATATTTTAAGAACCAGACAGATTGTCTCAGATTTACTATCTTAGAGGCCAGCAGTGAAGGTGAAGTATTTTTCTGTCAGGATTACGATTGCCTGACAGGGTCTTACCATTACCAGGAGAAATGACCCTCATTTAGAAAAGATCTGTTCATTTGTAAGCAGCTGTGGCTTTTTAATAGCACAGCTCTTTCTTACAGCTATTAGTAGTAATAAAAATAAAACTAAGGCCTGTGTCTTTACTTGCATGAAATTTGTGATTTAAAATGAAGCTTGGAGAGCCTTGTAGATCAATCCTGGGATTTTATAAGCTGCTGTTGGTGATTTATGTGAGTGGAGACCACAAAGCCCACCCAAGTTCTGTGCACAAGCCATTTATCAGGTTTTAGCTTCTGGCAGCTTTTTTGTCCTTCCTCAATCTCGTGCCTGCAGTGACATCTTGGAGTTGGCAGTGTCTGGTGCCAGCCCAGGACCTGCTCTGTGCCAGGAATGGGGCTCAGGGCAGTTTTTGGGGCTCAGGGCAGTGTTTGGGGCTCAGGGCAGCGTTTGGGGTTCAGGGCAGAGTTTGGGGCTCAGGGCAGGGCTCAGGGCAGTGTTTGGGGCTCAGGGCAGGGCTCAGGGCAGGGCTCAGGGCAGTGTTTGGGGCTCAGGGCAGTTTTTGGGGCTCAGGGCAGTTTTTGGGGCTCAGGGCAGTGTTTGGGGCTCAGGGCAGTTTTTGGGGCTCAGGGCAGTGTTTGGGACTCAGGGCAGTGTTTGGGGCTCAGGGCAGTGTTTGGGGCTGTCCTGGTTTAAAGGACAGGTGTCTGCTAAGAAAGGCAGAAGCCTCTATTTGAAATTGAGAATGTAAACCCCTCCCTCCAAATTATTATAATTTTGAAATTAAGGGGCTCTCAGACAAAGATATGGGAAATAGGAAAAACAATTCTTTACCAGGAAAATTAAAACAGAAATGCAGTATTACAAAGAACAATCCCAAAGGACTGGCAGAGCCAGGATCCAAGCTGACACCTGTCAGTCAGCCAGGGTGTTGGCAGCAGTGCCATTAAATGTGCCTGCAGTGGAGCACTGTTACCCCAGCTGGCTTTGCCATATCCACTCAGTTTATCAAAAGAGATTTCCCCCTGCATTTGATGAGGTTTAATAGAGCAGAACAAACGCCCAGATGTTAGCACTGGCCGTGGGGTGGGCGCAGGGAGGGGCAGGGGCACAGCAGAGCCCAGCTGTGGCTCTGCCATGGACCCTGCCAGGGGACCCCAGGGATGCCCTGGCACCCCTGAACCCCCTGTGGGGAGCCAGGGGCAGCCCCACGTCCAGGCCACGTGCAGGATTGGGCTGGCTTGCTCTTACAGGGACAGACTGCATTCTCCTTTTCTGTTTCCAACATTGATGGAAATCAAACTTTCTGCCTTCCCTTGGAACGACAGTGACATAAAGCAAACAAAATACATGTGTTTTCAGGACGTGCCCAAAGCCATCAAATGGGTTGGATGCAAAATCAGACTAGATAAATCAGAGTGCTTTCCTCCACGTTTGGGAAGGTTAAACCTCCAGCAGCAGCAGCAGCGACACATCGTGCTCCATCCTGCAGACATAATGTCAGTCTTTTATTTTAATATACAATGCAGTCCACCCTAAATTACATTTTCTTCTTTTAATTTATTTTCATGAAAACGATAGCATGGCATAAATCATCTTGTGGAAGTTGCTGGGTTATTTGCATTTCAGAGGCTGGTTTTAACTTTGTATTATAAAGGAATTTGCAACCGAGAAGCTCTGGGAGGCATTAACTGGCAGTGATGGTGGCTCTCCAAAGGTGATGAATGACGTTCATTTGGCTTAGGACAAACAGATTCCAGTTTGTGTCTTTTTAAAAAAACTTGCCAGAGTCAAAGAGTGAAGGTCAGTGAGTGATGCTTTCATCTCTGGGATGAATCCCTCCTGGAGAAGCAGTGCTTGGGAGAAGGCAGCAGCTCAGCCCAGCTCCTGCAATGCCCCTGCCCGTGGAGGGGGGATGGCTCTGTGCCTCTGCAGGAAGGAGGGATTGGAGGAGTTCCTGGTCTGGGGTCTGGGGCTGCCCCTGCTCCAACAGGGGATCCTCATGGGGGTCCTGTGGTGCTGGGGGCTGCTCTTCCTCACAGCACTCATTAATGCCACCTGACAGAGGCCAACTGCAAGCCTGGAAGACTTTAATGAGTCTTCAGATGTCTATTTTCTGCTAAGAAATGTGGCAAGAAGCTCTCTCTGAAATTCAGTACAGCATGGAATGCTCAGGGAATGGAACAGCGGAGTAAAACGGGTTTTATTAGCGCTGAGCTGAGGCTGCACATGAAAGAACCCTTTAAATATCTGACATGTTAAATGCATTATTTTCCCTTCAGGAGAGAAGGAGTCAAAGGGACGGGGCTGATGAACTGTGCTCATTAACCTGAGTGATGGGAGCAGGATCAGCTGGGCTGTGCTCATTCAAAGGTGGCTCCACAAAGAGGGGAATTGCTGGAGCCCTGCTCCACAGAAAAGGAGAGCCTCTGCTGCTGGGCAGGGACACCCAGAGCCATCCTGCAGGGCTCTGCTGCTGGGCAGGGACACCCAGAGCCTCCAGAGCATGGGGAGCTCACTTACTGCCCCATGGGCATAAAATCAGGGAGTGGTTTGCACACCGGGGCCTTCCTTCGTCAGGGAAACAGAAGTTTCAAAGAGAAGATTGTTTCCTTGCCAAGGCATTCCTTCACACGTGCAGGACGGATCCCTTTTTGGCAAAGCCCTAATTTTCTTTTTTTTTCTTTTTAGTTTTGTTCCAGCTGCAATTTCTGCATAATCTCCAGATGAGTGAGGGTGGCGAGTTTGGAAAGAAATCCCTGCAGTAACACAGGGAGAAACACAGCCTGATAACTCCTGACAGATTGATGGCTTCTGCCTTCACCTACATCTTTATAGATTAGCACGCCCGTTTCCCTCTCATGGATGTGTTTGTTAGCACTGCGTGATCTCACCTCATCTGTGTGGGAAGTTATTTATCCCAGGGCTGAGGGGCATTTGTACCATTCACTTGTCACCAAGAATAATAGAGAGGACAGCTAAGATAATTCCGACTGTATTAAGGGCTGAGAGATGACTGCTCGTGTTTTGATAATGGGACACTCAGAGTGAAGGATCTGAAATGGCTTTGTAACATATTTGCTGCAAACACACATTTTAAATGTATTCTGTTCCTTTTATTCCTGTTTCATGGGAGTGCCTGGGGTTGCTCTGGGAGAAGGAGACATCGATTGGCACTTAGGGGTGGCCCAAGAGGCTGGGGAGGGAAGGTGTGAGAGTGCCTGGGAGCGTCCCTGGCCAGGCACGGCCGGCGCTGGGGCTGTCCCCAGGAGCACGGGTGGGTGGCAGCTGAGCAGGGGCCATTCCCAGCCCCGGGCTGATCTCCAGAGCCCTGTCCTGCTCCTGCTCCTGCTCCTGCTCCTGTGGCAGCTCCTGTGCAGGCCAGGCTCTGTTTCAGGGCTGCTCTTCCATCCAGGCACCAAAGGAGCCTCTCCTGCCATCCTGCTGCTGCGCCAGATGTTCTCCATTTTCTGCCTGTGCAGCGATTTCTCCTCTCCAGGCATCCTGTAGCTGCCTTACTCGCTGGTTTCACAGCACTCCCACGGCATCAGGAGCACTCTGAATTCTGGTCCCGCCCTGCAGAGCTCTGCCATCCCTCCCAGCCTGCTGCCACCCACAAACGCCACCAGCATCTCCTGGGCTCCAGCCCAGGGGGAGCAGGAGCTCCCCGAGGGCCCCTGCAGCCTCTCAGGGGACACCAGGGACTGTCCTGGGGCTGGTGACGCCAGTGGGTTTAGGAGAGTTTATCCAGACTGTGCTTTTTGAGCTTCCCCTGTGAGTGTGTTTGAGGAGCACGTGCTCCCCGTGACAGCCCGTGTGTCACACGTGTCACACACCCTGGTGATGGTCACTTGTCCCTGCTCTCTCCCCGTGCCCTCCACTGTCCTGGCCAAGCCCTCCTGAAGTTGCATTTAATTTTCTATTATTTATCTTGAGAAATTGATAAACTTCTGCTGGCTCTGTCTCCTGGGCCACCATCTAATCTTCCAGGCGATGACAACTTGATTGGTGAATAATAGATTCCGGTCTCTTCCCAGCTGCTGAATGGAGCTCTAATTTCTAAATGCATCCTTGAGGATGGAACTGAGCCTGTCCTTCTCCAGGGGTTGGTCTTTAATCAGCCCAGTTGTCTTTTCAGTGTTGAAAACTTCTTTCCATTGTAATAAAATAAAAAACCCACCTGGAAATGAGCCATTTACCTTGTATCAGTGTGGAGATTAGGGGCCCAATGTTTTGGGTGCTGCAGAAATCCTATAAGTGATATTCCCTGATCTGGAAAACTTTAATATTAAGCAGGCAAGGTAAGCAACTGAAAGGACTGAAAACAGACACCAGGGGATTAAGTGAATTGCTGAGGCATAGATCAGTGTCACGATGGAGATTAAAAGTTAGGCTCTCTGAAATCCAGAACAAAACTTTGCTGCTGCTCTGATGGTTTTTTTTGATGGGCTGTGGAATATACAGAAAAATGAAACTGGTCCCTTGAAAACATTCCAAGTTGAAGAATAACATGAAACGTAATTTTTATAATTTCAAAGATGGAGATTTTAAAAATTCACTAAAATCCCAATAAGAACTCCCAGAACAGATTTTTTTTTTGTTATTCTGTATTTGTACTTTCAATGCAGAAAAAATTTACTGATACACTTGTCTCATAATGTTAGCAAAAAAAAAAAACTTGGAGAAAGCTGAACTTCATCTTCCTCCATTACTGTGGATACAAACAAAAAGTGGTTATGAATCATTTTCCTTGATAGAACAAATTTATTTGTCCATTTATTTTACTGGAGTGTCTGCTGGAATTGAGGTTGCTGATTAATGACCTGCAGGAGGTAATGCTGGAGAAACTGCAGGGAACCCTGCAGGGCTGTGGGGCTGTACCAGGCACAAACACCCCTGCCAGGACCTGCTGTGGGAGCAGCCACAGCTCCCTTTCTGTCTCTAAATCCTCCTCTTCTCAGGCTGCCACCCTCCAGCAGGGAAGGAAGTGCTTCCCTGCAGAAACTCTTTCTGTGGAAAAAGGGCATTCACTTGACAAGCCAATTTGCCGTTGAAAAAAAGTCCTGACCTTAAAAAATTAATTAGTTTTGTAGGTTTGCTGTAAGTTCTTCCCTAAGTCCTGCACTGGCTGAGTCCACTGGGATCCTTCCTTTGACTTGAGCAGGAGTTCAAGCAAATCTTCTGTCACAAAAATAACTGGAATCAATACTCAGACTTCATCCTGGAGAATGGGAAGTGTGATCATGTGGTAGCTGCAATTTTCACTCCTGATCTACTTTTTACATTGTCAGAACTGATGAAGCATTTTATGGGAAGAAAGAGAAAACCAACAAATCAGGGAGTATTCCCCTAGGCTGATGAGTGCATGTGGTGTGATAAACTGCTGTTATTAATCTCAGTTGGGGGCAAATAATGGCTTCAGAGTAGAAAAAAATGGCCACAAAAACAACCCCCAACCTCTTGGAAAAATCTCTTGAACATAAGCAAACATAATGGCAGCTGTTCCATGAGGCTTTGTGTGTTATGGCCCAAAATACTCCCAGGCACTGAATGAGGCTTTGGGTGCAATTACTTCTGCATATTAAAAATAGCAAAGCATTCCATGACAATATTTACACATTGTTCATTTGTGTGTCTGGGCTGGGGGTGGCTCAGCCAGGACAGGGCTTTGAGAGATGCTGCATGGGGTCTGGCTGGACATGGATGATTAATTTAATCTTAAATCAATTTACAGTATCAGTAATGATGCTCCTAATTGCCTTTGGACTGGCCAAGAGTCAAGGCAGCTTGTGCAGCCTGGGGGAAGGAGAGGAGCAGCTCCCTCCTTGTGTAAGGTCCTTGCAGAGCATGAATAAATCATTCTCTAGTCAGCAATTCCTTCACACTGCTGGAAGACTTCTGAAGTAACTTCTAATTTAACTGGTGCCTGAACTTTCTTAGCAGCCTCATCCTCCAAAGAGAAAGCACCTAATTTATGTGCTGCTCTTAGCTTTTGTTACAGGAGCAGAATAGTAGAAACACGGAATCCAGACCTGTAGAATGCTTTGGGTTGGCAAGGACCTTTAGGATCCTGCAGTGCAGGCGTTTCCCACTGGGACCCTCCCTGGTGTGTGCCCAGACTGGCTGAGGCTGTGCTGGGGTCTGGGATCTCTCTTCACCTCCCAGCTGAGCTCCCAGTGCATTTCAAGGCCACGGGAAAATGGCTTTTGCTGCTCCTTCCATTTCATATTCATTCATCATTTCCATATGGTAACTACGCCGAGCTGTGCCATGTGTTATTCAGCACAGCCACACAGAAAGCTGCTAAGGATAAAAATCGATTTTTTTCTCAGAACCAGAAACTAGGAGCTGTTTCTTGTCACGCTTCAAGAGAGTGAAAAGTGGCACTGGCTCAGACCTGTGGGCTGCAGTTTTCCCATTCCTCATATGTCCTTGAGATATCAGAAAGTTTTCTTGCCCGTACTGGATTGAAAGTGGGAGCTTTTGAAGATTTTCTTGGGAAAACAAAAAAAAAACCAAAACCAGCTGATGGTCGGTGCAGAGGCAGTGACTCAATGTGAGGTCAGGAGCACGTTTTTGCAAATTGGCTCTGTTTTGGTTTAGCAGCAGCAGCCTGGGTGTCAGGAGCCGTGTGGCACTGGGAGCACAGATTTGGCATTTCCCTGGGAGCACAGGTTTGGCATTGCCCTGGAGCACAGGTTTGGCATTCCCTGGAGCACAGGTTTGGCATTTCCCTGGAGCACAGGTCTGGCATTTCCCTGGAGCACAGGTCTGGCATTTCCCTGGAGCACAGGTTTGGCATTCCCTGGAGCACAGGTTTGGCATTTCCCTGGAGCACAGGTTTGGCAT
>JANRGV010000034.1:17386199-17402529 GCA_024734035.1 Alethe castanea | reverse complement strand
GGGGGGATGCTGGGCCTGGGGGGATGCTGGGGGTGATGCTGGGGGTGATACTGTGTGTGGAATGATCCTGGGGCTGGGGTGATGCTGGTTGTGGGGTGATGCTGGAGGGATGCTCAGCTCTCCTCTCATCCCTGGGCCCAGCACTGGAAGCCGCTCTTTCTCGCTCTTTTTCTCGCCTTTTTTCTGCCTCTTTTTCTTGCTTTTCCTCGCTTTTTCTCGCTCTTTTTCCCGGGATAACCCCCCGGGGTCCTCCCGCCCCCGCTGCTCCCTCGCCGCTCCAAGGCTGATTTCTCTGCCTAATGGATCCTCTTAGAGCGCCTTTGTCCGCGGAGGGTTTGATGGCTGTGGAAATCAGAGCAGCCAAACATCCGGGATGGGATTAGCACTGCTGGGGCTGCCTTCCCGTAAAGCCTTCCCCAGAGCATCTCCTTTGCCAGCGATCCTTTTACTCCACACTGGCACGGAGCTGCTGCTCTGAGTGGCTCCTCTGCACTTTGGCATCTCTGGTTGATTTGATTATTTATACACTGCACTGCACGCAACTTCTTCCCCACTGGGAATTCCTCAATATCCTCCACGTGGAAATTCCTAAATATCCTCCACGTGGAAATTCCTAAATATCCTCTTATCTAAATATCTTAATATCCATGTGGAAAGGTTTTCCAGCCCAGGGTTTTGGAAATGGTCACCCTCAGCGTGGGGCCAGCACAAAACGCTTTTCCAAAATGGAAACGTGAAGTCTGGTGCTCGCTTGGCTTCAGCCTCTTTAGGTTTGAAAAATGTGGTTCAGTGTTTCGGGGTGAAGTTTGATATTCTCTGCAAAAGAAACAAGCTGGTGCGAATGCAACAGCTCAATGTCAGCATGGAATGTTTTAGTAATGACGTTGCTATTCCTGGAAAATAAATGGAGCCCTCAGCACCTTTGCTGTGGGTGACATCGGAGCAACATCTGTAATTCTGCCCCTCCTCTGGCGTTTGGGAACTGCTGAACCAGCTCCCGGCGAAAGCAGCCTTGGATCAGCAGCTGGGTATTTATATCCTGTGTTCCTGGGATCGTTTGTCTCTGCTGAACAATTGCTGTCGTACATGAAAATGCATTTTCTCCCCTTCTCCTTCTCCCCGTGCTGCTGTCACCTGAGCTGCCCGTGCTGCTGCCATCTCCCTGTGCAGGGCACTGCCCATTTCTGCACTTTCTGTTTCTTGCTTCTCATTAAGAAAAAAATAATAATGGTGTGGTTTGAGCTGAGCCCAAGGCTGGCCAGTCCCTCGCAGCTCCCCAGGGCAGTGGGCACGGTGGGCACTGCCCAGCCCAGGGCAGGAGCAGGGGGGGAAATGCCCCTTCCCCAACCCCACAGAGCCACTCCGAGCCCGGGGACACCGAGGGGACACCGAGGGGACACCGAGAGGACACCGAGGGGACACCAAGGGGACACCGAGGGGACACCGAGGGGACACCGAGCCAGCTCCGAGCCCGGGGACACCGAGGGGACACCGAGGGGACACCGAGAGGACACCAAGGGGACACCGAGGGGACACCGAGGGGACACCGAGGGGACACCGAGGGGACACCGAGGGGGCACCTGGCAGGACACCACAGCATCACTGTGGCTGCAAAAGGCTCCAGGGTCGGCTCCACACCAGACCCTGACCCCTGGCTTTTGTCTGGCTTCAAAGAGTCCCACTTCACTTTTTCAGGACAACGAAATTTTAAAATAACTGATTCACTTGGTGAATCAAAACTGTCATCTGAAAGTGCCAGAGCAAACTGCTTTGAGTTTGTGCAAGATTTTTAATGCTAATTTAGTAAATATTTTGATCAACTTGAATTTGATTGATTTGATTTATTGGTTCTGGGGTTTTTTTTTGACACAGAAAGGGATAAAAAGTTTTAGCTCAGTTGTTCACTGAGTTCCAGTTAGGTTTTAACAGTTTAATGCTAGAGATCTATAACCATGTCCAAACATTCCACTTGCAACAGGTAAATTTTAGAATTTATTCTCACAGTCATAAAGTCGTTGGTTGACTGGAATTCAATTATGTTGGATTAGTTCATTTTTCGTCTGGCTTTAACTTGACCCACTGAGCAATTGATTTGCTGTGTGCAGTCTCTCTCTGCCTGACAGGAGAACAGCATTTCCTCCACAGCAGGACTCAACTGTCAACAATCAGTAATTACAGAATTTTAGAAATGCAGATTTGTTTCTTTACACCTGAAATAATTTTAACCAGAGAAGTTTAAAATACATCAGAAAGGAAATTTCAAAAGGTTGGACAGGGCATGGAGCAACCTGGGCTGTGAAAAGTCTCCTTGCCCATGGCAGGGGTGGGACAAGATGGGCTTTAAGGTGTCTTCCAATCCATTCCCCTTAATTTTGAGGCAATTAAGTCATTAATTTCCTTGAAGTATTTAGATATGCAGAAGGGAATGCACAAACCTGGGTGCAGCCTTTCCAATATTGTTTGAAGATGGATTACAGGTTTTTGGCCTCTTAAAAATGCTTCTGTAGATTTGAGCAGATTCATTCTTGGCATGACTCTATTAACTTACAAGTGTTATTATCAAGAGCACCAAAATGCCAGCAAGCTGTGGGTGACAACGAGCCAGGGACGTACAACAGAAGTGATTAAAGAGCTCGAGGAACTTAGAGGGAAAGATTAAAAGAACAAAACGTTTAAATTGGATAAACAGCAACAGTGGCTGTGCTAATCAGCTGCTGGTGTGTGAGGGGTGCAAGTGCCAAGAGCATAATTTTAAAAGGGATTTAGCTAGAAGTGGGATAAACTCTGAGATGTGGAGGAGACTTTTTTCTTTTAATATTTTGAGCTGTTAGAGAACAGGGCCAGCTGGGAGCACTGCATGGAGGTGGGTGCACTAGTGGGGTGCCCCAGTATTTTACCCTTTGTGCCCCAGTATTTGACCCTTTGTGCCCCACTATTTGACCCTTTGTGCACTTGTATATTATTTACCCTTGGTGCCCCAGTATTTTACCCTTGGTGCCCCAGCTTTTTACCCTTTGAGCAGCGCCCGTGTCTGACAGGCAGGGTGGGCTCAGGGTTGCCCTGGGCTGGTGGTCCCAAGCCCACCCCGTGTCTGCCTTGCCAAGTGCAGCTTTCCTGAGCAGGGCTGCCTGCCTGCAGGGCTCAGAACGTGCAGATAGCATCTCAAAAGCCAGTTGTAATCGGGATTCTGAGCAGAGATGAGAATTAGCTGCCTGCCTAGTGCTGCTCTGCTTATCTCCAAATGCCAGCGCTGGAGTTTGGGTGGGAAGGGATCTGCTGCTCCTGGCTGCAGGGTTAGTGAGGGAGGGAATGAGCAGGGACAGGCTGCAGGGACAGCAGCTCTGGGATGTCTCAGGGCAGTCCCAGGGACAGCCAGGGTCAGGCCAGCAGGAAGGACTCCAGTCCTGTGTGCCAAACTCTGGTCACAGGGCTGGAATGACACAGGGCTGGACACCTGGACATGGGGCTGGACACCTGGGGGGGACTTCCACACCTGAACTGGGCAGAGTTAGCTCATGGGGCTGAGGACACGAGCTCAGCTCCACCTTCTGTCCCCAAATCTGGCCCTGGAACATCACCCACAGGTGGCTGCTGGAGCAGGAGGGAGGGTTCTGCTCCTCCCTGATTTTCCTGTGGCCTCTGCCGTGCCTTACACTGGCAATGACAGATTTACACAGCTCCTGGGGGAGGTTCAGGGGGATGCCAGCAGCATCACAAGCTTCCAAAAATATGGAGTCACAATTTCACAGGGTCCCTCTGTTACTCTGGGGAAGGTTTTGGGTCAGTGTGTTTGTGCTCCCCTGGTAAGTGCTCTGTCAGGAGTGGGTGTTGGATCTCGGATGGTTTAACTCAGAGCCAGGAGCTGGTGCTGGACAATGTGCTGCAGTCCCTGGGTGTGCTGGGAGCTGTGGCTGTTCCCCCACAGCCCCGTGGGGACCTGGCCCCTCACAGGCCCCACAGACCCCACAGGGGCCTGGCCCTGGCTGTGCCAGCACGAGCAGCCCCAGACCCCATTCCCCAGAGCTTTTCCCAGCATTTGGTTGCAGTTCCCACACACACAGACCTCATTCCTCTCCCTGTGGCTTTCAATCCCCACTCCCACTGGGCTGTTTTATTTTTAATGCCTGTACAAGGCTGGAAGTTTCTCCCAGGCTCTGCCATCCCTGGTACCACCCCAGTGGTGCTATTTTTACCAGGAGCTGAGAAATGCCAGCACAGCACTGAAAATTTTATCATGCCAACTGTGCAGCTGCATCTCCTCAGATCTCACTGCGTCACTGAGCTCCTCTTTGCTGCCTCTGTGTTCCATTATTTACAGCACACCTTTCTGACCCCAAATCAGCCCCTCAGTCCTCTCAGATCCCCAAACTGCTCTGAGCCCACGGAGGGGCAGGTGGCACTCACACTGGAGACGTGTCCCTGTCCTCTGGCTGTGCTGGTGGAGCCTGCAGGGAGGGGACAGTGAGGGGTCAGTGAGGGGTCACACCCAGGGTCACACCCAGGGGTCACACCCAGGGGTCACACCCAGGGGTCACAGCAAGGGTCACACCTGAGGGTCACACCTGAGGGTCACACCCAGGGTCACACCCAGGGGTCACACCCAGGGGTCACACCTGAGGGTCACACCCATGGTCACACCTGAGGGTCACACCCAGGGGTCACACCCAGGGGTCACACCTGAGGGTCACACCCAAGGGTCACTCCCAGGGGTCACACCCGGGGTCACACCCATGGTCACACCCAGGGGTCACTCTCAGGGGTCACACCAAGGGTCACACCAGGGTCACACCCAGGGGTCACTTCCAGGGGTCACACCCAGGGGTCACACCCAGGGTCACAGCTGAGGGTCACACCAAGGGTCACTCCCATGGTCACACCCAGGGGTCACACCCAGGGTCACTCTCAGGGGTCACACCCAGGGTCACTCCCATGGTCACACCCAGGGGTCACACCTGAGGGTCACACCCGAGGGTCACACCCGAGGGTCACACCCAGGGTCACACCTGGGGGTCACAGCCATGGTCACACCCATGGTCACACCCAGGGTCACACCCAGGGGTCACACCCAGGGTCACACCCAGGGGTCACACCCATGGTCACACCAGGGTCACACCCAGGGGTCACTTCCAGGGGTCACACCCAGGGTCCCACCTGAGGGTCACACCCGAGGGTCACAACCATGGTCACACCTGAGGGTCACACCCGGGGTCACACCCAGGGGTCACACCCAGGGTCACACCCAGGGTCACACCCAGGGGTCACACCCAGGGGTCACACCTGAGGGTCACACCCGAGGGTCACACCCAGAGCCACTCCCAGGGGTCACACCCAGGGTCACTCTCAGGGGTCACACCAAGGGTCACACCTGAGGGTCACATCGGAGGGTCACACCCATGGTCACAGCTGAGGGTCACACCCAGGGTCACACCCAGGGTCACACCCGGGGTCACACCCAGGGTCACACCTGGGAGGTGTGGGAGGGAGGGGGACTGTGCACATCTGATGGTTTTCCTTCCCTTCTCCATCTCCTGCTCCTCACACCCCGTCCCGAGGCAGAGCTGCTCCCTGGGCAGGGCTCAGGCCCTGCTGGGACTCTGCTGGGGCTGGAAAGCCTGGGCACCTTCCCTGGGGTGGGATGGGACACGGGGGCTGCTCAGTCAGCTGATGGAATGTGAATGTGATGGAGGAGCTGGGGAGGAACTGAATTCTGTGTGCGTGTGCAACCTGCAGAACGCTGCTGTCACGAGGCTGATTTATTGCAGAGCTCACAGTGCAAGGAGCCCCAAACACCAGGGGTGGGGGGCTCTGGGCTCTCCTGGGGGGTGCCACACCAGGATCCATGGGCTTTGATCCTGGGCAATTAAACAAACTCAGGGCAATTAAAACACCCCAGCATCCTCAGGGCATTAAAACACCCCAGCACCCTCAGGGCAATTAAACACACCCCAGCACCCTCAGGGCAATTAAAACACCCCAGCATCCTCAGGGCAATTAAAACCCCCCAGCATCCTCAGGGCAATGAAACACACCCCAGTGTCCATTATCCCCCAGTTTGGATCACAGGGCTGGATCTTGCTCAGCGGGGCCTGAGCTCCTCCTGAACCGAACATCTGGGGTGGAAAGCTGGGGAGAGAATCAATGGCAGCTCAGGGAGGGCTCTCAGGAGCAGTGGCAGGAGCAGCAGCCCCTTGGAGCAGGAGCAGCAGCCCCAGGAGCTCACAGCCCTTTTCCTTCCCCAGGAGAGGCTGAGAGAACAGGAAAACCTGCATGCTCATCGCCCCGCCTTGCCTTCAGACATGTGTTTCAGAAATGATGTGCTTCTGTACAAACCCTGGGGTTTGTACCATCCTGTTAAACAAAATGAGTTTCAGCTGCTCTCCTGCCTTGCCTAATCCCGTGTTTTGGCACAGATGAATCCTGTATAATTAGCTGAGCTCGGGCAGCCTGCTGGGAATGCAATGGAACCTCTGCTCCAGCAGCAGCCAGTGTGGGGCTGGGCTCTGGCCCCCCCAGCCCTGTGCTCCTTTGGGTTTGTGTGGCAGGACAGGGAGAGCTGGGCCAGGGCTGTGAAATACAACCTGACCAGATTTTTGATCGAACTCTGTGGTTATTCATCTTCTGTGTTGTGTTATCCCCATTGTCTTTTAAATAATTCGTGCTCAAACTGATGTTTTATCTGTAAACTGAGTATTTAGCACAGACTTGATGGGTTTTCATTGCAAATCACAGCAGTAAGATGTCAATCGTTTGTTAATTAATTCAGTGGTGAAACATTTGCAGGGCTGGGTTGGAGGGACTTTAAGGGTCTCTGTCCTGTTCTGTCCCTTTCCCTGTCCCTGTCCTGTCCCTGTCCCTGGCAGGGCGAGATGGGATGATGGGATGATGGGATGATGGGATGATGGGATGATGGGATGGGATGATGGGATGGGTTGATGGGGTGGGCCACTGAGCTCTCCCAGCACCTGCAGCTCTGCCTGGGATGGGCTCAGGCTCCCAAATGTTCGTTCCCCTTGCTGGGCTCTGCCCTGGCTGGGTCCTTCCCCCCCTCTCCAGTGATGGACACCGGGTGTGAGGAAGGGAAAGAGAAATGGGCAGAGCTGCTCCAAGTGCAGGGCAGCCCTGCTGCAAGCACCCATCAAAGCTTCAGGCATCCAACCAGCCTGGTCCAGAGCTCAGCAGAACATTTCCACTTCAAACCCAGCAAGCTCAATCTCTTCCAAGGAAATTCTGTCTCATCTAGATATACACACGTGTAAAGAGAAAAGGACTTGGGATTCAAATGTGTCATTTCTTGTTTGTGGAGCAGGAAGGATCGTGTTGCTCTTCACTGGTTTCTGTAACCCCAAAGTCTCTGTAGGGAACATCTCCTGCCTCTCCACAGCTCCTGGCTGGCTGCCCCTGAACAGCCCTGAATTCTGCATTAATGCTCTCTGGGAGTACCATGGATTTTACTTACTCTCTACCCAAGAAGGGTTAAAACATTCTGTACCTTCCTTTCAGCTCTGATTGAGTAGAAAATGAAAAGTTCCAGAAAAAATTAATTTCTTGGTAAGGAAAGGGACTGTGTGAGTGAAGCCTGTGGGCTCAGGTGCTGTTTAATTCCCCTGTGCAGTCACTCTGGGTGGGAGAGCTCAGGCTTCACAAAGGAAAAAGGGAATTCTAGTTTAATAAGAACATGGCAGAGCAGCTGATAACGTTATCAGAGAGATGGAACTTTTGCAAATGCTATTTAGCCTTTGCCTTCCTTTCCCCAAAATTGAAAATGAATCATGAGAGGGGACAAAGCCTGCACCCTGTGGTAGCCTTTCCTTAGGGTTTGATTTGGTTTCTCTGCCAAGATGTCCGTGATTTCTGCCTGGCTGAGAGCTCAGGGAATAAATCCACAGTTTACTGAGTGGAACCCAGGTTATTTCACCTGTGTAGCCACTCCCCTGCTGTGAGCTGCTCCCTCCTTTCCTTTTCTGCAGCTCTTTGTCCCTCCACCTTTGTAGAGGCCTGGACTGGGCACTTTCAGAAGAAAACTTGAAGAAATGATGTAGGTAATTTGGTTTGTTCAGCTGGGGCAGAGGAGCCTGAGGTCAGAGCTCACTGGGGGCTGCAGCTCCAATCTCTGTGACAGTGACAGGGACAGCACCAGGGAAGGGCTGGAGCTGGGCCAGGCAGGTTTAGGGTGGATTTTGGGAAAGGTTCCTCCCCCAGACGTGCTGGGCACTGCCCAGGCTCCCCAGGGAATGCCAGAGCTCCAGCAGTGTTGGGACACCGCTCCAGGGATGCCCAGGCTGGGATTTTGGGGCTGGGCAGGGCCAGGAGCTGCCCTGGATGCTCCTGTGGGTCCCTCCCAGCTCAGGATGTTCTGTGTGAGCAGTGCTGAGCGTGGTGCTGCTGCTGCACCAACAGCTGGGCTTTGATGGGCTGGGAGCTCTTTCCCAGCCTTGGTTCTCTGTTGTTGTGTTGAGGAACGTGGGATTTTCTGTAGTGACTGAAAGCACGTGGCTTGTGTGTCCTCAGGTATTTGCCAGGATTTCTGTGGGCTCCAGGGAAAATGGAACCATTTTCCCTTCCCCAACGTGCTCCCATCTGATGATTCTGCCACGGTGTTGTCTCGGCAATCCAGGAACAGCAGTGGGAGGAGGGGATGCTAAATCTTCCAAACCAGGCTGAACAAAAAGTGTGCATTCCAGCAATAATTGCTTTCTGTACGCAGAGATAAGCTGCCAAAATAACAAGGCTGTCATTTGAAATGCTCCCTTCCCTCCTACGAGGAGCTGCTGGGCTGATCCTCAGCTGGAGTAAGAAATACTGGAATTCCTTGGGAGCAGCAGGGCTGTGGCACTTCCCATCACCCAAACCCATCGGGGCAGGTTTCTGTGGCTCTGGAACAAACCCTGAAAGCCCCTCCATGAAGGCACCATGGTTCATGCAGCCTCCACAGCAGCACCTGGTTGATTTTTCACAACAAAATCACAAAGGGAAAAGGCAATGGCAGCTCGTTCTGGGCTGGGAGGCTGCGGGAGGGAATGGGCTGAGCCCAGATCATTGGGGAAGAAACCAGGAATGCAACAAGCTGTGTGCATGCAGTGTTCCAGGAGGGCAGGAGACACTGAGAGGCTGGGATGTTTTATCCCTGAGAGGCTTCCAGGGGATCTGGGAGCAGCCTTGCAGGGCAGGGAAGGGCCCAAGGAACACAGAACCCAGCAGTGACTCTGATGCACAGGGAAGAGGAGGGATGGAAGCCCTGCAGTGGGAGGGGAGAGGTTCTGGAGGAGCAGGTTTTGGCTGAGGGTGCCTGGACGTGGCCCAGGGGTCTCTGCTCCCCAAGCACAGCCAGAATCTGGGATCCCCCCTGCCCCTGGGAGCCCCAGGGGCTCTGTGGCTGTCCTGCCCCCAGAGCAGGTGGAAGGCAGGGAAAGGTGATGGCACAGCTCGTGGCACAGAGCCTGTTCTGCTCTCTGATGCTGTCCATGGAATTCTCTGTATTTATATTTTTCATATTTATAACTCCCTGTGTATATTCTCTGTATTCTCAGTGGGGCAGGGCCAGGAGCCTGGCAGGGCAGGTTAAACATGACATTGGTCCTGAAGGTGTGAGGCTGCCCAGAGTTCCACCCACCAGGCTCTGTGCTCACTGTGACAATGATTTCCATTGCTCTGGAGCCCAGAGCACATCCTGTCTCCCAGGCACAGCTTTTCCATTGGGAAGGGGCTCCCCTGGCTTCTGCACTCAGACAAGCCTGGTGGCTGCCTCCCATGCAGTTCCAAGAGCTGGAGCTCTAAAAAGGGCTGCTGTGTTCTGATAATCACTCAGCTGCTCTTGGATCAGGCACTAAACTCCCAAGGATCCTCATGGGTGCAAATGATGCTTCTGTTTTGAACCACACTTGTTGATGAGAATGCTCCATCCCTGGGCAGCCCCCCAGGAACAGATGTCCAGGACCCAGGCTGGCATTGCCCAGGTTGTGAGAGACACCAAAATGCCAGTGTAATTTAAATTATATTAGAAAATGCTCCGTGTAATGCACAGGATGGGAGTGAGGAGGGTTTTCTCCTAACCCACAAATCCTCTGCATAAAAATGAGTTGGAGATACCCAGCGATGCGTGGAGCAGAAATAAAAAGAACTTGTGTTTTGCTGCCCTGCTTTCATCCATCTCCCTCAGTAATTGAATGCATCATTCCCAGAGGAGATGGAGCAGCTCACCTGCTGCAGCTCCTGCATTAATTGGCACAAATATTAAGAGTATCTCGGGAAAAGACATTTGGGGTGGGGTGGTCAGAAATAAACGAGTGAAGAATTGTGAATATCCAGTGCTGCAAGGTGTGGAAGGCTGAAGCAGAGGCTGTGACAGCCACAGGACAATTTCCCTGATTTCTGGGTGGGGTGCCCCCTGCCAGGGCTGGCAAAAGGCACCGAGGCTTTGTGGCTGATGCTTCTCCTCTCCTCTTTGCAGCTGTGAAAGGCTGCTGAGGCTCCTGGCTGTGCCACGCAGCCCCTCACACCCTTGGAACGTTTGCACTTGAGGGAAAGCAGGATTTCCAGCGTTCTCACAATGCAAAGCTCGCTCTGCTCTGTCCTTTTGACCTGGCTTTTGCTGGTGGGAATCTCTGACCTTGGTTGGTAGCCAGGGGAGCCCAACGGGCCCAGAGCTGTCAGTGCATTGGTATGGGATGGGAGCTCTGCACTCAAACTGAGAGCAGCTCACGAGTTTATTGAGAGAAAATGGCCCCAGGCTGGGCAGGGGAGATCAGGGTGGACAGCAGCAGGAATTTCCCCATGGAAAGGGTGCTCAGGGACTGGAACTGCCCAGGCAGGGTTGGATCCCCATCCCTGGAGTGGCCAGGGAATTCCTGGAGGTGGCACTGAGTGCTCTGGGCTGGGGACAGGGTGGGGATCAGGCACAGCTGGGACTGGGGGGCTTTTCCAGCCTTAAATCGTCTGTGATTGTGGCCCTGTCCCAGGAAAAGGAACAAAAAGCAACAGGATGCTCTGCTCGGGGTGCAGGAGGCAGGGGGAGAGCCCTGGGGAGCCAGGGAGGGGCATTGTCTGAGCTGGGCAGTGTGGAGCTGGGATTTCACCCTTTGTTTGGGGCAGGGATTGTCTGGGTTGGGCACTGATGGAGTTGGGATTTCACCCTTTGTTTGGGGCAGGGATTGTCTGGGCTGGGCACTGATGGAGCTGGGATTTCACCCTTTGTTTGGGGCAGCCCTGCTCTCCCCAGGCTCTCTGCCTGGCTGAGGGGGTTTGGCACCGGGTTTGGCACTGCCAGATCTGCTCTGCTCTGCTCTGCTCTGCTCCAGGGCTGCTCCCTGAACCCCATTAACGTTCCTTATGAACCTGGTGTTAATATTAATTTGTGCAGAGATTCTAACTCCAGGAGGGCAATGAAAAGGCAATTATGGAACTGCAGACCCAGCTTCCCCACCCCGGAATCTCATTTCTGTGGTGGATTGCAGCCATGAGCTGTGATTGTGGTGAGAGAATAGAAAATAAATCTGAGCTGGGATGTGCAACTGCAGCTCCTGGAAGTGCTGTTGAGGAATTTCAGTGGATTGCTCTGCAAAATCCTTGGGTGACTTTTACCAGCTTTTATTTTTCTGGCTGGTGTGAGGGTGGAGCAGGAGGTGTTCAGGAGAGCTTCATCCGCATGTGCAGTGGTGATTCCAGGAATATTTGTGATCTTTATATCAGTAAAATGCTGAATTGAATGTCACTGAAAATTTGGTGTTTTCTTTGTGCAAACATTGTGATCACCTACTCCTGCAAACTAGGCTTGATTCAAAGCTGGTCTAATGTGCAGAATTTTGGATGCTGCTTAATTACTAATTGCTGAAATGTTTTTTAGTTTAATTTCATTAATCTTTATAGAATATCTCCATATAACATGCTACAACAGAAAGCAGGTTCTTGCACTGCATTAAAAAAAAAAAAAAAGCAAAACTCAATATTTTGGTTAATTTTATGACTTTTACCAAACCCCCAGAGTGTGACACCTGGCAGCTGGGGATCTGGAACAGGATCTTTAACGCAGAGATTTATAACTCCCTCAATATTTAGATCTTCCTTGCAGCTGTGCTTCAGCAGTTCTTGGTGCTGTAATCGATAGAAGCGATAAACTAAGTGCAGAAAAATGCAGCTTTGATTTTGTGACAGACTTTGTTTTTCCTGTTCCAGCTGTGCTGCTGGGAGGAGCAGGCCGAGGATTTTGTGGGAGTGTTGAGTCCCTGGGATGTGCTGGTTACCAGGAATGGGAAGGGGCTCTGAATGCAGGCATCTCCTGCAAAATTTGCTTTTCCTGGTATTTTGTGAGGCTCCAGCGTTGTCTGGGGAAGCTCAGGGACCCCAACCTGCCCCGAGGCACCTGGGGAAGGTGAGGGCTCCTGCTGAACCCCACAGGCAGCCTCCAAGGGCTTGTTTCACCCAGGAAATACCAAATACTGCTGCCAGAGCCAGCAGCACCTTTTTATTTCTGCTTGGTGGGAAATAAAAATGATTTTGTACTGAATTGGCACAAAACCGAATCTCCAAGTATTAAAAAGTGGCTTAAATCAGAGGCTGAGAGGTATTTTATTGGTTTGTTTGTTGTCCAAGCCTATAAAGGGGGCTGAAGGCACAGGGAGCAGGGTTCAGGCAGTGAGCTGCTTGGCAGCAGCAGCTGGACAGAAACACTCATTTTGGAGAGTTTTAAATATCAGGGAGTGGAGTTTGTTGCCTTTGGGGGTGAGCTCCATCTCAGCCCTGGCTGGGAGCTGCCTGCAGGGGTTTTGGGGTGCTGCCCCATGCCCTGGGGGCTCTGCACTCCCCTCCTCCCATCCCCACAGCTCCAGGGGCACAGCTCTCTCTGTGCCAGAAGTTTTGCTAACTAGGGACGTTCACAGTGAGCTGAGGGTGCCTGCCCCCTGTTTGCTGGTTTAAAGATGCATTTTGGAGACCCTGAGAGAAAGCTGAGTGCTGTGAGTGGCTGCAGCCCCACGCTCAGTAACAGGATCTGAAACCATCCATCTCCCCACGAGCTCTGAGTGTGCCAGGGCTCCTTCCTCTGCTCCAGCCCCCTGCCTGTGCCATCAGCATGAATTAATGATGGCCAGGAGATGAAATATCCCTTTGATGAAGCTGGGGACAGCAGCTCTGTAATGAGCATTGTCGATCTGAGCACACTCTGGTGCTTCCTGCAGTGAATTAGGTGCTATTTTCTGGTTGTCTTTGATTTTAATAATGCTTAGTCAAATATTAAGTAGACTGTTAACTGGGGAATAGCATGAGGAGTTTAATCTTGTCAGATCACTTCTGGAGAGAGCTAAGTATTTGTGGACTTTATGGTTCTTGCATCATTTATTATAAAGTCGTATTTTATATATCTGTGTCTTACATGGTTCATCTTACATGGGTTAATCTCTAGTAGAATCCACCCTGGGAGAGATGGATGGAGGGATGGAGGGATGGATGGATGGAGGGATGGAGGGATGGATGAGGGATGATGGAGGATGGATGATGGATGGACGGATGATGGATGGATGGATGGATGGAGGGATGATGGATGGACGGATGATGGATGGAAGGATGGATGGAAGGATGGATGGAAGGATGGATGGAAGGATGGATGGAAGGATGGATGAGGGATGGATGGATGATGGATGGATGGATGGATGAGGGATGGAGGGATGGATGCAGGGATGGATGAGGGATCCCTCACCAGTTCTGGGTCATGTCTGATCCCTCAGATCAGGCTTTGCCTCCCTGCTGCATCACTGCCTGTGTGGTGAGGGGGTTGTTTTTATAAAACAAACCAAAAAGTGCCATTTTTTCTTTCTTTTTGTAAAAAGAAATACTTAGAGTTAGGTCTGTCAGTCACCAAAGAAATATTTCTGTTGGCTTAAAACCCTGCTGCTACTTCCACTGCATTCTTCTCAGGAAGAGCTGGAGTCTCAGCAGGGGAAGCAATCTTTAATCCATCCATCCTGCCTGCCAGCCTCGCTCTGAAAGGGCTGCTGCAAATTTGGCTTTGTTTGCCCAAACCGTGGGACCACGTGTAAATTCTGCCAAATGAAGCTTATTTGAAATGTCACCAGCATCCCAATTCCATATGTGTTCTTTTAGTGGGATCTTTAAAAGAACCCATTCTTTTAAAGGGATTTCCATGAGGATTTCCATGAACTGCATTCCCAAAGCTCCTTCCTGGGTGCCTCAGACCAAGCTGTGCCTGCTCCTGTGCACGGCTGGGACAGAGCAAGGAGGGGTTTCCGTGTGGGATGTGATGAGAACCTGCAGGGCTGTGGGGAAAACACAGACCTGCCTGCAGAGAGGCTGCAAACACCCAGAGTGGCTTGGCCAGGAGAGCAGATGGCCCCAGCCCTGGGCTGGGCTCGTTCCTTGGCCAAACCAGGGGTGCTGGGGCACAATCCCTGCCCTCAGGGCTGGGATGGGAGCAGTGCCAGTGAGCTGATGGCTCCTTTTAGGGTCTGCAGCAGCTTTGTGTGTGACATCCCACCAGTGGCAGCGGATTAGAGAGGCACCTGAGCAGGAATTTGTGCTGCTGGTGGGTAATTGCTCTCCAGCTGCAGCAGTTCCTTCCTCAGCCTGATTTGTGTCACAGCAGCCAAGACATTTCCCCTCTTGCTAGGGAGCCGGTGGATCTGCTTAATTATTCCCTTGCTGTAGGGATAATAAAGGGATGAAGCCAGGCAGGTACCTGGTACTTCTGGAAATCTGAGCACTAATGAGATTTTTTGCTTGGGCAGTTTTGGGCAAGTTGTGTTTCTGTGCTCAGTTTTAGAAGGCAATGGCATCAGGCAAAGCCTTCTCCTGATCTTCCACTGAGAGCTGACTGAAGGCCTGATGCTGAAAGGTTTTCAAGGCAAATGGAAATATGCAGCAGCACGACTCTTTATCGAGGGCATCTTCAGGGTCAGAGTGCAGGGGTGCAGCCCCCCAGGGCTGGAATCCTGCCCCAGCACTCCTGGTGACAGGACAGACCCTTCAAATAGAAATCCTGAGTGCTCCCAGAGCAGTGAGCTGCAATAAGGGGGAAGGGCCTTGGTTCCAGTGATTTGTGTCCCTCTCTCCAAGCTGGGAGGGAACAGAAGGAGCTGGGGATGAGGAGTCAGTGGAGCCTGCCATGGGATATGCTCACATCAGGTCCTGTGTGACACTCCCTGTGTGACACTCCCAGTGTGACACTCCCTGTGTGACACTCCCTGTGTGACACTCCCAGTGTGAGAATCCCAGTGTGACATTCCCTGTGTGACACTCCCTGTGTGACACTCCCTGTGACACTCCCTGTGTGACACTCCCTGTGACACTCCCTGTGTGACACTCCCTGTGTGCCATTCCCTGTGTGACACTCCCTGTGACACTCCCTGTGTGACACTCCCTGTGTGACATTCCCTGTGTGACACTCCCAGTGTGACACTCCCTGTGTGACACTCTCTGTGACACTCCCAGTGTGACACTCCCAGTGTGACATTCCCAGTGTGACATTCCCCGTGTTGGTGCTTTTTAGCAATTTCTCTTTTTTTTTTTTTTTTGGTCTCTCTGTAGGATTTTTCATGTGCTTTCCAATAGCTCTTCATCAAACGTGATTAATCTGGGTTTGATTCTTTGGCTACTTTCCTCACCCGTTTCATCGTGGGATTGAAACATTTATTGCAGCAGCGGGGTGGGAGGAACTCTTGGTATTGTTTATGGTTTACCTGTTCTTTGGAGAAAACACTTTCATCTCCAGCACCACCAGACTTTTATAAACATTAACTGTGTTAATGAGAGTGAGAAAAGAAATTGCATTTGTGCCAACAGTGGGAAAAAAATGTGTAATTTCTCCATTAGTCGATCAGGTTTGCTCATGTAAACAACGTGATTAAATTTGTCTGCGTGCACCGTGCCATGTGAATAATAATGATCATTAAAAAGCCATGCAAGGCCCGGAGATAACAAGATTGTGTTGGGGAGGGGGTGGCAGAGCTGGAGCAAACAGAGCCAGGCTGGATCTGTCAGTGCCAGGACTGCTGGGGGCACTCGGGGGGGCTGAGCCCCCAAAGCTGAATTTCCCTGAGCTCAGCTCTGGGACAGGGAGCCAGGGCTGCAGGGAGGGACAAACCCTGGCTCTGGAGGGACAAACCTGGCTCTGGAGAGACAAACCCTGGCTCTGGAGGGACAAACCCTGGCTCTGGAGAGACAAACCCTCACTCTGGAGGGACAAACCCTGGCTCTGGAGAGACAAACCCTGGCTCTGGAGGGACAAACCCTGGCTCTGGAGAGACAAACCCTGGCTCTGGAGGGACAAACCCCGGCTCTGGAGGGACAAACCCCGGCTCTGGAGGGACAAACCCTGGCTCTGGAG
>JANRGV010000034.1:17314234-17325006 GCA_024734035.1 Alethe castanea | reverse complement strand
GGACAGAGAGCTGGACACGGAGCTGGACAGAGAGCTGGACACGGAGCTGGACACGGAGCTGGACAGAGAGCTGGACAGAGAGCTGGACACGGAGCTGGACACAGAGCTGGACACGGGGCTGGACACGGGGCTGGACACAGAGCAGGACACAGAGCTGGACACCAGAGCAGGGGAGTGAGGAACTGCAGCTCCTGTTCCAGCCACGGCAGCTGAGCAAAGGGAACACAGGGATGCTGTAATTGGAAGGTGCCTGGGAGCTGTCAGTGCTATCAACAGAAAGGCAATTACCGTTTGAAAATTAATCTATTTTTTTTTTCTGTAACCCTATTGTTATTCCCTTTCTAATGTCAGAATAAGCAAAACAGGAGATTACCTGGCGTGCTTTCCCTCGAGGGAGCATGCAGTTAAAATGGAAATGAGCACCAGGCTGGCAGCAGCTGCTGCTGCCCGGGGCCAGGGTCCCAGCCCAGCTCCATGGCCAGGCTGAGCCCTGCGTTCCTCTGGCACCCCTTTCCCAGCACAGCTGCCCTGCTCCATCCCACCCCAGCCCCACTGCCAGGGGAGCAGTGTCCCTGCCGCCCCCCACCTCCTCTGCTCTGCCCTGCCCCTGTTTTCTCCAAGGCCATTAAAGCTGGCAGAGGGTGTCTCACTTGTGGGATTTCCCTTCTTTCCCTCCCACCCGCAGCTCCAGTGCCAGTCCTGGCCACCCCACGCTGCTGGAGCCTCTCCTGGCCCTCTGTGCCACGGGGGTTCAGACAGTTCATGTCCCCCAAACTGCACATCCTGACACCAAACCCCTCCTGAAATCCATCATCCTGCAGCTTCCTCAGCTTTCTGTGCACTTCTCAAACTGTCTTGTTTGTCTTTGCTTCTCACTCGTTTCTGCGTAATTTCATCCCTCAACACATCTTTAATTAACAGTTCTGTGCTGATGACTCACGGATGCATCTTCCAGCTCCAGACACCTCTCCTTCAGCTCAAGCCCCAAATGCAGGCACCCTCCCAGCCCTGGGGAGCTCTGTCCTGCCCCTCTCTCTCTCTCCAGACTCCCCACACATTTCTCTCCATCGTTGGGGTCCAAAATAACTCAGTGCCGTGCTTTGGCATCATCCTCAGCTGGGCTGGCTGCCCCCTCCCCGTGCCAGTTCTTTGGCCTGAGGACTGAAGATGCTCTCTCTGCTATTTCCTGGAAAACAAAACCCCATCTCATAATTATTAAATTCTTCTCTTTGGCTGTTCTCCCCTCCTGCCATTCACACCCTGCCAGAAGTTCCTGGGCATGGTCACAGCCCCAGGTGTCACCTCAGTGTCTCCCTGCAAGCTCCTTCTCTGCCCCCTCTTCCTCACCACCACAACTGCTTCACCCCTCCCTCCCTGCTGAAATGGGGGGAGCACAGAACCCCAGGGTGGTTTGGGTCAGAAGGGACCTCAGCCCTGGTCCCATTCCAGCCCCAGCAGGGCAGGGACACCTTCCAGTGCCCCAGGGACACCTTCCAGTGCCCCAGGGACACCTTCCACTGCCCCAGGGACCTTTCCTCTGCCCCAGGGACACCTTCCACTGCCCCAGGGACACCTTCCAGTGACCCTGGGACCTTTCCTCTGCCCCAGAGACACCTTCCACTGCCCCAGGGACACCTTCCACTGCCCCTGGGACACCTTCCAGTGCCCCAGAGACACCTTCCAGTGCCCCAGAGACACCTTCCACTGCCCCAGGGACACCTTCCACTGCCCCAGGGACACCTTCCAGTGCTCCAGAGACACCTTCCACTGCCCCTGGGACACCTTCCACTGCCCCTGGGGCACCTTCCAGTGCCCCTGGGGCACCTTCCACTGCCCCAGAGACACCTTCCAGTGCCCCAGGAACACCTTCCACTGCCCCAGGGGCACCTTCCACTGCCCTAGGGACACCTTCCACTGCCCCAGGGACACCTTCCACTGCCCCAGGGACACCTTCCAGTGCCCCAGAGACACCTTCCAGTGCCCCTGGGACACCTTCCAGTGCCCCTGGGACACCTTCCACTGCTCCTGGGACACCTTCCACTGCCTCAGGGACACCTTCCACTGCCCCAGAGACACCTTCCACTGCTCCTGGGACACCTTCCAGTGCCCCAGAGACACCTTCCACTGCCTCAGGGACACCTTCCAGTGCCCCAGGAACACCTTCCAGTGCCCCAGGGACACCTTCCACTGCCTCAGGGACACCTTCCACTGCCCCTGGGGCACCTTCCTCTGCCCCAGGGACACCTTCCACTGCCCCAGGGACACCTTCCACTGCCCCAGGGACACCTTCCACTGCCCCTGCGGCACCTTCCAGTGCCCCAGGGACCTTTCCTCTGCCCCTGGGGCACCTTCCACTGCCCCAAGGGCACCTTCCACTGCCCCAGGGACCTTTCCTCTGCCCCTGGGGCACCTGGCAGCCAGAGCAGTGCCCAGTGCCAAAGGAGCTCAAGGCCCCCCATCCCCACCAGCACCAGCCCTGCCAGCCCCCAGCAGCCAAGCCAGCCCACAGTTCTGGCTGTCACCATTATAGGCAGCAGTGGAGAGAGCTCGCAGGCTCCAAGGCAACTCATGACTCAAAAAAATCCTGTGGGGGTGGTGGAGGCGGCTTGAATTCACACTGGTGCCATGCAAGGAAAAGAAAAACTAAACTTTGGCTCCTTTAGCGAATCATACAGTTGGGGACCAGCATCCAAAACCAAATAGAATAAAAAATCATGTTCTTGGTGCCACAGAATGGGGAGATGCCAGAAAACACAGGAGGAGATGAAAAGCTGCACTGGCTGGCTGAGGAGGCTGGGAAGGAGAAGCAAGGAAAACTGAGAACGGCAAAAGGGAATCATGAATGATGCCTGTTTCTTGTAAAAACAAATTTAAAAAAAATCCATCACTTCCAGCCCATAGAGATTTTGGGCTCGGCGCTGTAAACAGGCTCGGGAACGCAGCAGATGCCTTTTCCTGCAGCCCCCCGGGACCAGCGCTGCCAGGAACAAACGAGGGGAGAGCAGATTGCCTGGCGCCAGCCCTCACCTTTCCCCACCTCGGGAACAGCCGGGGACATCGCAGCGCCGGAGCGAGAGAGCCCCTAACGACGTGTCGATGAACACAAAGTTAATTTTCCGATACATTTCCTACAAACTGTTTCTTTAGGAATTCTCCTCGGGGCGCAGAAAGCAGCTTGAAGGAGCGGCTGTTAAATACCGCCTGCTGCTGCGGGATCATTGAGGGCAATGGGCTGGGGCTGGGTTTGCCAGGGCAGGCTCTGCCGGAGGAGCCGGCACCGCTCGATCCGGGCTGGGATTCTCCTCCCCAAAAATCCCCAGCGCTGCCCGAGGGCGGCACTCGGAGCTCTGCGCTGGGGACAGGCTGGGGACAGAATGGCCTCGGGGGGCTGGGAGGGATTTTCCAACCTCAGAGATTCTTCCTCTGTTTCCCAAGGACTCCACTCACTCACACATCAAATTAATTTTCATTTACAGTTCATGACCTGATCTTCAATTTTCCCAGCGCTGAAATATTTGCAGTCAAGGGTGGGGCAGAGACAAGGAACCCACGGACACCACCAGCTGAAACACTTCCCATTCTTTCCGTTTTTGAAATAGTGATGAATCCCAGCTCCAGGACACCCTGTCCTTGTGCATCACTCACATCTACTTGGGTATGACATTTATTTTCGTGTAATAAATGGTATGTGGAGGAGAGGGAACAACCAGATCCATTTTATACTTTGGATTCCATTTTACTTAGAAGATTAACTAAAACCACTGTGAGTCCTTTTTAAAACAGTCATACTTTCAAAAATGGAAAAATTCTCACTTTTTCCTTTAAAATTAAAATTCACTGATGATACACACTCAGCAGTGAAACAGCTTAATTTTGCTCATCACCATCAAGAAGCTTTTGAGTGACAGAGCCGAGTTAAAAAGCCCTGATTAGCACATGAAATGACATAAAAGATCCAAACAAAAGCAGAGCTTCAGATCCCTCAAACACCCCAAATAAATAAAATGTTGGTGTTGGCAAAGCTTGTTTGTGGGATCTCCAATTCATGAGAGAAAAGAATGCCCTTTTTCCCTTGGAGGAGCCCCAGATGTGGCTACACACCAGGCAGCAATAAAACCTGATATGGCCAAGTGAGAGGAGTGACCCTGCAGTGTCCCCTGTCCCCTCAAGGTGACCGTGTAAATAATTCCAGCTGCTGTGAACACCAGCCTGAGAGCCACAGGGGCTGCTCCCACCCCAAACACATCAGTCCCACGTTCCTGGAGTTCCTCAACACCTGCACTGTCCTCCAGACATCATCAGCTCCGAAATAAGACACAATATTTTCAGACAAAACTGTCATTTTCCAAAAGGAAAGTCTGAGAGCAGCAGGAGAAAGCCCCAGCACAGAAATGTTTCCTGAGGTGTGGTGGGCAGTGCTCTCAGCCCCTCTGCAGCAGAGCCCACCCTGTGCCCACCCACCCAAACCAGAGCCTGAGCCAAAACAGCCCAGTTAATTCAGGGAGGGAGCAGAGAGCTGGGAAAGCACCTTGGCTCCTCTTCAGCCCTGCACAGCAAAGGCAAAAGGGCTCATCCAGATTTAAAGACAGCTAAAGGCTGTTGTTCCTAATGGATTATCACACTTTAAAATAAAGCAGATCTGATGTGCTCAGCTGAGCACAGCTCAGCCTCCCCTGACACCCCGAGCTTTCAGAACTGGCCTCAGCCCATGCCCACTAAAACTCCATCAAACAATTACCAGCACTTTGGCTGGGGGTAGAGCTTTAACCTCAGACTGCAGAATTTGGGGAAAAATTCAAAATCCAGCTATGGCTTCTTACTTATCAAGGGGATTTTAATGGTCTGTGCTGCTGCCTCACACTCCCATTTATCTCCTGGGTACTGATGGGCCCACACCTGCACCAGCAGCTCTGCCTTGGCTCCTCCGGGGGGATTTGCCCTTTGTGACATCCAAACCGTGCCAGGAGAGGAGCTGGCTCCCTCAGGGAGGCTTTATTAGAAATGCCAGCTGGGCTTTGGCCTGGCACCAGGGCAGACCCAGTCTGAGCTGTCACAAGGACAGCTCTGAGCAGTGACATTCCTGTGTGGGGCAGGAGACCTCAGTGCCCCTGCCCCAGGAAAGCCAGGGCAGCCCCACACAGGGCTGCTGCAAAGGTCACTGCTTTTCTGGAGACATACATTGTGGTCCCACTTCAATTTCAGCATGTGGATCAAGTAATTGTTTGGATTTTAATATTGAGTCTACGTTTCACTGATTTGCATTTAAATGTGTTGTCAGAGAACTTGCAGAACTCTTTAATAAGAAGGCCGATTTGCATTTTAATGTGCACTTAAAGAATTTGAAGAAGTCTTTTCATGTGAGCTGTGTTATCTGAGGAACGTTCACACTGGAGGGGGAATGAGAGATGCAAGTACAAGTCCAACAAAACTGCTTCTGTGAGACAGCCCGGCCTTGTTAGACTCGGGTCTAACATCAGTCTCACTGCAGCTGTGGCTTGAAGAGAGCTCTGGGATGGCTGAGGAGCAGCTCGGGGGGCTGAGCCCTCCCTGCAGGGCTCAGCTGGAGTAACCCAGTAAGGCTGGGAAGGTCATCCTTTGATAAATGACAGAATGACAGAATATTCTGAGCTCACAGTGACCCACAGGGACCACAGGTGGCCCAACAGGGATGGAGCCACAGCCTTGGCACCGTGCTCTGCCCAGGGGGCAATGCCAGGGCTGGATACAGGTATAGAGAATAGATATAAATATACTGAAATACACACCCCATGTGCAGCTGCTGCAGCACGGCCGCCCTCCTGCAGAGCTCTGACCAGCCCCCAGCCCCCAGGGAATGCAGAATTTAAAAACTGCAATTAACCAAGGGGAGACACGCAGGGAGGCAGCACAATAATTAGAGCAAAAAGTGGGTACTTCAGAGCTTCCATTCCAGAACACATAATTGGTACAGAAGTGAGAGTGTTTGTTTGTTTACTGAGAGCAGGGTCACCTACTGCTGTCACTGAACAAAGCTGTCACGGGTTTACATGGAATAGGCTTCTGCTGCTTAAGCCAATTATTTTCTCACCAGAGATCAGAGCATCAATAAAACCCGACAAATAAACCAGTTCTGATCAGCTGAAATATTGGTTATGTGGGGGTTTTGTCGTATTTTTACTGCAATAAACAAACCCAGTGTCACATCCACATGGCACTGTCAGTTCCTGGGCTGCTCCTGAGCCTGGCCTGAGCTGAGCTTTGTGCCCATCGAGCTGCCCAAAGCCGAGGGCATGGAGGAGAAACACAGTGACAGAACAGCTCTGTGTCCCCCTGTGTGTCCCCCTGTGTGTCACCAGCAGCTCCAAAGCCAAGGAGACCTTCCCTTGTGGCAATCAGAGCAGTTCTGGTGGCTGAGGGTGGGCACAGTGGCACTGTGATATTTGTGATATTTGGCACGTTGTTGTCAGGGTGTGCAGTGCACACCAAGCCAGCTGTGGAGGCTGAAAACCTGGTAAAGGTCTGACTGAACGGATTTTAGCCCCACTGGATGGGCTCAGCAATCCTGGTCCTGCTGCCAGACAGGCTCATCCGTTTCTGCTCAGCTCCAAGGGCCGTGGGCGAGGGCTCTCACGTGGATTCAGCTCCTCAGGGACATCTGGGACGTGTCCCTGTCCTGCAGCAGGAGCCTGCTCTGTGTGAGGCTCTATCCAGGTGGACATGTTCAGAACAGCCCAGTAAAGATGTGACTCCTGTACATCCAAACAGCTTTTGGCAAACGGTGTCACTCTGTGTTTATCAGGTGGGTGAGTCTGGAGTGGCCGAGTCCCAGAGCTGGCTGGCACAGAGCAGGACAGAGGTGGCAGTGCCAGCCCAGGCACCCGGGGCAGGGCACTGAGCACAGAGCAGGGGGCTGAGCACAGGGCAGGGGACACACATGGAGAGCAGGGGTCACACACAGAGAGCAGGGGACACACACAGAGAGCAGGGGACACACACAGAGAGCAGGGCATTGAGCACACCCAGAGCAAGGCACTGAGCACAGAGCAGGGGGCTGAGCACAGAGCAGGGGACACACATGGAGAGCTGGGGACACACACAGAGAGCAGGGGACACACACCCAGAGCAGGGCATTGATCACACCCAGAGCAGGGCACTGAGCACAGCCCAGACCTCCCTGTCTGCATTTCCAGCAGGGAGGGGAAGTTTCAGGGACCTGCAGCCCCAGAGCCCCCCCAGCCCAGCTGCCTCACAGGCCTGCTGGAATGCAGGGCCAGCACAGGGCCAGGGACAGGGCCAGGGCCAGGGACAGGGACAGGGCCAGGGACAGCACAGGGCCAGGGCCAGGGCCAGGGCCAGGACAGGGACAGCACAGGGATAGCACAGGGACAGAGATAGGGACAGGGACAGGGACAGACATAGGGACAGGGACAGGGCCAGGGCCAGGGCCAGCACAGGGACAGAGACAGGGACAGGGACAGGGACAGGGACAGGGACAGCACAGGGACAGGGACAGGGACAGGGACAGGGACAGGGACAGGGACAGGGACAGGGACAGGGACAGCACAGGGACAGGGCCAGGGACAGCACAGGGACAGGGACAGGGACAGGGACAGGGACAGGGACAGCACAGGGACATGGGAGTGCATCCCTCCAGCCCAGCCCCAGGGACAGGGCACAGGGGGAGCCCCCTTTTCTAAAAGGCTCGTGGAACCTCCCGTGGGCTTGGTTCCTGCTCCTGCACTGGGGCTCAGAGAGTGGCTCACACAGATCACCGGGTGCTGGCCCTGCCCACTGCTCACAGCAGCACTGACAAATACAAGCCAAGGCCTTACACAAAGCCTGTTCAAAGGAAATACAATTTTCCCCCACAGAACATTCTTTAAGGTTTATCTTAATCTCTTCTTTTCAGTCACTGCATCCCTTGGGAATAAGCACATTAAACCACTGATGATCTGTACAAGCAAGGAAAGGCATTACAGTGCCATTATCAATACAAACCAATTTAAAATCCTTCCAATATTTGGAGAAGAGCTACAGCACAGTTGCAAACAAAATCTCTGATCACTTTTTCAAACAATATTTAATCTGTCCTATAGACATTGTCTGTAAAAACTGCATCTGCAAACAAAAAATAGTATGGGACTGAGGCTGTCACTCCAGCTGAGCAAACACTTCCCAGTGTCTCTGATATTCCACTTATTATTCCATTTACTTGACTCGCCAAAACATACTGATGATTATTCCTTGAGTGGAGAAACCTGGCAGGGTCAGGTGCAGGAAATTTGGGCACAGGAAATTCTCCCTGGCCCCAAGGTGATGGCCCATGTCAGCAAGCACACAGGGGACACTTGGAATTCAGTTCTGGTTTCTCTGGCAGATGTACAGACACTGATTTCAGACCTGGCTCGATTCCAAGGCATGGAGATGGAGATGGAGATGATGGAGGTGATGGAGGTGATGGAGATGAGATGATGGAGGTGATGGAGATGAGATGATGGAGGTGATGGAGATGAGATGATGGAGATGATGGAGATGATGGAGATGAGATGATGGAGGTGATGGAGGTGATGGAGATGGAGATGGAGATGCAGTGATGTGTGGCAGAGCTCAGTGGGACAAGAATCCCACCTGGGGGCTGGCAGGGAGCGGGCAGGAGGGTGGAGTGTGTGCAGAGGGAATGTGGGAATGGTTTGGGAGGGTGCAGCCCTGCCCTGCCCTCGTTCCCAGCCTTGTGCTGTTTGCCATGGAATATTTGTCACCCAGCCCAGCCCCCACTGGCACTGCTGGATGCTCCCTCAGTCCCTGCCCTGCCCAAATTAGCTCAAACACCTCTGGCTATGGCACGGCCTTCTGCTCAATGTCATCTTATCCAGGACAATTCTGGAAAACGCTCATTAGCAGAAATAGGTGGGAGGGTGACTTTCTGTGCTCCAGGGGATCCCAAAAGCCAGCAGAGTGGCAGCCCCAGGGAGAGGGGACGTGCCAGCCTGGGGGGACAAGGCATCAGCAGCCCTTGGAGAGGTGAGGCAGCACCCACAGCCTTTGGAGAGGTGAGGCAGCACCCACAGCCTTTGGAGAGGTGGGGCAGCACCCTCAGCCCTTGGAGAGGTGGGGCAGCACCCTCAGCCCTTGGAGAGGTGGGGCAGCCCTCACAGCCTTTGGAGAGGTGGGGCAGCACCCTCAGCCTTTGGTGAGGTGGGGCAGCACCCTCAGCCTTTGGAGAGGTGGGGCAGCCCCATCTGCTGCCCCTGCCCTGGGGTTTTGGGGGCCCTGCCCTGCAGCAGAGCCACAGCCCCAGCCCAGCTCAGGCTGGCTCAGGGGACGAGGCTGGAACGGGACCAGGCTGGGAAATGTGCACAGGTGCCTTGTGCCAAACACAGGGGCCTTGGCACCACAGTTAGTGTGTGTGCTGGGAGTAAAATATTCAGGTGGACATTAATAATTTGTAGCGGTACATGTATTTTCTTCCTATAAAAAATTAAACAAGCTTATAAATTATGACAAAAATACAGCTCTGTGTTTCATGAAGGGTTAGATAATCATATCTTTACTGGTGTAGGAGGAGGGTCGACCTGGGTTTATTCCAGTGCAACCAGGAGCAGAAACCTTCCCTGCCATCCTCACCCCCAGATGTGCAGGGCCAGGGCAGGGCTGGCAGCCAGTGCTGCCTCCCCACCAGCCTGCAGGACCCACTTGCCCCTGGCACAGGGACAGTTTTACCAGAGGAGGTTGGGCTGAGCACATGGGAACAGTAAATCAAACACAGAGAAGGGAGTTTTAGGGAGAAACTGGGCTATTTCAGCCTGTCCTTCCATGGAGAAGAGATTCTGAGACTTGTGCATGTGCACAACACAAACACACTCAGGGAAAGATGACAGGGAACCGGAACAACAATAGTCAGAGAGTAATTTGTTCTTAACCTGTTCAAAACAAAAATAACTGGTGAACAAGTTCACTCCTCGGACCATCTGCATCTCATAAGCATAAGTTAGAATCCTGACACCATCTGTTCCATTGGAATTTTAATGCCTCACCAACATGCCAGCTCCCAGCCCTGCAGCAGGGCCAGCAGCCCCCTCACTCAGCCCTGTGCTGGCACCTTCACTGCCAGGGCAGGGCCTGGAGCCACTCAGGGCACAGCAAACCAGGCCCTTCTCCTGCCAGCCTGGGGAATCAGCCCCAGAGCACCAGCAGCACCCTGGGAGCCCTCACAGCCCCGGGGAATTCGGGCAGGGCATCTGAACAGCAAAATACCAACAGAAAAAAATCCTCTGTGTTCCCATGGAATAGATTCTGTGCTCCACAGCAGAGGCCAATTGCCACCCTGCAGAGTCAGCAGCATGTGCAGCCCTTCCAGAGAGGGATCAGCCCTTCCAGAGGGGATCAGCCCTTCCAGAGAGGGATCAGCCCTTCCAGAGGGGATCAGCCCTTCCAGAGGGGGATCAGCCCTTCCAGAGGGGGATCAGCCCTTCCAGAGGGGGGATCAGCCCTTCCACAGGGGGATCAGCCCTTCCAGAGCGGGGATCAGCCCTTCCAGAGAGGGATCAGCCCTTCCAGAGAGGGATCAGCCCTTCCAGAGGGGGGATCAGCCCTTCCAGAGCGGGGATCAGCCCTTCCAGAGAGGGATCAGCCCTTCCAGAGGGGGATCAGCTCATCCAGAGGGGGATCAGCTCATCCAGAGAGGGATCAGCCCTTCCAGAGGGGGGATCAGCCCTTCCATAGAGGGATCAGCCCTTCCATAGAGGGATCAGCCATTCCAGAGGGGGGATCAGCCCTTCCAGAGGGGGATCAGC
>JANRGV010000034.1:17218579-17237803 GCA_024734035.1 Alethe castanea | reverse complement strand
GAAAGAGCCAGGCAGGATCCTTTGGAATTGCCAGGCAGGTTTCTTTGGAAAACCCAGGCAGGATCCTTTGAAAAAAACAGGCAGATTCATTTGGAATCACCGGGCAGGATCCTTTGGAAGAGCCAGGCAGGATCCTCTGGAATCACTAGGCAGGATCCTTTGGAAGGGGCAGACAGGTTTCTGTGGAAGGCGTGTCTGTGCTCAGCAGCAATATCTGTTCCAAACAGCCCAGAAACAGAGAATTCTTCCCCAGTCCTGCTTTTGGGACCATGGGGGACAGACAGTGGGAATGTGCATCTGCAGCACAGCAACAAACCCAAACAGAGCCCCAAACCAAATCACTGCGCCCATCCACCTGTGCATTTTATTTATGTACAGATGCAAATTGAAAACCAATCCTCAAAAAGAGACCCTAAAGCATTAGGTTAGGGAAGGCTTCAGATGTTGAACTCTCTGCTTGCCTGTTCTACTTTGTTAGGAGATTTTAATAAAAAGGCAGAGAAGAACGCCAGCTGAGCTGGCACATCTGACATTTTGATAACCTCGTCAATAAAAGTTATTTCATTTTAAGCAGCTGCAGAACTTTGCCTTATTGTGTAGCTGTCTGTTCATTCTACTCCTGTCTTGTTGATAACAGTAAAAGGATGATGAGTAACGGTGGCAATCAATAGAAAGGCATGTTTCTTCCTCTATGGCCATGAACCCAACTCTTCAAATTGCATCTTCAGATTCCAGGGTCTTTATTTCATCATAAATAGATACACAGAGGGGAAAAACATCTGAGTTTCTAGATGGTTTTATGAATGTTTGTTCCCAGGTTTTCACTCTTCTGGAACTTGAATTCTTTCAAAAGCAAAGCACAATATTTGTTCCAAGTGAGGGACAGGCTTTTAAGCTCCATTGCAAACATCTGATGGAGAGGTGACCACTGAGTGAACTTCCAGGCCTGCTCCAGCCCCAGCCAGGCTCTGCTGAGGAGAGGGAGCAGCTCCCCTTGGCCTGCTCTGGCTGAGCCCTCAGAGGACACTTGAGGGTGAATCTGTGGTTTAAATTACGGCTGCAAAAGTCAAAATGAAACTAAATGCTGCTCTCATCATCACTTAATTGAAGTGTGAGTGTTGAGAGTGTGAAACTGCAGCTGGGAGCATGGAAATGGGGGCTCCTGAGGCACCCAGAGATCTCAGCTTGGAGCAGCTCTCCCGTGGTTATACATGGTTATATATGGTTATGTATGGTTGTGTATGGTTATATATGGTTATATATGGTTATGTATGGTTGTGTATGGTTGTGTATGGTTATACATGGTTATATATGGTTATGTATGGTTGTGTATGTTTATGTATGGTTATATATGGTTATGTATGGTTGTGTATGGTTATATATGGTTATATATGGTTATATATGGTTATGTATGGTTATATATGGTTATATATGGTTATGTATGGTTGTATATGATTGTACATGGGTATATGTGGTTATATATGGTTATATATTTTTACATATGGTTATATATGGTTATACATGGTTATCCATGGTTATCCATGGTTATATGTGGTTATCCATGGTTATCCATGGTTCTCCATGATTGTACATGTCTATATATGGTTATAGAGTGGGGTCACACGGGGCACACCTGGGGTAAATCCCAGACTGGGTCACACAGGCACACCTGGGGTAAATCCCAGACTGGGTCACACAGGCACACCTGGGGTAAATCCAGCTGCTCTGAGCTCTGGGGGCAGCTCTCAGCTCCTGTGGTGGCAGAGGAGCTCCAGCACCACCATGGTCCCTCCTTTATCCCAGCTCTTAGCCTTTAAGGGACCAAACTTCCCTGTGGGCTGCTGAAAAGGATGGTTTCTGAGAAAAGATGATCACAGTGCATCTCCACAGGAACATAATCTTTCAGCTCATCCTTGGGGGAATTTTCTGTCCCTGTCTGTATGTAATTAGGAACTGAAAATACAGGCAGAAGCCTTGTTGTACATAAATTGGCGTGCTCGGCTTCAGACGCACATTTGAGTAGAACAAAAGGGACTGAAAAGACTGAGAACCATTCACCTTGTGTGGGATAAGAGCAGAATGTACTCTGTGAGAGGGAGAACCAACCAAACCAAACCAAGGGAAAGAAACCAGCCTTTCCAACCTACACTGCTGGGCCCTTTGGAATTTAACAATCTGGAAAGTGTCTTCGAGAATTAACCTATGCAACTTGATCTCTCTTGCTCTAATTTTTCCAATTTACTCTATTTTCCTCCTCCTGTAATACCAGGATAATATTTTTTCCCTATTTTTATTTCCTTGAGTTAATTCTGAGTATTTTTCCATGGTTATTTAATATTTGCTATTCAGACTGTGACAGTTCTGCCTGTAGTTGAAAAAACTCATGTTGTGTTGCCAAAAGCAGCAAGAGAACCCAGGCTGCTTGTGTTAATATTTGCATTTGAAAGTGCAAAACTGAATTTTCTCTAGTACCAGCACTGGTAAAAGTGCTGGAGAAAAAAACATTTGCCGGGTAGAGGGAAAGATGCAAAAAATACTTATGGAAAATACCACTTATTGAATGATATTTTCAAAATATGGAGTGCTTGGAAATGTCAGCAATCTGTGGAGCAGCTGAAGGAGCTATGCTGTGGTTCTATCCCCTAGAACAGTTTCCTATTTGCCTTTAATGCCACATTCAGCTCTTTGGGAGGAAAACCCAAGTCCATGATGGCTTTGGGGACTCTGGGCCACTCCACGTTGGGTGGGTTTGGATTTTTGTTTCCAGCCTTGCCAAGGGATGATGAGTTTGATGCTTTGGCTGCCTGGCTTTGGTCTGAGTGTGGCAGAAGGGCCCTTCAGCACCAAGAGTGTCTGTCAGTGCCTCTCCAAGCCCTGGCTCTCTCCGAGGGTGGCACAGGACCCATGGGCTTATTCTGTTTTTCCCCAACAAGAACGAGGGTTTCAGTTGACATTTAAATATCAAGCATTTAATATTTATAAATTATTTATTTAAAATTTTAAATAGATATAAATTTTTATATTTAAAACACCAGTTCCCCTGGTGTTTTTGGGGGGTTCTGCCTGCAAACACAGACCATGGGCAGAGAGGCTCCAGCCTGGCAGGGCTGGGGGAGCAGAGGGGGCTGAGGAGGGGGAGATGAGCCCCAAAACCTCCTCAGGATCAGCCTGTGACTGAATTGGGCAGTGTCTGATAGAGACACCACATCCTCCCCAAGCTGTCTCCAAATCCATCACCATTTGCTCCAAGTGTTTCTCATTGGGACTGGTAACATCATAATTGTTGCATGATTTGCTGAAATCCGTGCTCTTTTTCACGAATGTCATTTATTTGACAAATGCTTCTTTGCACTCTGTCACAATAAGGAGAAGAAGAGGCTTGCAGGGTGAAACTGTGCTCTGAGCAGCATTGATTTGGTGATTAGTGTCATGTTCGTCTTGGATTTTGTAATTCAGACTCATTAACCTGAAAATATTCTTGCAATTTTCTTCTCCTAGACTGGTTTGAGGGTACAAAAGCAGCCTCTATTCATTTCCAAGGAATCCAAGAGCAACTGTCTCTTGTAAGGCACTGAACAAGGAGGGGGCAGGCTGAGAGTCACAAAATGGTATTTAAAGCATTAATTTTATCACTTCTTCCCTATCTTGATCAAAACAGTCTTTACCTGCTTTGCTTCAGCCCTTTGAACAATGAGACCAAATCAGTGCTGGAAGAGCCCCAAGCCCTGGGACCCCTCTGCCCTGCCTGTGCCCCAGTTGGGGATTTTGGGGGATTTTGGGGTCCCCACTGGGACCTTGCTGTGCTCAGGGGCTGTCCCAGCTCCCCTGACTGGGAGGAAACTGCTCTGAGCTTCACAGCTCTCTGGAGAAGTAATTCCAACTCATTTTGCTCTCCCCTCCCTACCCCCTCTTTAGGGGCCTGTCTGTGCAAACAGGAGCCCAGAATATTCCAGAATGGGCAGTGGGTTCCTCTCCTGTGTCAGCAGAGCACGTTTGGCTCCCTGGACTCTCAGCTGAGCCCTGGCATCTCTCGTGCAGCTCCTTGGTTTTGCACTGAGCAGCTGTGAGCATTTTTCCTGATGGAACAGTTTCCTACAAGTGAAACCTTTAATTTGTGTCTGCAGATCCCTTCTAATATAATCAGGCTCTTTATTCAGGGGAGCAGATCTGATGAAACATCCCAATTCAGCGAGGGCACTTTAGGCCAGACATCAGGAAAACCTTGCTAATGATTAAAATGGTGAGGCACGGCCTGGGCTGCCAGGAGAGCTTAAGGAAACTCCATCATGGGAAGTCTTTAAGAATAATTTTGGCAGCTATTATCTGGAATGATTTAACTATAATTGATCTTGACTTGGAGCAAGAGAATGGACTGGATGACTTCTTCTTTCTTGTTTTGCATGATTTCCAAGGAATTCTCAGAAAATAGAGTTGAATTTAGACGGTTCAGTGTTACCAAATGTTCCTTCCCCTCTTTCTAGGGGAATTTTTTACTACATTTCAACTGAGCGTGCAAATATTTGAACACAATTTGTAATTTCGCACATGTCGAGGTCTGAACCTCTTGGGGATGTAGCTCCACCTCTCTAAACATTTAAATATTTTTCCTTCTGCTGTTGCTTGGTGGGTTTGTTGTGCTGCAAAGCGTGGCCTTGAGTTGGTGCTTCCTCAGAGAAGCCAAAGGTGGGGATGGGGCTGGAAGGAGGAGCTGCAGCCACTGTGCAGGGCCAGCCTGAGCCAAAGCCTTCAGTTCCACAAATAAGAATTACAACAAAGAGGGCTTCAAGCAAATACTGCTCAAGTGGGGCTAAAGGGAGAGCTGAGCATTCAGAAAATGACTCAGAGCAGCGAGGAGGGGGCTGTGCCTCCAGACTGTCCCAGGCTGGGTTATTAACTCCTCGAGTGAAGTGAGTAACAGCAAAACTGATCACAGTGCTGATACTGTGCTTGACCTGAAAAACCCCCATGGAACGTGTAATCTGCACATTTTCTAATTTAAAAAAAGCAATTTTATTAGTCACTCTGTGCATTTGCTTCTCCAGACTCTGTGGAGATAGACAGCTATAGATACAGATATTGATGTTACACTTGATATGTTCAGAACAAGAATTTTGGCCTAAAGGTGCCTCCAGCAGAGGATGTGCCACAGTGCTGGGGCTGCTCCCCATGGTCTGACTGCAGGATGGGCAGAGGAGACTCAGAAACCTGGGAACAGCTGGAAACAGCTGGAAACAGCTGGAAACAGCCCCTCACACCTCAATGCATGGGCACTGTGAGTGCTGGGAGTAACCCATAACCCCAAATCACACCAACTGCTGTGTGTCATCTCTCGAACACATTTGTGATTCCTTTCAGACATTTCACTCCATTCAAGCTGAAACCTGACAGCAGATAGCCCAGCTTATATTCCCTGACAGAGGTGGGCCAAAGCTGGAGTTACTTTCCAAACCCCTGTGACTTTGCAAGTTGGAATTAGAATATTTGGACAAACCACACAAGTGATTTTGGCTCCAGGATGTGCCAGACTTGCCTGGTGAGCTTTAGCCAAATAAAACCACGCTGGGTTTTATTTCCCAGCAGCTTTTCCAGGCAAGGATGCTTTTCAGAAAATGAAACCCATTGAGCCAGGCCAGGCCAAGCAAGGAGGGAAGAGTGTGTGAAGGTTATAACCGTGTCACATTAAAGGATTTTGTTCCTCCCCTCTATAATTTCACTGAGTCCAGCAGAGCTCACCCCTGGGCACTCCTGAACCTGCAGTCAGGAGCAGCTGAGAGCTCATTTCCCACCCCAGCCTCAGTCCAGAAAGGCTGTGAAACACCTGAAGGAGGTAAAATGTTCTGTACAAAACCACTTTCTCCTTTCTTTTAGTGAATGGCTGTGTCCAGTTATTGCCATCCCTGGTTTGTCCCATGGAGCAGGAGGCTCAAACAAGGCTGGTACAAATCAGACTTCCAAAGGTGTTCATTGTCCATGGAGCTCTGTGGTTATCAGAGCACCCTGGGGCAGTGGGAAATGCCCCTGCCCATGGCAGGGAGTGGAACAAGATGGACTTTCAGGTCCCTTCCCACTCAAACCACCCTGGGATTTTCTGTATTCACAGCACAGGTTAGGCATGGGGAAGGAACCAGCTCTGTCCATGTCTAATTTGGGTGTTTAATTCAGTATTTCTGGCAAATCAACCTGATTTTGGCACCCAGGTGCCCCAGTCCCTCCTCCCCCGGCTTCAGAGTGTCCATCTTTGGAGAAAACCAAAGAGTTGGCATCTCCTGAGGTTTCTAATTTATTATTTGCACAGAGGTGACTCCCACATCCCCACTGCTCTGGGAGCATGTGTGTCCTGGCTGGAGGAGCTGAGCTCTGGGCACCAGGAGCATTGCTGCTTTGCTCTCTGGGAGCTCTGCTCTCAGACATGCTTGTCCTGAGCAGGACTCAGCTGTTTCTGCTCCCTGGGAGCAGCACAGGCCTCTGTGGCAGGGTCACTGCAGCAGAGTTCTGCTCCTGGCTGGGACCACTCTGCAGAACTCTGCTCCTGCACTTCATGGTGTGCAGAATTAGGCTTCAGCCTCTCCTCGTCTTCCCAGCTGCACAAAACTTCTACATGTTAGAAAAGCTTTATGTCCCTTTTCAGACTGAACAAAAAAAGGAAAGGGAAAGGTGGCTGAGCTTCTCCAGTGCCCCTTTCCCCACTCCAAGGTGGGATGAGCAGGGATGACCCAGTGCCCTGCCTCTGCTGAGATGGAGCTCTTTGGGCCCTGGGAGCTCAGGCACTCAGATTTGGGGAGAGAAATTATGGAAGCAGATGTGAGGGGGGTTGAAAGCTCTTCTCCTGACTCCCAGTGCTAATGGATTTCTCGGTGCTGGTATTTCAGCACCGTGTGTTTCCCTCCTGGAATCCATCATGTGTGTGTGTGACATCCCAGCTCCCAGCTGTGGAAATGAGTGCTCACTGAGCCCGGGCTTTGGGTGAGAAATGGGCCAAGGGAACAAAGGAACTATAAAGGAACTATAAAGGAACTATAAAGGAACTATAAAGGACAGGTCTCTGTTCTCATTTACTGAGTAGTGGAGAGGGAGAGGAATGAAACCCTGCAGACCCATGGACTGACCCCAGCTGGGAGGGACCTCCAGAGCCCCAGGTCCAGCCTGCTCAGAGGGATCAGCTCCTGTGGGGTTTGCCCAAGGTAAATCCTGCCCTGCAGGTGTGTGAGCCTCCAGCAGCTCCTGGGATGCTGCAGGGAGGCCATGCAGAAGTGCTGAGCTGTTCCTCCCCCACTCCTGGGCTCAGAGCTGCCCAGGCAGGAGCTTCCTGCAGGAATTCTCTCTTATATGGCTTAGCTTGGCTGAAAACTTCACGAGCCTGAGCGGAGTTTGGGTTTGTGATCATATCCAAAGCAGGAGATGTTTTGCCAGGGGGTTGCTATGAAAATTGCTCCCAGCTCCATTGACTGCCTGTGCTGCCTCTGCAGCATCAATTCTATCCCTGGCTGACACCTTTGATTTTGGAATTGTCTCCATTTTCCACAGAAAAGTATGTACATCAGCTATTTTTGGATAGCGTATATTTAATCTCCTGCAAGAAATGGAGCAAGTCACTTGTTCCTTATTTCCAGAGCCATTACATTTCTCTTGGTGACAGCTCCAAGGAACAGAAGCCCTTATCTTGTCTTCATTTGGGTGATGCAAAGACACCAAACCAAAGACTCCCTTCTGTGCCAGCCTGGGGTAAATCCTGTGCAGCACCAGCCAGGTGAGGCAGCTCCTCCCTCGTTTGCTGAAAGGGAATTTCAGAAGGAGCCAGGTTCTGCATGGTTCTTGGTAAATTGGGAGCCAATTTAAAATGCTCCGGGCTGTTCATCATCTCTGGTCATTCTTTTCTTTTATGCCTAGCTGAGGATAAGCTGTGGTCTTTGCACCATGTAAAGTGTGTTTGGACTCTTTGCTGGAGTGAAAAATGAGCTGTTATCTGTGCCAGTACTGAGGAGAGAGGGAGAAATCTGGGACAGTCACAGGGGCTGCCAAGGGAAACAACCCGTGGAAGATCTGAGTGGTTTAATAGCAAACACAGAGAGCAGAGGCACTCACTGAGAGCTGCTCGTGATGGGAAAGTGTCCAAAGGGCTGAGCAGCGTCAGAGGGGCTGAAGGACCCGGCCTGGGGGTTCTCTGGGCTGAGGAAATCAGGGAAGGGATCTGCAGTGCCCAGGGCTGGGGGATCCCAGCACAGCCCCAGCCCCTGGGCTGGTTTGGTTTGCTCTGCCTGTGCTCCTGCTGTGAATCCTCAAACAAATATACAAACCAAATGGGACATTGTCATCTGGGATCCTGATAGCAAATCTTCTCACTGGCATCAGCAGCCAAAGGATGGGAAACACAGCAAGGAATGTTGTGCCATGCCTAGGGAGGTGCCATCACCTTTCCAGAGCTGTGCTGTGATGGGGAATCACAGGAGGGGACACCAGCACAGTGGAATGAGGAGGTGTTGGATAAATAAATCCAGCTCTGTAAATCCAGCTCGACTGCAGAGTTGATTAAATGGATTTCTGTTTCTGGCAGGACAGGTGGCCCTGCAAGGAGCATGGATTTGGACTCAATGACCTTGTGGGTCCCTTTCAACTGCTTTACTTTATGGACCCATCCTTATGGGTCCCTCCCAACTCCAGATTCCATTATTTTACTTTCTGCCCGGTTTCCTGTTCACTCTGAATGCATCTGCTGGAGCAGGAGCCCCCAGAGCAGATCCTGCTGCCATTTCCCTGCTGGTGTGTGTGTTCTGTCTGGTTACCCACAACACAGAGCTGGAGGATGAAACACTTGAGGAGCAATTGGTGACCTCAGAGTCACAGGAAACAACTCCACCAGGGTTTTCAAAGCAGCAAATCCTCACCCTGAGCATTCACCTGCCTTTGCCCTTTTGCTTGTGCCACCCCTGCTCCTCCCACAGGCTCCTGAGCATCACTTTGTCCCTCTCCTGCCTCAGCCCTCCCTGCAAGGCTTCTCCCCTTTCCTGCCTCCCCTGGCCAGGGCTGTTGGCTCCTTCTGCTTTGGATCCATTTCCCACCAGGTACTGGATTTGTAACACCTGAGGCTCAGCTGGCTTTGCCCCGGGGATGGAGCAAATTCCAGGATTGAGGGAAATCCATGATTATTCATTCAGAAGCCATCAGAGCCGGGTGCTGCTGTCCCCTGCCTGGAGCCTGTCCCTGCAGGGAGCAGCTCCCCTCCCTCACCTCATCCTGGCCTCTGCAGTCCCCAGGTGACAGATGATCCTGGTGGCCATCCCAGAGCCTGGCTAAAAATCGGCATTTTCCTGTGTGCTGTGGGGGGAGAACTTGAATGCTTTGATCATAACAGTTTTCTGAACTCTGCTGCTGAAGTTGTTCACCTCTCACCTTCCAAATCCTTCCAGCCTTGCCAGGCCCTAGGATAGGGTGAGATTTCTGCCCAAATATCAGCCCTTGTTTGCAGGGGCTGGACACTGCTCTCTGGGATTTCTGTCACTGCAATGCAAAGCACAAAAAATTTTTTTTCTTGCCAAGAAATGATTATGGAATTTCAGAGGAGCAAAAGTCAATGGTCTGGATTTGTAATTTCCTCTCATCTAAAAAGCTACAACTCATATGAACAATTTACATCAAAAGGAGTAAAGCATCACACACAGACTCTTATAAAACACTCAGAACACCCAGAATTCGGACCTGAGTAAATTTGTGCTAATTTTACTCACCGAACTCCTCCTGTTGCTTCACTGCAGCTGTAGCAGAGTGGTGGTGCTGAGCTGGAGCAGATCCTGCTCAGAGCAGCAGGTCACAGACACTGTAATTGTTGCTTTGTCGAAGGCCATGGAAGGGTTTCACTCTCGGGCTGACCCTCAAGTGAAGAATTTTGGCCCAGTAACAAATGTTAAGTAGGAGAAAAGGCTGGCTCTGAAGTTGGGATAATCTACACAGGAAGCGAGGTCTGACCCCTGCTTGGCTGCTGCCTCAGACGATTTATTTGTGGAGCCTCAGAGAGTGCCCAGCCCTGAGCACAGCACAGGGGCAATCACTGCAAGGAGCAGGGCTGGGAGCAGGAGCTGCCCAGGATGTGGCTGCTCCCTTCTCTGTGCCCCAGGTCAGTCCCCATCCCCTGCAGCCCCTGCTCCTGTCCCAGCCACAGCTCTGCCACCTCCTGCTGCCCCTGCAGGGACCGAGGGAAGCTCCATCCCCTCTCCTGGAGCCCCAGAGGCTTCATTCTGGCTGCTCCAGAGCAGGAGGGCTCCCTGAAGGCTCTGCTCTTCCTGCTGGCAACACTCTTGCAGAGATGAAAATTACTTTATTTTATTTATATATATATATATAGACGTGTTTAAAGAGGACAGAAGAACTTCTCCCATACTACTGCCCAGGTCTGTCAGCAACTCAGAATATCAACCATGCCCAGGGCAAGTGGAGCTTGCCAGAGCTTCCTCAGCTGGCTTTGGGGCCCTGGCAGGGAGCCTGGGGTGCCCTCCTGGGCAGCAACTGCACTCTATTTGCACTATTTACACTATTTACACTCTATTTACACTATCTACACTATTTACACTCTATTTGCACTATTTACACTCTCTTTCCACACTATTTCCACTCTATTTACTCTCTTTACACGATTTACACTCTATTTACATTCTATTTACACGATTTACACTCTATTTACACACTATTTGTACTATTTACACTCTATTTACACTCTACTTACACTCTATTTCCCCCACTTCCAGCTCTGCACTGGGGAGCAGCTCTGGGTGCATTGTCCTGAGCCCGTGCATGGCAGGTGACTCCCATTCTGTGTCCTTGCCCAGGCACAAAAGGGGCACAAAACAGCACCTGAGGCAGCCCTGGCCATGCTCCCATCCTCTGGAAACTGCTGGAATTTACACAGAAAGGTCAAATTCACAGCATCAACATCTCCCAGCCACTACTTTCACTTAATTAAAAAGAATCAGATACTAATTAGTGTTTTTAATTGGGCTTATCAATCTCAAATGAACCCAATGGAAACCAATAAAATCTGAGTTCAGGACTTCATTACCAGAATGAGAAGCTGTTTATTTTCCTTACAAAATAAAACATAAATAAATAAAGAATTTCCTTACAAAATAAAGCATATTCTGAGGAATAAAGTTCCTCAGAATTTCCATCTGCCTTTGCAGAGTGAATCCCCCATGGTGGTTTTGGGAAATTCACCCAAGCCAGGCTGGCACAGGGCTGGTGGCCCAGGCTCTCTCACCAGCAGAGCTGTGCTAGCAGCAGCAGGGGTTTTTGGAAATATGGAAGAAGAAATTCATTTTTATTTTCCTTGGAGTCCTCTAAGTGTCTTTGACAAGCATGGCCATAATGTTGTTTACACAAGCAGAGGTACCAATATCTGAAGTATGGAAATATTGCCACAGAATAAACACAGAGCTGGGCTGAGCCGAGCTCCTCTCCAGCATCCATGGGATGTTGCCACTCTCCTGACATATGGAAATGTTTTCTCCCAATAATCTCCTGCAGAAGGAGTTCTGGGCCAACCACTCATACATTCAAATTCCATAAAATGTATAGCAGAGTTTATAAAGTTATTAGAACAGAGATGGGTTTGGAGCTCTCGTTTCATTGTACAATATGCAGCTTCAGCAGAAGGCATCTGTAAACAGCTCTTTTAGCTGAATACAAAACTCTCTTTAATATTTACTCTGACAATCTCCATGGTGGACCGCAGCCAGTGTGTTTATGCAGCTCCATGCCTGAAGGTTTCTGCTCCAGCCTTTCAGCTGAATGTTTTCCTGTGTGATGGACGATTATTTCAAACTGCTGCTCTCCCCAGCCCTCAAACCCAGGACAGTTTTTGTTTCAAGCTGTAATTTCAGTGTAGAGCAGATTCCACAGAGATTTCATGTCAGTGTTTGTACACAAGGAGCAGAGCTCAGAGGTTCCCTCTGCAGAAGTAACAGAGGAACAGAATCAGTCCTTCAGGATTCAGTTAAGGAGTAATAAATAACATTGATGTGCATCCTGTAAATAATTATGTTTGCTAAAACAACCAAATTGAAACACCATCCCAGAATCTTTATGGCAGTTAAAATTCAACGTTAAAATTGCTTTTTATAGTTGTTGCCTGGACACCCAGCACTGGATCAAGCCTGGGTAAAAGTCAAATGCAAACAGCTTTGTTTGGCTCTGAGCACTTGTTTCTGCCTCCCAAACCCAAGGGATGCTTCAGGAGAGAGACACAAACAATCCCCCAGGAGCTGGCTCGTCGGTGCAGAGCTGATCAATGCAATTAGCTGGAGCTGGCTGGGTGATCAGTGGCAGCTTTGAGCAGAGCCTGTCACACGCTGTGCTTGCAGCCCTCTGCCACCAGCAAAGGAGTGACACCCACAGCTCCTCCCCATCCTTTGGTGCCAGCATTAAATTACCTCCTCTTCCATCTGCACAAGCCAGGCTGATAGAAAATGATGTGAGAGGTGTGCAAAGCAAAAGGGTTTAAAGGTAATTTAAACAGAGTACCCTGTGAAAGGCCTAAGGAAATGCTACTGAGCAGTGGTGTGATAATGGAATAGAGGCAAAATTATGGAAATTGCTGTTCATTGAGCATTTATTCTGAATATAACCCAGCACTGTGCCCATCTGTGGGAGGTGTAAAGCAGAGTTCAGAGTGTCTGGGGCACCTGCACTGCTCTGGTCGCTTTAGTGACTGATGGTGAATTTATACTGAGGCTGGGATTTCAGAAGGGCTCTCTTCCATTGGCTTGTTTATATTTAGTGTAAGTCTAAATAGAGAAGCAATCAAATGATGAGATTAACACAAATTTTGGTGCACTTTTACTGATTGCCACAGAATGACCTTTTAATTATTCTGTGCCTCCAGCTTAGGCACCCTGAAAAACCCATGATTGCATGGATGGAGGGTTTCTTCTCCTTTCAGAACAGGGTTCCCTGAACTCCTTCTCAGTTTCCTCCTGCTCCTCCAGCCTCTGGGGCCTGGCAGCCAGTGCCAGTGAAGGTGACACAAGTGACAAGGAGTCAGGAAAATGGGGCTCCAGGGGTTCTTCCCTGACACGCCTGAACACAGCCCGTGGCCAGTAAATATCTTCATGTCTTATTCCAACCTCTGTAACCAAACCTAAAGGAAACCAATACGACTTGCCCAATACCATGGATTTTGGTTTGGTTCCTAATTTTGACTTCTAGATAGAACTGAAGAGATTTGGCTTTTACCATGGCCCCTGATTCCAAGCTGGCACCTGCCCTCGGTGGCTGGGAGCAGCCTGAGCTGGGCCAAGCTGAAACATCTGATTATTATTATTATTATTATGTGGCCTTATTGACACACTGCTCAGAGAGTCCCTGAGCTGAATTGGAAGAGACAGCTTTGAAACCCTCTGCAGGAGAATTTTCCAGGAACAGAGGTGAGTGTTTAGGAACAGAGAGGGCTCTGTGCATCTCCTACAGGAGGGTCCCAGAGCCCCCTGCCAGGCCAAGCCAAGGGCAGCAGCAGCCTGTGTGCAACATGAAACACAGCTCGTGCTTCCAGACATCTGAGCTGGAAATGTATTCACTCATGATACTCTGGCTTCCATAAGGCTGAGGCTTTCTGATGTTTTGGGGCTGTTGTCATCTTGATTTATTTTCTAGGCTTGAAAGGCTTGAACTTGGATATCCATCTTTAGGTTTGTGCCTGTCTGCTCAGCACTTCCCTGGGTTGCTCTGGTATTTTATCTTCCTAGAAGATTACTCTGCTAGAGTAAATGTAAGGATGGCAAAACCCTCTGGAGGCAGTTTGGGCTGGTTTATTCAGAAAGAAAAATGCAGTAGATTTTCAAAAACGCTGCCATGGGAAAGAAGGGAATAAGAAGTCTCTTTTGAAAATCTCTTGCTCAGGTGATCTGAGGGATGTGATCAACACCCTGCTCCCATTCCCTGCTGCCACTGGGATCTGCCAGTCTGGGATGGGGGAAATCACTTCCAGTGAACTGGTTTTAAGTGTGAAGAGATCCATCCATTCCATTTCAATGTGATTTAATCTGGACACGAGGCTGGGAGTGGGGACACAGCGAGGGGGGCATGGCCCCACAGCTGGACACGGCCCCACAGCTGGACATGGCCCCACAGCTGGACAGGGCCCCACAGCTGGACATGGCCCCACAGCTGGACACGTCCCCACAGCTGGACATGGCCCCACAGCTGGACATGGCCCCACAGCTGGACACGGCCCCACAGCTGGACACATCCCTGAGCAGCCTCATCCAGCCCCAGCTCACCTGCCCACCCCTGCACATGGCACACAGAAGGTTCTGGAAGTGCTGGGCTGTGGCAGATGGAAGGTTCTGGAAGCACTGATGGAATGTGGCAGATGGAAGGTTCTGGAAGCACTGATGGAATGTGGCAGATAGAAGATTCTGGAAGTGCTGGGCTGTGGCTGCTGTCACTCACAAGGCAAGTTTTAAATACAAACCTTAGAACCTGGTTTGAATTTTTTTGCAACTATCAGATTTGTTTTAATCCCCGTCTTCTTTGACCAACAAAGACTGTAGAAAAAAATTTATTTCCTTGCGGTTTTCTTCCGCCGTCTGTTTGATGCTGCTCCAGTACCAAGTGATTCAGACAGCTCAGCTGAGGAAGGGAAGAGCCAGATCTCCCTTCATGTCTTTGCAAAAGCGTTTCGGGGTCAGTCCTTCAGCCTTGCAAAAATGCAGCTCAGGAACATTCCCGGCTTTCTTGTGCCAGGAGAGCTTTGTGGCAGTCACTTCAGAGAGCTGAGGGAACTTTTTTCTGAGATAAATCACCACCACCACTTTGACAGCAAATATCCATCTTCAGCCCAGAGCACTTAATGGCCATGAGCTAATCTTCATCATAAATACCAGTTCCAATTTTGCTTCAAACAGGTGGAATGTCAAATGGTGAGTGTTGGCCGGCTGAAATTAGTTTGATCTTGATCAGAACTACAGTGGGAGCTCTGGCTCTGAGGGCAAACACAAAGATTAAGTGTCACCCTGCAGAAAAATGATGGATTTGCTGCAGGGGAAGAAAGAAACTGAACTCCTCATTTCCAAGACCCCTCGCTGGAATTATTCCAGGTGGACTTTGCCTGCTCTGTGCTCAAAGCACACAGGTTCTGAGCACTTGGAGCAGAGATGTGAATTGCAGACCGAGGAGAGAGGACCTGACCTGCCAGCCTGGCCACGAGTGTCACACAGCTCTGGAGGTGCTGCTGCTCCCCAAGCTCAGCCCCAGCTTTATGCCATTGGATTTTTTATCTCCTTTCCCCCAGTTCCCTGCAAACTCCTCCAGAATTACCCTGCTCTGTGTTTCCTAGCCTTTCACCAACTATTAGAATGGCTTTTTTTGTGATTACTAAAAAAGACTTCCGAGCTTCCCAAACATCATCCTGAACTAAAAGCATAAAGGAAGGTGCAGACTGTGCTGGGGGGACTTCACAGGCCGATTTCTTTGTACCACTGAACGGCTTTGAATGGAGCTGCAATTGAGCAGTGACTAACACCGAGTGCAGAGATTTCTTCTCTTATTTAGACCTCGTGCATCACTTCTACAACAATGCTGAATAATATTACCAGCACTGTGTTGTGGCTTCTCCGAGGATTTCAGTGTGTTTATTAAAACTGCTGCACCAACCTTTGTGGGCTCTTAGGGAGGCAGAATGGTTTGGGAGGTACAGCATTCAAATCAGGATTGAGCAGTGTAAGGGAGAGCCGGTGGGACAGAGGGACAGGGGGACAGGGGGACAGAGGGACAGAGGGACACAGAGACAGTGGGATAGAGGGACAGAGAGACAGGAGGACAAGGGGACAGGGGACAGAAGGAGAGCAGGATGCTGCCCAAACAGCAGGGAGGGGACAAGGCCATGCCCAGGCACAGCCACTGATCCCATTCTGGAATCACCAGTGCGGGTGGGACAGGAGGGGACGGGCACTGGCCGAGGTCAGACCCTCAGAGAGTCCCTGAGCAGAGGCAGGCTCTGGCTCCTGCAGATGTGCTGTTTGTAAATACGTGCTGTTCTTTGGAAAGTGCTGCTCAATTCACCAATAACGCCGGATTTATTTCTCCCAGTCGTCTCCAGTCTCCAAGACAGAGCTGTGCAGCCCATTGGCTGCCTGCGATGGTTTCTCAGGAAACTGGCAATTAAGGAGCAGGAAAAACGTCTGTGAGCCACAGATAGTTATAAACAAGCTGGGGGGATTGATTGGGCTGCAGCAGGAGCCCTCCAGCAGTGCCAGGTGCCCATCCCAGGGCTGGCAGTGCCAGGCTGGGCTCAGGGCTGGCACCAGGATGGCACCAGGAGTGGCACCAGGATGGCACCAGGATGGCACTAGGATGGGACCAGGAGTGGCTGCTGCCCTGGTGCCATTTTGGGATATCAAGCTGAGTTTGGGTCCATCTGCTGTCCCAGTGCCATTCTGGGATATCCAGCTGGGTTTGGGTCCATCCCAGTCCTGGTGCAGTGATTGTCCCCAGCACCAGCGCTCTGTGCATGCCCTGCAGCTGTGGGCAGGGACCTGCTGGCTCCTGCTGCTCACACTGAGGGCATGAGGACATTGATGGCACAAGGACATTGAGGGCACAAGGACATTGAGGGTCCCCCATGCTGTGAGGGTCCCCTGTTGTCCCCATCTGTGTGCTGGGCTCTGGGTGCTGCTCTGGCACACCTGGAGCAGGAATATTTGGGAAGGGAGCTGTCCTGAGGAAACCTCACCTCTCTCCCAAGCCCTGGGGCGCCTCAGCACTTTGAATTTCATGTTTTGGGGGTGGTCTGGGATGGCTCTGTGCCCCTGCAGCCTCTCCATCCCCATCTCTGCCCATGGGGTGCCCCCAGCCCCGGCTGGGCACAGAACCCTCCTGGCTCCGTGGCAGAGCCATCCTGGCCCCTGCCACCCCCCTCCTGCTCTGGAGAGGGGCAGGGAGGGCACCAGCAAAGCCAGGGCCTCGCAGGATCCCCAAAACACTGGCACACACTGGTGGGACTTTGGCACCCATTGGGGTGGCCACCAGACCCATTGGGGTGGCCACCAGCACCTCGTGGTGCTGTGCTGGGCCAGTGGGACCTGGTGAGCAGTGAGGCACTGGAGAGGAGAGACAGGAAACAGCAAGGGCTCCTCAACAGCTCCTTTTCTATTTATTCCCTACCCATTGGAGAAGCGATTGTGTCCTGAAATAATTCCTGTGCTGTCGTACGGGCGCTGATGAGAGAACCAGAAATAGCTTCCCCCACGGTAAAGCCTCGTGGTGAGCTGCTCTGGGTGAGCTGCAGACACAGCCCTGCTCCCTCTCCTCAGCTTTTGTCCCCCACTTCCACAGGAACACTCAGAAATTTTGGGAAATTTCTCCTTTTTCATTCTGAACCTGTCTCTCAGTGCCACACGGAACTTCTCTGCTGTCAGCGCTCCCATTATGGGTTTCGTACATTCTGACATGCATTAGTCAGGAATATAAAAATCTTTTCTCATATTAAAGCTAATCTAGAATTTTGATTTAATAAATTGGATCATGCTCAAGGAAATCAGAGTGAAATATCAGCTTGTTAAGTTTCATATCACCAGTTCTCTGATAGGTATAATACGGCAATTTCTGGTGAATAAATTATCAAAAAGTTTTATGTGCTGTGTCTAATCTCAATTTCCATCAGATAGAAATTACCACCTACCTCCCAAAGGATGGATTTTTTATTATTATTCTTCTGTACAACAGCAAAATTAATTATGCTGTTTGGGGTGGGAGTTTATGAAAAAGACACAGAGGGTGGTTCTTAGGGAATTATCTTATTAATGTTACTTCAGCCATCCAAATAAACATGAGGGATTCACCTGAGAGGGAAGCACATTCATCAACTGCTCTGATTCAGGGGATCAGCTCTGTCCCACTTCAAAGTCTCATCTTCACTGTTTGGCACCAGCTCCCAGCTTTATCAGTTTGTTAAATGCCCTCCTCTGCTCAGCACTTTGGAGATATTTTCCTGAGGGTTGTTTTTTCCTCTGGCCCTTGCTGAGCTGCATCATTATTCCACATCTTAACGGCACTCTAATCTTCCTCCTAATTACATGTAATGAGTATTTTGGAGTTGACAGAAGTACATCAAGACATAATAATAAAGAAAATTACCAAATTGAGTCTTCCAATTACATTCTATTAGCTCAGATGGTTGGCATCTAGAAGAAATAAAAATAGGCATTACTAAAATCCTCCCATTTTCCCTTGGTATTTTCCCCCGACCCCACATGGTGCTTCCACAGCCCCATCAGCACCAGGCTCTGTGTCCAGGCCAGGCCTTGCAGAGCAGAGCAGTGAGAGGTGCTGGCTGTGCTGGCCCCATTAAATGCCCCAGATGTGGGAGGGGGCTGTGAAAGGTGCCCCTCAGCACGGGAGGAGTGAGGGCACTCAGCCCTTCCTAGGATCATCTCCTCTTTTTTCCTGTGGCTTTCTGAAGGAAGCGAATTTTGTCCATTCTCTGACTGAAGGGGGGTGGCTCTGCTCCTGGTTTCTTACCACATCTTGTATTATTGATGGCCTCTTTCCACAGGGCTGATTTTAGTATAAATAGAGGAAAGGTCTGAATGACCCCATCCACGAGGTCCTTCTCAGTTTCCTCACCTGGTGAGGTGGTTGTGGCTCAGTGCAGGGCGAGCACTGCAGGATCTGCCCTGGGAGCTGGGCAAGCTCTGCAGCATCCTCATCCCACAGCCCTCACTGATGTCCAGCCCCAGCCACAGCATTTGCACCCAGACTCTCTCAGGGTCCGTGGTTTGTGCTGAAGCTCCTCTGGCTTTGGGATCTAAATGCAAACATAGTTTCTAGGGTTTGTGTCACCTTGTCCTCACCCTTTTTCACAGCCTTTTGCTTCTCTTCGTGTGCACCCCACTACAGAGGGGTTCAAATTCCCACATCCTCACGTTCCCATGTCCCATATTCCCATATTCCACATCTCCACATCCCCACATCCCCCATCCCCACCCTGCTCAGCCTCTGGGATGGGGCTGCAGTCTCCTGCCTTTCAGAGGATGACGTCCTCCTAAAATTTTCTGTGATGCACTGGGAATATGGAACTGACAAAAAGAAAAAAGAAAAAAGGTCCCTGCAAAGCTGCAGCTGTTTCAGTGCAATGGAACCAGGGTCAGTCAGCAGTTTCCAGAGCCAGCAGTGCCATCCTCCTGCTCCCTCTGCCCACCCAGCACTGGCACTGCCCCCCAGCCCCTTTGTGCTGCAGCTCCT
>JANRGV010000034.1:17188783-17200297 GCA_024734035.1 Alethe castanea | reverse complement strand
AAGCTAGCAGGGTCTTCTCTGACCTTTGGAGCTGCTCTCCAGCAGAAGGCATTGTTCTATCAAGAGGGGATTACTTTAGGCTGGCCATCCTATTGTCTTCTAGTTATTTAGTAACTCAGGTTTGGTATTTCAAAGATGGCTTTCATTTCAATCTCATTTATGGTTTCCATATTCTCAAAATCTTTTCGAAGCACTCATATTGATAAGATTTTCCTGATTCATCCTTCCCATCAGGATGGGGGTGTGGGCAGGGACCAGGAGAGCTCTGCCAGGCCAGAGGAGGAATTTGAGCTCATGCAGGAGCTGTGGGTGTCTCAGAGGGCACAAACATCCCCAGCTAACAGGCAGGAGTGCCTGGGCAGTGCAGATTGTTTCTGGAGGAATGGCTGAGCAGTGGGAATGGCAGGTTTTCCTGGAATTCTGGATGTTGTACAAAAACAGCTCTTTTCAGGCCCAACAGACAGAAGCAGAGTAAAATAGGGGTTTGGAGTGGAAAACTGCCAATTATTCCAGATTGTTGTGATAGTTTAGTGATTCACACAAGACTTAGTAGACTGCTGGAGAGAGCTCCTTCTCCAAATGCTCTTCAGGCTCCAGAGCCTGTTTGGGAATAATACACACTTGGAAAGGACTCTTCCATGCCATTTTCCTGCTTCCTGAGGACTGTCAGGGCATCAGCAGGGGGTTCCACGTTCCAAAATTCACACTAAAAAATGCATAGCCCCCCTAAAAAGTGCAGAAAAAATGGCTCAAACACTCCTAAAATTACACTAAAAACACACAAAAAATGGTCCTAAAACCCAGCCAGATTTCAGAGATTTCTGAGGAAAAAAGGGGGAAAAAGGCTGCGAGAAAAATCCGGTGAAAATCCCATGTTGAATGGCCAAAACTCCCCTAGAATCATCCTAAAAATGGCCATAAAAGTCCTCAAATCTGCACTAACACACCCCAAATCTACACAGATTCCAAGGATTTCTGGGAAATAGCTCAGGAAAAAACTCCTGACACTTTCACTAAAGAACAGCCAAAAAAACCCCCAAAAAGTCCTTAAATCAGTCACTGGACACCCCAAATCTACACTGAAACAAGCCAAGCCTGCCAAAATTGTAGGGACCAGCTCCAAGGGTAACCCCAGGGGACAGGACTGAGGCCACAGGTGGGGCTGGGGACTCTGTGGTTAACTGAAGGTAGCAGGAAAAGAAGGAAGCACCATATTGACTCATTTTCACCTTACCTAAACTTCTCACTAAAGTATGTGAGTGATAGAATGTGCATGTGACATCAATTCTCTCATAAATGCCAAAAAAAAAAAAAATTGTGCAGTTTATAGAAACCACAACAAATCTTTAGAACAAATGATTTTGGGTTTTTTTTCCTTTAAAATTTTGCAGTGTTGGCAGTTTAAGGAATCTGAAAATTGAATCCATCCATCTGGCATTGGGAAAACAAACAACATATTTGTCTCTGTTCTCTCTTCACTCCAAAGCTTAAAGATGTGAAACACAACCAAGCAAATGTGACACGGGAGGGGAGGGCTGAAATCACTCAGCCCTCGGGCTGTCACCTTGAACAGGTTCTAAAGACAAGATTTGACTCATTCACCGAAATTCCTCCCTGAAACGGAGGAATTTCAAGGATTAGAGAAGATCTGCGAGTGCAGAGTGTGTAAAACAGCGGGAACTGCTGTGCCAGTGCAGGGCTGTGCTCTCTGGATGGGGGGCACAGGGGACAAGGGGACAGAGGGGACGGAGGACAGAGGGACACAGGGGGCAGAGGGACACAGGGGACCGGGACACTGGGGACAGGGACACAGGGGACAGAGGGACACAGGGACAGAGGGACACAGGGGACAGAGGGGACAGAGGGACACAGGAACACAGGGGACAGAGGGCCACAGGGACAGAGGGACACAGGGGACAGGGACACAGGGGACAGGGACACAGGGGACACAGGGGTCCAGCTGGTCCCTCCTCGAGTTGTGCTTTTCAGGAAAATGCAGCAAGCCACAGATTCTCTTCTTGGTGTGCAGAATGAAACAGTTCCAGAAATTCAGCTCCCCCAGAAGTGACAGCTCCCAGATTCCCCCAGGGCTTTGGCTGTCCCTGCCTCTGGAGGAGATTTCCTTAATTTTTCTGTGCTGGGTTCTAACAGTTTCAGTCCATCAGGAAAGCTCTGGCTGTGGGGAGCAGGTCCTGGGTGTGCCCTGAGCCTGTGAGCTGGAAACATGAAGATGTGGCATCCTCTCAGAGGGAAGGGTAATCCTGAGACTGCTTCCCTCCAGGAGGATGCTCCAGGAGGAATCTCATCCTTCAGACACTGAGCACACTCCCAGGACAGCAGGCAGAAACTGAGGCTGCCAACTTTCATTGCCGGGCTCAGCTCAGACAGGAATGGATCACTTGGTAAAGGAGAGAAACTGCAAAGAGTTAATCTTTATCAGAAAAGCATAAGCACACTTAAGCACACATAATGGCCACATTATTTCCGTTAAACTCCTGCCTCCCATCTATAACCTTGGTCACATAATCAGGAATGAAAATCATTATCTATTTCATTCACATCTGTTAGTAATTTTTTTTGAAACCTCCTTTTAATCTGATTAGAACTTCTCCTGTAAACCAAACAAATTCTAAACTCAAGGCTGAAATATCAGATTAACTTAGTATTCCACATAATATTTTCATTTTCTCTTCCTAATTGAATTTGTACATTGATCCATGTTACTGTTCTCCTGGCCATTGTTACCAGCTGTTCCCCAAGTGCCCAAGGTGTGTGATGCACTGACAGCACGCTGCTTTTCCAGGCAGCATCCCTGTCCCTGCCCTCTGTGACTCCCTGGGGACAGTGTCTGAGAGGTGAGCCCTTGGGGACTGGCCTGGGTGGGAGCTCTGAAAGGATCCCCCACCCCTGGCAGTGCCCAAGGCCAGGCTGGACAGGGCTTGGGGCGCCCTGGGCAGTGGGATGTCCCCATGGCAGGGCTGGGACAGGATGGGCTCCAAGGTCCCTCCAAGCCAAGCCAAGCCATGCTGGGATCCTCTGACTGTGATTCAGAGGGAGGGTCCTGCCTGGCAGTGGCAGTACAGGCAGGGAGAGGAGGCAATCCCAGGCATTTTGTTCCTCTCCTCCTGAGTGTCCCCCTTATTGCATGGCTCAGGCTCCCCGGGCAGCAGGACACAGCAAGGGCACAGGAATGGGCATCCCCCTGCAGGGCTGTGGGTCCCTGCCTTCTGCCTGTTCTTCAGAGAGCTCTGTCCATAAAACCAGGCCCCAGTCCCTCTGGGGCTGCTCCTGGTGCGCCCAGCTCCACCAGGGCCAGCCCAGGGCTGGGCTGAGCGCTCCCACCCCGGGGTCAGGGCTAAAATAACCCGGGCAGTTTCACTTTCCTTGTGCTGAGGAGAGCAGATGCTGCCAGGCAGTTTCACTCTGACATCCTTTAATGAAGCAGCTTTAATAAACAGCTCCAAAGTCCCTGGGGAGGAGCAGGCAGAGCCCCCCAGGGCTGCAGGGCCAGGAGCTGCTGTGGAATTTGCTCTCCTCTCTGCAGTTCTCTTGCCTCTGTCCCAGCCCTTTGGGGGCTGCAGGCATAGCAGGGGTTTGGCAAGGAGAGCTCGCTGTAAAGCTTTTATTTGCCTTCTGCAGTTGTTTCAGGTCCTGTTCCTTGTTAAGCAGTAATGGAAGAAGTCAAACGCTGACCTTTGGTGTGAGCACAAAAGAGCCTTTTGGGGCACTGTAACGACCTCGGAGGACTCCAGTAGTTCTTCACAAGTCTGAATAAAAGTTACTGTTCATAATGGGCTTTTTCCTGCCTCTCTGATGATGACTGAGTTATTTTAATTTAGTATTTATTGGTTTACTGGTAAATATTTCTCAGTGCCATCCATTCATTGGGAGCATCCTCTCACACTGCTGATTTAAGGTGCAGGTGTCCCTGCCCATAGCAGGGGATTGGATCAAAATCATCTTTACTGGCCCTCCCAGCCCAAACCTGTCTGGGATTCTCTATTCTCCAAACATTCCCTTCAGCTTTCCCAAAAGGAGGTGCAGGCTGTGAGCACTCAGAGCCTGAGGAGCTGTGCCCATGGCAGGGAGGCTGCACACCACAGACCCCTGGGTGATGCCAGGCCCTCTCCTGCAGACAAATGATGCAGCAAGGCTCAGAACTGGACTGCTCACAGCAGCCAGGGAGCCCCAGCTCCTGAGAGACGTGAGAAACCTCTGCAACAATTCCCAGCCAGTGCTGAGCCCCGAGTTCTGTTCATCTCTGCTGAGCCCCATAAATCATCACACCTGCAGGACTCCCGCAGCCCCTTCGGCTGTGACAGCAGGGGTGGGGCTGGCTCCTACCTGCAAATTAACCAGGAGCTCCACACCATACCTGAAAAACCAGAGAAGACTTGTTTCACAGGAGAAACAATTTATTTTTTTTTTTTTTAGGAAGTTTTGCATTGATACAGGAGAGTCCAAACCTGCAGCTTCATTAGTGCCTCTAAGGCAATTAACCTCGCTCGTGTTCTCCTGGGGAGAAGTTTGCAAAGGGAGGAGGAGAAATCCGTGCTGGGGCAGGAGCTGCTGCAGCTGAGGTTTCTGTCTGCAGGGTGAGTCAGGCTCTTGTTCCTCCCAGCAGCAATCTCTGATTTCCCTGTGCTGACACCCACGGCAGAGCTGGCCCCACCATCTCTCCTTGCTGGGATTTCAATCAAAGGTCAGGCTCCTTCTCTGCTCGCTTGTCCTTTCAAGATAGTTTTCATGTCAGACAAATTGAGCTGCCCAGGGAAAGAGAGAGCATCCTTTAAAGGCTCAAAAAGTGGTTAAAATGTGGAAGCAAGAGGCAGGAAGGAATAGATCATTTCACAGCTAAGTGGAGTCCCACAGAGATCTCTGCCATTCCGAATACTCACAAATGACTTAGAAAAGGAGAGGAGGTGGCAGGAGGTGACAAAGTTGTCTGCTGAAAATACATTATTCAGAGCAATAAACCCAAAATCCAACCATAAAGAGCTGCAGAAGTACCTGACCATTGCCTGGCCTGAAAAGGAGCAGATGATCAAATGCCAGGCTGAACTGATAATGCACAGAAGATGAAAATGCACTCAAGGAAAAGCAAGAAAAACATGAGTGTGTGCCATGAAAAACTGTAAATTAGGAATTGCCACTGGAGATATGGAACTCTTCTGAAACAAACTCCCTGCTGGATGTCAGAAAAATCATCTGGAGTGTTCAGGATGATGAGGGAAGGGAGAGAAAAGAGCTTTGTGTGGCCATGTCTTGTGTCCTGTGTGTACTTCTTGTCCCCCCTCTCAGTAAGTCTGTCCTAGAAATAAAAGGTGTGGAAAAGACCAAGAAAGAGGATTAGGGCAGAGCAGGAGCTCTGGAGAGCACACCCTGCTGCTTGGCTCCTGCCCCTGGGAGCTGTGACACCAGTGGGACATGGGACACGTCCTGGGGAAAGCTGAACCCAGCCCCAGGGGGGCTGCAGGGCAGGGCAGGAGCTGCAGGGCTGCTCCAGGCTATTTCTGAACAAAAACTGGGAGAGGCCCTGCTCCTTGGAATATTTTAAGTGAGGCTGTTTCTGACAGAGCTGCTGCTTATTTACACCGAAGTGTTTCAGAGGCACTCACGAGTCTGGGTTTCAATGCTGCTGGCAATTCAGAAACTCTCAGGTGGCAAAAGAGCCACCTGTTCTGGAGAGCTTTGTGTTAGCAGAATGTTGAGGCTGTCTCTAAACTCATCTTTAAATAAGACAATATGATTTTCTTTTTATTTGCTTTCTCTTTCCAGCACCAATTTCTGTGATGTCAGTCTGATACCAAGCACAATCCCACAGAGAAAATACCTTGGTAAGTCGTCTGTTCTTTTATAAGATCTCCCAGCTAAATCACAGAAAAAGCTGTTTAAAACAGCAGTGCTTTGGAAGTTATATCCATGTAAATACTGGAACAACAAAACACAGGGAGTAAAGAGGATGGAGCTCAAAGGACAAGAACAATCAAGCACTTTTTCCATAAGAAATTACAAGATCAAGACCTTGCACCAAATTTATTTCTACTGTATTCCCTTCTTGTCTACAAAAAAAGCGTTTTCATTTTTTATGTCCCAGGTCCTTACCTAACTCCCTTTGAATTCTCTCATTTTGGGTATGTGATATTTAGGAAAAGGTTCAAAAATTCTTTCTTCATATGGTGCTCATACTGCAAGTCCAAGAATTCTTCCCGTTGGCCCCTGGGATTGCCTCAGGCTCTCATTTAGGACTCATCCAGGGTACAAAGCATGGCAGAGTTTGGAATTATGGTTCCAGTTTGAGGAGGTACCAGATCTCTTGCTGTAAAGGCAGGTGTTTTAAAAGGCATGTGGCATTTCATAAAACACACTCTTAGTGGTAACGTTTTTGTTTTGTTCATACCTTTACTTCCATATCTCACTCCTGAGTCCCAGCTCACAACTCTGCCAGTGTCACAGCCGAATTTGTTTCGTTAGTGAGCCCAGGTGCACATAACTCTGCTTTATGGCTGACAAGCCCTGGATTTATAGAATGTGGCTTGAAATCACCAAATGGGGGAGCAGGACTTGCTTCAGAAATAAAGAGGTGTCAGCCTGCTGTGTGTGCACTCCTGCAGTGGGTGTGCCATGGTGGAGTCCCTGGGGATGGAGCTCCAGAGTCCCTGGGATGGAGCTCCAGTCTCCCTGGGATACAGCTCCAGAGTCCCTGGGGATGGAGCTCCAGAGTCCCTGGGATGCAGCTCCAGAGTCCCTGGGGATGGAGCTCCAGAGTCCTTGGGGATGGAGCTCCAGAGTCCCTGGGATGCAGCTCCAGAGTCCCTGGGGATGCACAGCTGTGCCCAGCTGATTCCAGTACATTTCTGCAGCACTGCCTTGGCACTGGTGTTCATCTGCCCCTCTACAGCAGCATCACTGTGACATTCCAAGACCAACAAAGCAACTCCCAGCACTGCTGTTCATCGTTTCTGCTTCCTGGCTCCTCACACGTGGCAATTCATGGAGCTGTCCCAGGAAGAGGTGAGCCAGGTCAGGCCTCCATCCATTCACCTGTCCAGGTAACTCCTCCCTGAGCCAAGATCACCCCAGGAGCTCCATCAGGTCTCTGTAACACAGGGAGCCCCTACACACCCCCTGCCCGTGGAGGGGCTGTGCTGGCAATACCACAGGCTCCACTAAAATCCATGTGCCCCTGGCCACTGCATTTCAGCAGGCATTGTGCTGCAGGAAAAAACACAGCTGCAATCAAAGGTGGTGCTCCTCTTGCAGGCATCCTGTAATTAGATCAAGTTTTCTTTTTTACATGGAAAGGTCTTGATGCATAAACCAAAGGTTTCCTCTTCCTTGCATGTTGTTGCCAGATGTTTCTGCGAAGCGTCAAAACAACAAATTTGTTTGTGTGTACTCACACATGACTTCACCCCATGCCTGTCACAAAGTGCTCCTCCTCCTCATCAATTAACCCAATTAATTCCTCTCCCCTTCCCCCTCCACTTCTGACCCCTGCATTTCACTGTGTGTCTGTCCCAGCACTTGGAGTTTCAGCCCTTTGTCACAGATCCCACAGGAATGGGTCGAGCTTTGAGGTCCCTTCCGAGCCAGGCCATTCCATGATCCTTGAGGGAAGGAGCAGAGGGATTCAGGATGGAGCAGAAAGAAGAGAGAAAGAAAGAAGAAGAGGGAGTTGGGAAGGGGAAGGCACAGAGGAGCAGCTACAGAGTGGCTCATGAAGAAGTGAAGGACCTGGTGGGAAATCAAAGCACAAGAGAGACCACAACAGACAAGGGCTACCATGGGAAATACAGGAAAAAACATGGTAAAACCAGAAAAAACCACAGGAGTCATTAATGTAAGGCAGAGGTAGAGGGCAGGGCCCGGCCCCTCTGTGCCTCAGCCTGTGTCTGAGCACAGCTAATGGCAAAAGCACACTTGGAGTGAGCTCAGAGGCAGGAGCCTCCCCTGACAAACACGTGGAGGATGCTGTGATGCCCTGCTGGGGCAGCAGCAGCTCCTGAGCTGTGGGAGCCGCAGCTGGGGAACATCCTCATCCCATCCTGGCTTCCCTGCAAAGCTATTGACAGGCTGCAGGCACTGGCTGAGGGACTTTGATGTATGTTCAAGAATTAAACAGAATTACTCTCAAGCTGATAGGAAACAAAACACAGCTCCTTACAAGGCAACCAAGATCTTAAAAGATTTGGCCTTGGGCAGAGCCTGAGACACTGGGCATGTCCCTGCCCTTTTGGGGAGAGCAGATTGCAGAGGGGGAGCAGTTCTTCTGTAAAACCCTGCTTCACATGAGCTGTGTCAGGCACAACCACAGAGCTGGCATTTCATAGGAACAGGCAACACAGCCCTTACTTCTGGAAGTGCTTCCAAGCTGGCTTAAGGACTTCAGGAGTTGTGATGTGTGGACTCCACGCAGCCTTCACTCCATGAGTGCAGGCTCTGACCCCAGCCTGATTTGTTTCCTGTGCCCCACGCTCCCCTCAGTCAGATGGGACAGGATCTGCTGATCTCCAGGTGCCCCATCGTCCCTGCTGACCCCTGGCAGATTTATGTCAGCATCTGGCAGCCACAGGAGTTCCCTTTGGTGCTTCAGATGTTCCTTCTGACCTTTGGAGGGCTCTACACAAAGCTCAGAGTGGCTCCTGCTTCCATGAATTGCCCATTCTCCTCAATGAGAGCCTTAATTACGTTTTAATGATTTAATAATATTCTCCACTTCTATATTTTGAAGTCTATATTTAGTGTTTGTTAAGGTCAAGGCTCATTATCTCTGCAGTATTATTACATTGTGGTGTAGGAGTGTGCAGCCATTTATAGATTTTTGAAATCTGTAGTATGACAATTGGAACCACTCTCCCTGCAGCTCCCCAAAATTCCTGGGGCTCTGGGCTCCAACCAGAAAAAAAAAATCACAAGTTTTTTAAAGCCTAACTTGCTTCAAGAATTTGTGACCATCATCCCATAACACATTTGAACTTGTTCTGTACTGGATACAAGTTAATGTTGTAAAACAGCCAGAACACACAGCTTATCAACTTCCATTTATTATTTATTTCATTAACTTATCAACATTGCATTTATTTTTACAGTGCAGGAGTGTCCTAGGGAGCACTTCTGTCTGAAGGAGAACGAGGGGATTGCTCAGCCCCAGAGGAGACCTGTGTGAGAAAGGCTTGTGCAACACCAGGGGAGCCTGGGGAACAGCAGCATCCATCCCTGGGCACAGGAACATCCATCCTTCTCTGGGCACAGGATCCTCCATCCCTGGGGAACAGGATCCTCCATCCTTCTCTGGGTACAGGATCCTCCATCCCTGGGATGCTCTGGGCTCCTCCTGGACAAGGGAGAACCTGTAACATTCTTTTCTCAGTTTTATAAAGAGAGGCAGAAAACATCTGGCATTTTTTATCTGCTCCACTCAATAGGAAACCTCTGAAAGGGAACAGATCTCAGGGACAGAATCAGTGCAGACCTGGAGCTGCTCTGGGCACCCTGTGCCAGGGTCTCCCCACCTCCCAGGGTACAGTAAAATGCCATATAATAATCTAAACTCGGGTTCTTTTGGACCAAAGATGACATTAAGTTAAAGAATTATTCATTAGAGAAGGAGTGTCCTGCCCAGTACTGCACAAACCCAGCTGTAATTAAGCATCTGAACGGGTGTTTATAAACAGATGTTCTCATCAAAATGTCTTAGAAATAAACAGCTTTGTTATCCCAGCTTCCCCAAACTGCAGAAGGAGCTACAGCTCTCCCCCAGGCTGATGTTCTCCCACATGTACCCCAATATTTGAGTTCCCCAAATTGCAGGGGTAAGAGGGGTCCCCAAATGCAAGATGGTTTCTGCAGCAGAACATTCACAGAGCAATAATGTAAATTTCCCAGGCACAGTCCCAGCAGCACTTTAGGATTTCATGCTTTGAGAGACGTTGTTGCCTTTATTGAACAGCCAGGACCTCTGCAACAGCCCTGCGCTGGTGACAGAGGTTTCACAGTCTGTGAACACCCTGACTTCTGCTATTCTGGTTCCTCGCATGGGAAGAAGCGTTTCCTGAGAGCTGTAAATCCATTGCATCATTCAAAATGCACCACAAGACAGTTTTGAGGGCTGCCTTAAACACATCTTTCAAAAATGGGGAAGAGCTATAATTTTTGGAGCCATTTTTCATAACTTGTGGGGGAAAAAATAATGTTAATGTAACATTGGGTGCATGTGTTTTGCATTTTAAAAGTAAAACAACAGATTCCAAAAGTCAATGTGGCCTGAAAAAACACTTATAACTTAAAAAAAAAAAAAAAAAAAAAAAAAGAGAGAGAGAGGCATATAATTGTGCTGTAAAATCTCTTCATCTTGTCCAACCCTCTGCCAAGGCAGGGTCACCTGGAGGTGACACAGGAATGTGTCCAGGTGGGTTTGGGATGTCTCCAGAGAGGGAAACTCCGTGCCCTCCATGGGCAGCTGCTCCTGCCACCCTCCATGGAAGGAAGGCCTTCGTGTTGAGGTGGAACTCGCTGTGTTTGAGTTTATTCTCCTTGTCCTGTCACTGGCACCGTCCTGTGCCAGCCCATGGGGATGTTGGTATGGATTGATGGGCTCCCCTCTGAGTCCTCTCCAGACTAACCCAGCCCAGCTCCCACAGTCCCTTCTCCATCACAAGAATGCTCCAGACCCCTCAACATCTTCATGGCCTCTGCTGGACCTTCTCCAGCTGTCTCGGCCATAAAGCAGAGCCCAGAGCTGGACACGGGCTGGGGATGGGGCTGGACATGGGCTGGGATGGACACGGGCTGGGGCTGGACATGGGCTGGGGCTGGACACGGGCTGGGGATGGACACGGGCTGGGGATGGACACGGGCTGGGATGGACACGGGCTGGGGATGGACACGGGCTGGGGATGGACATGGGCTGGGGATGGACACGGGCTGGGGATGGACACGGGCTGGGGATGGACATGGGCTGGGATGGACACGGGCTGGAGCCGTGCCTCGCCAGGGCCGAGTGGGAGCATCTCCCCCTGCTCAGCTCTGCCCTGCCCTGTCCACTCTGCCCTGCTCTGCCCATTCTGTTCTCTCCACTCTGCCCACTCTGCCCTGCCTGCTCTGCTCTGCCCAGCTCTGCCAGCTCTGTTCTGTCCACTCTGCCCTGTCCGTTCTGCTCTGCCCTGCTCCGTCCACTCTGCTCTGTCCAGCTCTGCTCTGCGCAGCCTGTTCTGCCCTGCTCTGTCCGACTCTGATTTGGTTCTGCCCTGTCCACTCTGCCTTGTCCCTTCTGCCCCGTCCTGCCCAGCTCTGCCCGTTCTGTCTGCTGTGCTCCATCCGCTCTACCCCGTCCTGCCCGTCCTGGTTCTGCCCAGTTCTGCCCTGCCCATCCCTCCGTGCCCATCCCGCTCTGTCCATCCCGCTCTGCCCATCCCATCCCTCCGTGCCCATCCCGCTCTGCCCATCCCGCTCTGCCCATCCCATCCCTCCGTGCCCATCCCGCTCTGCCCATCCCGCCGTGCCCATCCCTCC
>JANRGV010000034.1:17175095-17188029 GCA_024734035.1 Alethe castanea | reverse complement strand
GCAGCGGCGGCGGGGCCGCCCCGGCGGGGCGCGGGGAGCCCGGGCCGGGCCCCCGTGTGCGAGTCCCGGGGGGCGCGGGCGGGGAGCGCGGGGCTGGTTCTGCCCTGGTGGGTGTGCCAGGAGACGGCTCAACAGGTCCCGACACATTTCTCTGAAAACTGTACTTCGCGAAGGCGATTTTATTGCGATCCGGCGGTTTGGAGTATTCGCGGCGCTTTCCGCCCTTGGGCAGACTCTCGCAGCTGATTTTTGACACGTTTCCTACGCTGCACGATTCGCTGCCTTGTTTTTCTTGGGCGTTGGGGAAATTGTCAAATGAAACTGACATTTCCCTCTTCGAGATGTACCCATTACCTCTCCGCTCCCCTTCACGTTCAGAAGGCAGAAGGCAGCGCCGGAGGTATTTTTTGTAATTTCTCGTTTTTTTTCCGGTCGCTGTCGGGTGTCCACCTTAAGCCCCGCACAGTGCCGGGTGCTCCGCTCCCGTTCCGGTCCGTGGGCCGGGCTGGCTGCGGGTCCCGGGGCTCGGTTCTGCCGGGACCCACGGGCCGTGCTGAGGGCACCGAGGGCTCCCGGCTCCGAGCCGCTCCCGCCCGGCACCAGCTCGCCCGGGCCACCTTAAGGTTTTTCCACGTGGGGCCTTTTTTTTTGTCGATCGCAGCCTTAACTTTGCACACAGAAATAGCGGCGGGGCCGGGGCTGCGGCCGTGTCCCTGTGCCCGCTGAGGGCCGGGGGAAGGCCGGACGCCGTGTCGGAAGTTTGCCGAAGAATTTACAATGTTTCTTCAAATATTTATGGTCTCCGCTGGAAAAAAAAAAAATAACAACCATGTAGCAAATACAAACATCTGAAACTTACGAGGTTTGTTCTCGGTGTCGGGTGTGTTTGGAGAGTAGCCGTGAACTGGTACAGTGCTGGAAGCTAATAAAAATCCCGCTTTATTTTTAGCTAGGTTTTATTTATAAGTTTGAGATGTGTTTGAAAAATTATGCGGGGTTTGCTGCGAGATGGGTGGGTTGTGTTTTAAGACCGAGCCCGTGGCAAACGCTGTGTTTGTGGTGGGGAGATCGAGTCCTGGGGAATGCCAAACCACGGAGGTGCCGCCTCCGGGAGCTCCGGACCTGCTCTGCAAGGGGAGAGCTGGCTGGGAAAGGGGGAAATGTCCTTTTACCCTGCTCAAGGTGTAGTTAAATAGCAGGGAAATCTACCTGGCAAAACTCGTAACCCTTTAATAATTCTTGCAGCTGTTGGTGCGGGGATGGGTGACAGAGCTGGAGAGTGCGTGCAGGGATGTCACGTGCTGTAGCTTCATTTGAGTTGTATGCAGGCAGACTTACCCCTTCCTCCAGCTTTAGCAAAGCTTTAACATACGTAGTTCCTCCTCACCAGCCAGAAAACAAAACCTAGAACTCCTGAAAACCAGCGCAGTGTGTTTGGGAGACGTGGCACGTGTCAGCGCGGTGTGCCGTGCCTTCGCTCTCAGAGCAGCAGGTTCGCCAGGCGAAGGGTTCAGACTTTTTGTTTTAAAGTTCGTATTAATGTGTCCTTGCTGTGCTGACTTTGACTGCTTCTCATCTTTTTATAGCTAATGGTAAAGTAATGGATTCCAAAGAATTGCTTAACCCCTTGGATCAAGATGAAACCAGGAAAAATGCACTCATCAGTACCAAAGGAGGGATCGTGATGGACTTCCATCCACCCTTCAGGGGTGGAGCTACTGTGCAAGCCCCTGTGTCTGCATCTCCTCTCCCTGCATCCTCTCAGTCAGAATCCAGCCAGCAACCTGCTTTGGCTGACTTTCCAAAAGGGTTAGGAAACAATGTGCCTCAGCCAGACCTTTCCAAGGCAGTGTCGCTCTCGATGGGACTGTACATGGGTGAAACAGACGCGAAAGTGATGGGAAACGACCTCGGATTTTCGCACCAGGGCCAAATCGGCGTCTCCTCTGGAGAAACGGACTTCAGGCTCCTGGAGGAAAGCATTGCGAGCTTGAACAAGTCCTCGAGCCTGGCCGAGGACGCCAAGGGAAGCGCGGCTTCGGAGGCGCCCGATTTCCCCGGCATGGCCGGGCGCGGCGGCCCCGCCGAGCCGGGGGCTGCGCTCCAGGGCCAGGTGGGCTCCAACGGTGGCACCTTGTTCTCTGAAGACCAAAGCACCCTGGATATCCTCCAGGACCTGGAGCTGCCGCCGGTGTCGCCGGGCAAGGAGCCCAACGGGAGCCCGTGGCGGCTGGACCCGTTGCTCGATGACGGCGGCTTGCTGTCCCCCATCTCCGCCGACGACGCCTTTCTCCTGGAAGGAAGCCTCGGCGAAGACTGCAAGCCTCCTCTTTTATCTGACACTAAACCTAAAATTAATGACCGTGGTGACCTTTTACCCAGTTCCAAAATGCCAATGCCTCAAGTGAAAACAGAAAAGGAAGACTACATTGAACTGCATACTCCCGGCAGTATCAAGCAGGAAAACACGGGCCCGCTTTACTGCCAGGCCAACTTCTCCGGGTCGAACCTGCTGGGTACGAAAGTCTCGGCCATCTCCATCCACGGAGTCAGCACCTCTGGGGGACAGATGTACCACTATGATTTAAATACTGCCTCGCTCTCCCAGCAGCAGGATCAGAAACCAATTTTTAATATCATTCCATCTCTTCCTGCCGGGTCAGAAAATTGGAATAGGTGCCAGGGATCGGGGGACGAGGCATTGGCTCCGCTGGGAACGCTCAACCTCTCTGGCAGACCTGCTTTCTCTAATGGCTATTCAAGGTAATTAGTTTTTGTTGCTCTTTATTAAAATGCTACAAGCATGTTTAGCACAACTCCATGCATGCTGGCTTGTTGCTTGGGCTTTTTTTCCTTTTTTTTTTTCCTTTTCCATTCGGAATGTGTGGCTGATCAGACGTAATTCCCCATAAACATGGGGAATGTTTATCCCACAGTACAACAGCAGCTTTAAGCAGCTACTCAATTATTGGTATTAAAGGGAAGAAAAGTAGAGGGGAGCTGGCATGCTCTAAAAAGTAAATAAATAAAAATAAAACTTCCAAGATGCAGCCTAGAGGGAAAATCGAGTATGTGGTAGCAGGATCCATACACAGGCAGTCTGGAAGGAAGTATTTAAGTGTATACAAAAGCTCCTTCGTTCCCAGGGGTTAGAGGATCAATCACTGTGGGCTTTTTTTCCTTCCTAGCATTACTTAAATGTTATGCACAAAAATAACTTGGTTGCTGGGTAAATTTCTAGAATTACATTTAAGCTGAACTCGAGTTTTCGCTGTGCTCGGTATCACATTTACCTTACATGGACAAGAAGATTCCGAGTGGGAAACACTCAGCAGCTTGTTCAATGGCTGCCTTGGAAGAGATAAGAATATTTGCAGTCCCCGACTTAAACACACCTGGAATTTAACTCTGAGAGCAGCAGGAGGGGGTGTGGGAGCTGGCTCCTACCTGTGGCTGTGTTTGCTGGAATAATGCAGAGGTGCAGCTGCTGCAGGGAAGGGCTCCTGGAGGGGCGGCGTGGCCGGGCCAGCTGTGGGCCAGCTGTGCTCAGCTGTGCCACCAGAAGGGTTCTGATTCCCAGGAACAGCCTGTGTGTATCTCTCACTACTCAGTGTTTACCAACTCCTTGCACCAGCAGCGTGTGGCTCCACGGAGGATTTTGTGGAGTCTGCTGGAAAATGGCTTTGCCATTTGTGCCTCTGCAGAACCCTGATATTTGTAGGCTCCTAATGAAGGATCTGGTTTAACATTCTGGGTTTTATTGCTGTGCTGACAGTTGGATCCCCAGGGTGTTCCCGGGGCTCTCCCTGTGTGATGTTTGCTCCATTTTCCCATGGCTGGAATGAAGTGTGTGAGGATTTCTTCTTTGTTTTAGGAAGAAAACTTTTAGCTTGCTTTCGTTCTCAATTTCTTTCATAGATTTTGATTTCTGTCGTAAATATTTTATTTTTCTTTGAAGTGCTGAAAGCAATTTGCAATGTAAGAGATCCAGAAAAGAAAATCAAAATCTGTGGCTAGATTCCACCTTGGTATGTGAATATTGAGTGTGTTTTACCATGGATTTCCACAGAGCAGACATGGTCTGTGCTAACCTTTTGCATAATTAGTCCAATTCCGTGTTGCGTTCAGTTTGTTTCGTGGGGATTTTTTGGGGAGTTTATTTCCTCTGCTCTCACTGTATCTTTAACGATAATCATAAACTGTGTGTCAAAGCAAGAAGTGTTTCAGCGTCGGGGAGGAGATCCCAGGGCCAGTTGAAGTGAGCAGATTGCCCCGAGCTGATGAAATGTCACTTTTGAGGATCGTTCTGGGGAGGTGGCTGTGCTGTGCAGAGCTGAGTGTGGTGAGACAGGGATGTGAGCCCAGCTCTGGGGAGCTCAGACAGTGGTGCTGTGTCCTGAGGGTGATCCTGGAGAGATGTTTTGGGGCAGTTTGGGCAGGGCTGGCAGTGCCAGGACAGGCAGGGGAGCTCCCAGAGCATCCCAGCCCCAGCTGCCTCCTCCAGTGCCCAGCGTTATCCACGCCAGGGCTCCAGCGTTGACGTTCTTGCTTCCTGCAAGGTCATCTTATATTTTATTGCTTCCTTTTTGCTGTAAGATAATGGATTTTTTTTTCTTTATGGAATGTGTGAAGAATTTCGAGGTGGCTCCTAGTTGAGCTTTGCATAGAAATGCACTATTCACAGCTTTGTGGAAGCTGTTCTTACTTCCCGAGGATTTTTGTACACTTCAACTACAAAATCCGGTTCTAAAAACGGCATTGTTTGGGTTTGTTTTATTATTTTTATTCTATAACATTCAGGCAATTCCATCTTCCTTTTACAATGTTCGAGGTCTTAATGAACCCTGTGCTTGAAGCAGGAATTTTCTTTCTTCTTGAACCTTGCCAGAAATATTTGGTCTCAACTGGGTTAGTTTAAGGTGATGTGTTGTGGATTTGTTTGTTTTTCTTGCAGAAGACTTAACAAAATTGGCATTTGTTTTAGAAACAAAGGAAGGACTCTCTTGCCAGGTTTCCGTGGTCTGGTTTTTTTAAGGTACTAAATGTGAGAGGTGGAGGCTGGGATTTTGAGAAGCTTCAGGTTCCAGGAGGAAATACTTTTTGGTGTTTGTGGAATTATTTGTCTACTAATAACATACTAATTGTAGGCTGAACACATGGGAAGAGAAGCTGCAGTTCAGCCCTGGTGTTCTGCCTGTTTAATGGGAGCCTGGCCTCTCCCTTTCTATCCACTCGGGCTGGAATTGATGTCATGCCATTTCTGAGTGGTTTTGCTCCTCCAGGTAGCCCAGCATGCTGCCTTTAATGAGAGCATGATAATCAGGCCCAAGAAAACCAGTCAATTGCTGTGAACTGCAGGAGGGATCCAGAAGCTGACAAGCAGAATGCAAACTTCAGGAGTGTGATTGATGGGGATGAATTGTCAATAATCAATAAGGTGTTGTTGGTGGAAGAGGCAGTTGGTGCTCGTGCTGAGCTGCTGGAACACTGAGCTGCAGCTCCTCAAACTCCAGATCTGAGCAGAGGGGAGGCTCTGGATGCTGGGATCACTCCGGGATTCACTGAGCAACTGCAGGGAATGAAGAGGCAGAATAAAAGGGAGGAAAAATGAGGCAAACAGACAGTTTACCTTAGATTGTCCTTAATGGCAGTGGGACAGCAGCTGGAAGAGGAGCAAATTGTGCTTCACTGAAGAGTTGGAGGTTTGCTGGTGTTTGTCTCCAATGGGATGTTCTGTGATTTATTGCACAAACCCAGGGAAAACGGTTCCATTTCAAGGAAATTATTTTAGCAACACACACTCCTGGAGCTCTTGCATGGTATATACATTAAATCCTTCGCTCAGCTCCTGCTGCTCTGACTTCCTGGAGATGTGGCTTGTTGTGGGGGGAGTGAAGGATGCTGAGAAGCAGCCCAGCAATGCAGGGTTTGCTCCTACAGCCAGGATTCACAGAAACTGGGCCCCACTGGCGCTGTTATGGCTTCTCTTATTACAGCTGAAATCATTCCTAGTACTTAAGCTTGTGGGGGATAAGGATCATTAAGGAAGTTTAAGAAAGGGCAAGAGCTGAGAGAAGCCATTAAAGAGGAGGAGAGTCTGGAAGGAGAAGTTTTGCTGGTTGGTCGCAGCTTCCAGAAGCTCCCCTCTTGAGCTGGGACTCTGCTTGGGCTCAGGTGCTGTGCGAGAAGGAAGGGGCTGTTGCCAGCAGTGCTAAAGGTCCCTTGTCCGTTTGTCCTGCCGCTTTGTTTCCCTCGGCCGCGGGCCAAGGCCGGTGGCTTGGCAGGGCCGGGGCGGCGCGAGCGCTGCTGACTCAGCGTGCGGGGCTGGGGCAGCTCCTGCGAGAGAAAAGCCAGCCCTGGCGCTCACAGCGCTCGGGCTTCAGCAGGCTGCCTTGTGACCTGTCAGCTTCATGCCTTAGTGCTGTACCTGGGGCTTTTTCTCTGGAGGTACACGGCAGAACAGCGCAGCTGTTTTGGCAGAAAGGCGTGAATCAGGAATGTTCTGCGGAATGTGCTCTGAGTGCTGTGGGAAGGTAACTAGATAAAGGAGAGGTCATGTAAGATGTCATCCACTTTTCCCACTTTTGGCCGATCCTTCCATCAAGCTCACAGCCAAGGAGGTTGTTTTAAGTCCAGTCCAAATGTTTAACTTCTGCAGATTTATTTCTCCCTACAACCGTCTCTATTTTAAACTTAATTCTGGCTTATAAAGCAACCTTATTTTTGTTGTCCATACCATTAAAAAAAAAAAAATTATCTCCATGGTTAAACTCCTTGTACTCTCCTCTGCCAGTGTAAACAAAGTTGTGGTTGGAAGAGTTCTACTCACGAATCTTCTCAGAAATGTGAAATACAGGTATTATCCAACTCCTACATTGTATATTTACCAGGCTAAAGATTACTTTTACAGTGAGAACAATTTATCTTGAGGGAAGCAGATTTCCCCTCTTCCTTGGATTATTGCTGCTTATTCTAGAAATGAACGCGTGGTGCATATTCTGTGTATATATGTAGCTGCAAACTGGAATTATTTCTGCGTTTTAAAAGGTTCCCAAGCCCTTCTTGGACTAGCATTCATTTTTGGGGTAGTTGAAGCCTGCCCAAGGTGCTGCTGTAGTGTCACATATGCATTCTGTGAATGGTTCCCATGGCGTCAGTCTCAAGGAAAACAACATCCCAATAAAATCCTATTTTCAGCCCAAGTTAGGGACAATGGGAGAAGCTTGTAGTTACAATTACCTTGGGTTTGTGCTGTGAAAATAACTGCAGGTGTCACCTCTGGTGCAGAGAACTGAGCTGGCAGTGCCTTTGTGAAGTGATCAGCTCGGAGCTCCGAAGCACAGGACAAGTGTGTGTGCAGCAAGGTGGGTTTGGGAAGAGCACTTGGGTGTGCTCAGTGCTGTGCACCAGACCCGGGGAGTCTGGGTTAAGCTCTCTCTGGTTTCCCAGCCTTTGTCTCCCAGAGTCTCAAGTACACACAGATTTTAATCTTATTTACTGAGGAATTAATGTGTGGCACTGTTGCATGTCCAGATGATTGTTCTCATCCCGGGGATTTTCTGGCTGATTCGCTGTAGTACGAGATCCATTGATAACCATTTGTAGGAGCCACTGTAGTGTGAGATCCATTGATGCCCTCTTATTGCACAGCCTTTGCTTAAAGAACCCAGGCCCTCGCAGGGCAGGAGTTAATCCTGTTCTCAGGGCTGGCTTCTGGAAATACTGGTCAGATGCTGTCAGTACATGGCCTCGTCCCCCTGGGACAGGAGTGAACCAGTGCAGCTGGAACAGATGACACACGCAAAAAAAGAACCATTTCATCTCATTGTCTTGGCTCTGACTCCAGAGCAGCTCTTTTGGGCTGTCTGTGGGAAAAAACAAAGCACAGAATGGAGGGTTCCTGTGAGGGTGTGACCCGTTGTGGGCATGGCAGGCTGGTCACCTGCAGAGGGGATGTGAGCACAGTGTCTCCTGCTGAGGGTCACTGCACTCAGTGATCTCCATCCATGGCTTGGCTCCCACAGGCTCAGGGGCAGCTGGAAGGCTCTGGCCGTGCACTCCTGGAGGAGCAGCAGGGCTGATTTGTCCCCATGTATGACCAGGGTCCCCTATGGGGTGTAACTGTGACCCCACTAGTGCAGGCTGGGCTGGGAGCACAGTTCAGCACGATTTCTGTGCCTCTGCTGGGGATTTTCCTCCTTACCTCATCTCCACTCCAGGGAAGGTGTTGTGCCTGTGCCTCTGCCCTGAGCCTCTGCTGTGGTGTTTCCTGCTGGGGTTCCCTCCCTGGATGAGGCAGTGTCTCCCTGTGCTCCAGCCATGCCTGTACTGTTTGAACAGAGCTATCAAACAGCCTGACAGAGGATTGTCATCCCTCTGCCTCCCTGTCCCGCTGGTGTGTCACCTCTGTGTCCCCGAGGTGTGTGACAGGAGCAGGAGGAGCAGCTCCAGCCCCTCTGGCTCAGGGCTCTGTAAAGCCTGGAGCTGGGCTTTGGAAGGCAGGGGTGGAGATGAGGTCAGGTTTGCTCTCTCCCTGGTCAGTCAGTTCAGACTCCAGGACACGCTGTTACTTACCCAGGATGTCATGTAGAGTTCTGTAATCCTGGTGCCTTAAATCAATAATCACCACAATTGTGTGGATTTCTGGAGGAAATTGTGCTCTTCAGAAGTCATCTTGACATGGTGTGTGGAGAATGTTTCTGTACCAGCCCACTGCCTTTTTAATCCAGCCAGTGCCACCAGTAAACCTCCAGACTCCAGCTCTACTTGTGGAGCTCCCAGTCCATGCTAAATCTTCCTAGAAAGATTACAATCCTGATGTATTTTGGAAATTAATATCCCACAGACTGCTGATACTCTGCTGTGGGGATGTGATATCATACACAACTTCCCCTTTTTGATCAAATATCTCAGGTTTTGTGAGATTGCGAAGGCAAAATACTGTTGGGGAAAGAGTTCTAAAATAATGATCATGTCTTGAATTCAGTTCACTGCTACTGTAATTTAGTAAAGAAAACTAGTTTCATATTGGATTTTACAGTAATACATTCTTCATACTATTTGTAATATGTTTGTACAGTTACTGTGTGTCAGAAAACAGCTGGAGATCATCAAATTTCTGCACCACGGTCACACAAGATTTAATATGGAACTTGTGAGCAGCAGGGCGCCATTTACTCTTGTGTTGCTTGATTCAGATACTTCTTGTTTCTCGTTGCTTTTATTTGTGTAACTGAGTTTAAAGTTAGAAATTATTGCTCAAGACAGGACTTTTTATAAAGAAATGAGGGCACAAATGAGTTGTTTGCCTCAGACTAGTACCTGGGAAACTCAGAAATGGTCTGTAGAGTCAAGGAGGAGCAAATCACGAAGTATCAGTGAAATCTGTCATCTATTCAAGAAACAAATAATGGAAGTGATTTCATAGCTCCCTGCCTTGGTTTTCTTTTTTCCAAGAAACCTGGGAAAGGTCCTATCACTGTTCTTACCCAGAAGATCCCTTGTGATGTACTTCTGGGTCTTTTCTTCAGTCTTTTCTTCTTCAGTCTGTTCTCATTAGACCCTTTGCAGGCAGGGCTCATCTGGGAGGTTTTTGGTGCATGTTCCTGTCCCTGAGTGTTTGAATCCCTGTTCCTGCTGCATGTTCCTGTCCCTGAGTGTGTGAATCCCCGTTCCTGCTGCATGTTCCCATCCCTGAGTGTTTGAATCCCCGTTCCTGCTGCATGTTCCTGTCCCTGAGTGTTTGAATCCCTGTTCCTGCTGCATGTTCCTGTCCCTGAGTGTTTGAATCCCCGTTCCTGCTGCATGTTCCTGTCCCTGAGTGTTTGAATCCCCATTCCTGCTGCATGTTCCCATCCCTGAGTGTTTGAATCCCCATTCCTCCTGGCACCTCTCATGGACAGGAGGGCTGGAAGGGGGGTGACTTCTTTGCTCACAAGTGTGCAGTGTCCTGGCTGCGTTTCACTGGTGAGAGGGGTGTGAAAACAGGATATCTGGGGTTAGAAATTCTGTGAAATTTTTAGAAAATGAGGTGTTGGACGAGACTCCTGCAGCCATTACCCAGCTGTGTGAATTGGGTGTGACAGGAGGGCTGCCATGGTCTCTTCCTTCCCAGCTGGACGTTGGGAAGGACATGGCTGCTTGTCCCTGGTGTGAGCACCTGGGCAGAGGGAGCTGCAGGAGCCTTTTGGGGTGCTGGGGTGGGAATGGGGAGCTGCAGGAGCCTTTTGGGGTGCTGGGGTGAGCACAGGGAGCTGCAGGAGCCTCTCAAGTTATTTCAAACCAACACCTCTCTCCACAGGCACACTGTCCATTGCTGTGTACCCATATATTTTTTTCCTCTTGCTTAGTTTTTTTTTTCCCCCTAAGAGCTCCTGTTACCTCTCTGAAGCCATAACTTCCTAAAGCCATCAGCAGAGGTTTTGGATAAATCCATGCTGAAAACGTGCACGTTCTGCATGCACATGTGTGGGTTTGTTGTGCAAGAATGCAGTCCAGGCTTGTTAACTTCAAAAACAAAAACCAGAAGTGAATTAAGAGAAGAACTGGCAGACTTGATGTGGATTTCAGTTTGCATCTTGATTTCAGTTTCCTACTCCCCGGCTGTTGTTTCCTCTCTTGTATCTTTTGCTGTGGGTTACTTTTGCTCCCGGGGCCTTTGATGGTTTATTTTGCCTGTTGAATTTCTGTTAATCTTGTGTTCTGTGTGAATTGCTCCCAAACCAATTGTGCTGTCCCCATATGAGGGTGATGTAGGTGTAGTTAGACTTTTTTTTTTTATAAAGGACTCTGCATCTCGGTTCTCATAAAACATGGGCTAGATTAGAACATAAGCCAATATAAGAAAAACAGTCGTATCTGAAAACAGACTTTTAAAACAACTTTAAAAATTAGAAATCTTAAACTTTGTATGAAGAATAATTTTTGGATACTGAAGATGTATGGAATTTAATTTCACACCTTCATTTTAGTGAGATAATACATGTTCAATACATGTTTATTGAAATAATAGGATGCTGGGGGATGTCCTGCCTGTTGGTAGGGCTTGGCAGTGACCCCAGCCATGGCACTGCAGTGGCCTTTGGCTTTTATTAAGAAGTCATTTCCAAAAAGAATCATTTTGGTTGGAAAAGCCCTCCTGGCTTGTTGAGTCCAAGCTGTCCCCAGCCCAGAGCACTGAGTGCCACGTCCAAGTTGTTTTCAGTACCTCACTGGGATTTCCAGACATGAATTAAAATTGGTTTGTACAGAATGATCTTACATCCTCGCCTTTCGATTAATAAGTGATGTAATCTCTTTTGGTGGCAAAGGAAGACTTGTAATTCTTTTGAGGTTATTTGCTTTGACCAAACAATCCTAAGTTTGGAAGCAAGCTGCAGGTTGAGTTTATGCTGTTATTTGAAGCAGCACCAAGTGGAGCCGTGATGCTGGATCCCGGATCGGCTCTCCCAGCTGGAATGGCGCTGCTGCTTTAATCCATATTTCAGCAAAGGCTTTTTCTCTGACCTACTTTGGCCCAGCCCAGGCTTTTGGGAGGTCCCTTGGCTGCCCTGGCTGTGGGGCAGTTCTCTGCTCCAGGGTCCTGCTCTGGTGTCAGTTCCCTCGCTTTCATTTTCACATTGCTTTATGAATTCTGCCCTTCCTGGACATGTGTTTCTGCTCAGCCCCGCACATCTGCCATTTTCTGAGCTGGAAAGGAAGCTTCTCTGACACCTTCTTTTTTAACAAAACCCATCTAACAAGTTCTATGCTGACTTGGTTTCCGTAGCTGGAGAAGACAAGTCTGTTCTCATGCGGTGCCAGGTGATTTGCAAGTTCTGTGCATGATTTGATAAAAAAAATAGTGCTGAAACTCCCTCGTCTAAAATGTGTGTGTTGTAAGAACCTGAGTGCTTGGAATTCTGTGTTATGAGCAGCAGAGCATTCCTTTTTCAGCCCTTATTGAAGGGAGCAGTTAATATTAGGATGCCTGCACGGCAACATCCTGAGTCATCGAGATACTTGACAGCTACTTTCCAACCAGAGCAACTGGTTTGACAAATGAGCTTGGACTTATTTTATCACTTTAAAGATAAATCTTTAAAGGCTCTTTTAACACGTTAAAGGTTGGGACATCTGATATTTTATTAAATAACAATCAGGAGGTTTCTAAGTCCACTGATTTTTGTGCCTGAGCTCGTTCTGTGTTGCAGATCAAAGCCCGGCATGCCAGTGGGGAGGAGGAAGTGACTGGGTTTCTATTCCTGGCTGACCCAGCCTCGGAACCGAGGAAGAGCTTTAAAGGAAATGCAGCATTCAGCTCTCTGAATCTTTCCAAGTATTCAGAAGTGCTACCAGCACTGGCTTCCTGCATGTGCTCTTTCAAGGCGTGGACATCTTCAAGCTGTCCTAATTTCAAAAGGAAACGCAGGGGGGAAGCCCTAAACTTTATGGAAATAGCAAAACTTGCAATTCCAGATTTTTTATCAAAAACATCCATCCTCTCTTTACCTGGCAGGCAGCTCTGCAAGCCCAGCCAGGGTGGGAGGTGGCTGGGGAGGGGTGGCTGGAGCCTGCTGGTGCTGCTGGCCCGTGGTCATCAATGATGCCCTGGGCTGGGGGGCTTTGCCCAGCAGCTGGAGGAGCTGCCAGCCTTCAGAGATGTTGTCTGCAGTGAGCCAGAGCAGGACAGGCTCTGGGGCACCTGGGGCAGTGTGGGTTGGGAGCCCAGCTCTGGCCCTGGGCACAGAGCAGCTGTAAACCTGTGAGGTCACGGGGCATGTGGAGCTCTTGTGAAAGGGAACATCCCCATCAGTGTCTGGGCTGCTCGGGGTGTGTGGCTGAGCAGGAGCCCAGGCACCCTGAATAGGCTGGAACTGCTTTTTCTCCTTCCCTGAGCACTGACACACTTCCTTGTCAGGGGCCGTTTCAAAGGAAAGAAGCCAACAACCCCTCC
>JANRGV010000034.1:17152732-17174401 GCA_024734035.1 Alethe castanea | reverse complement strand
TACGGGTGGTTTTGGGGGGTGGTTTGGTTCCCAGTTCTGGCTGGGCAGGCGGTGTGCACAGAGGTGTCTGGGTTTAGCTGATCCTGAGCTATTTCGGGTGCTGAGTGCCAGGCTGGAGAGCTCTGTGAGCACAGAGCAGAGGCGAGAGGAGCTCCAGCTGGAAAATGTGAGCCTGTGAGCCTCGGGAATGTTCTGTTGCTTGTGCAGGCTGGAGCTGGGGCTGGGGAAGGGCTCTGGGCTGTCACTGATGCTCTTGGACCCCCGTAGCTGTGGATGGGTTTGGCTCCAGTGTTAAGAAATTGCCAAAACAGAGCTGGCAGATCCAGGGTGGTTGTGGTGATGTCCTCCTGCACAACACTTCTTCTTCCCTCATTTTTCATACTGCAATATTCACATGTGTCTATGTATTCCCGCGCCCCATGTGTTAAATTCCATACTTCATTTTGTTTTTAAAATTTCAAATAAATCAAGGTGATTAAAGGAAACAGGCTCTTCCAGATGCTGCCTGGGGAAATTCCTAAGGGCTTGAAAGCCATCCCCTCACTTCTTTCACGCTGTAGTCATCATTCCAGAGACATCTAGGAAATTAAAATCCTCTATTATAAAGATGGGGTACTCTGTCACACATATTACCAGCAGTAGCTTCCCTGGCTGTCCCTGTCGTCCCCACACTCTTTGGGTTGCTGTGCCAGCTCTGAGGCATGTTCCTTTCCCTCCTGTGCTGCTGCCACAGATGTGCCACCAAAGGCAGCCAGACTCCAGTTTGGCAGAAATCAAATTTTTTTCCTCTAGTTTTAACTGCAGGGAGATTGTAGTAAACAGAATAAATACCAGTTTGGTAGAATTAATACAAATTTGTGTAGTAAACAGAATAAATACCAGTTTGGTAGAATTAATACAAATTTGTATAGTAAACAGAATAAATACCAGTTTGATAGAATTAATACAAATTTGTAACTGAAATGTAATCTTTGAAACACAGCAAGAAAGAACTTTAATTGTTGAAGAAAAATGAGAACTTGACCATGTTCTAGCCATTCCAGTAGTTTATTTTTCTTTATTTTCTGCCTGCCAAGGATTGAACTGGGTGCTCTCCTCTGGTTAATGATTCTTTCCTGTGGAAGGTGATTATGTTTGTTGCTGCTGTGTTACCAATGTGCTTCAGGCTCCTGGTTTGGAAGGTGCATTAAACCCGGGGGGTTGCAGGATGGGAATTGGGGTGCTGAGAGGGGCTGGCTCTGCCTGGGTGTGTTGGGAACAGGCTCTGGTTGGGGTCTGGGGGGCAGAGCTGGGGATCCCTCCTCTCTCTCTGTGTACAGTACATTGTGTTTCTGCTGTACATTTCCCAGGGTGATGATGAATCCCTAACAGTTTTCCCAGAATTGTAGTTTTAGTGAATAAAGCTGTTCTCGATGCCAGAGCGGGGAATGGTGTTGGGAATCCTCTGCGTGTTTCTGCCCTGAGGGGGTTTCTAATTCTTTCCAGTAGAAAGTCGTGGTGCAGATACTGCAGAGCATTAATTGCCTGGCCTTAGCCTCGCACATGTGAAAATTAACAGTAACACAAACAAGCTGGCAGTGGGACGCTGCACTGGGAAACATTGTGTTAAAAGGACAATTACTGGCTTCTCCAGCCTGTGTTTTGGAGACCTTTTTGTGCCCGTGAGTGAGACCAGGCAGGGAGCAGCCAATGCTCCATCCTCCATGGCTGCTGCTCTGCTCCAGGGCACGATGCTCTGCTCTTATTTCTGGAGCCCAGGCAGGCAGGGCTTTCAGATCCCTTCAAAAGCAGTGGTTTTTTGTTGGAGTCAGTCTTGGGGCAGCTTGCTGTAGGATGCACAGCTTGTGCACAGCAGTGGCAGGGCAGAGCTGTGGCACTGCACACTGGAGCAGTTTCTCAAGGGACAGCAGTTCCCCTGTTCTCACTGCCCTGGGCTGCCTGGGACACTCCTCCTCACAGCCTGTCTCAGCCTGAGCACTTGAATTGCTTTGGACCTGTTCAAAGCAGGTTTGAGTTGCCACCTGTCTTTATTAATCCCTGTACAGCATCACACTCGCCAAGCTGCTGCTATCTGGGGAGGGGCTGTGTCTGTGACCATCCTTCATCTCAAAAATTGGAGTCAGATATTTGATTTTAATTTTGTAGCACTCCAGCACTGACACATTCACCTTTTGTTTTGGATCTCTGCATTGGTAAAGTCTCTGCTTTCTTTTTTTAGGCACGATGAAGACAGGATCATAGAATGGTTTGGGTTGGAAAGAACCTTAAAGCCCGTCCAGTGCCACCCCTGTCACCACAGGGACACCTTCCCTGTCCAGCCGGGCCTTGGGCACTGCCAGGGATCCAGGGGCAGCCCCAGCTGCTCTGGGCACCCTGTGCCAAATCACCCAAAACCCTGTCTGACCCTTCCCTCTGCCAGTTTAAAGCTTTTCCCCAGGCCCATGTTAAAAAGGGAAAATGCCTTTTGTCTCCTTCTAAGTAACCTTTTGCCAGTCCAGATTTCAGTTTTTTGGATTGTGCAATTGCCTTTGATAAATGAGCAGTGTCTGGGTTTGCATTTGACAGGACAGGCACGTGTGAATCCACTTGGTGAAGCCTTTTGGGCAGTGAAAACTGCATCTTCATCCTCGTGGTGCCTTTTTCTGTTACAGCACCAGCTGTGATTATATCACTAACCGTATGCAAGCACATTTTACATTTTCTGTTATGAAACCTGTACTTCCTTCGATTAGAAGGCACATATAGCAGGCCTGTTATTTGCTGTTTAATATTTTTAGCGAAGCAGCGTGCCGGTTCTGTCTCAGGGCAGACATGCAAATGTCAGACAGACACTTTGAGTCACGGGTTGGGAGGCTGCTGGTCAGTCCCAGCCTGTGGGACAAGATTAGAGTGTCTGGGTGTGAGAGATGGTCGAGCAGTGAGTCCTTTCCTCCCCAAAGCACGGGTTTGTGACTGCCCACGTAAGGGTCAGCAAGGGCTCAGCCCAAAGCTTCGTGCTTTATGTGGCTGCAAGGGGGGATAAGTGTGGATCATACAACTGTCCTTGAAAAAGGCCTTTGGGGTTTTGTGCCCTGAGACAATGAAACCTTTCATGAGAGAGGCCCCTCCTCCCTACCAAAACCCCTGTTGTCTTTTAGGATTTCTGTTGGTCTTTAACTTTCCTAGATGATTAGTCTTTTCTCACCTAGAATCTTAAAGTAATTGGATGATTCTCAACTTATAATTTTACTGGTTAAAATTTCAATCCCCCTAAAGTCTATATAAACCCCTTGCTGTGCTATGTAACTGGATTTTGCTGGTAGAACCCTTCAAAGAAATACAGCTGCTTTCGGAATCTCTGCAGCAACTCCCGAAGTCTCTTTCCTTGCTGGCTGAGAAGCTGACCCTCTGCCTCAAAAGCCCTCAAAGCTATCCAAACCCCGTAGCAGCCCGAAGCTAGAGCTCCCCTAGCTCAGGCAGCTGCAGATAAACTGCATGGGAAAGCCACTGCTCCCTGCTTGGGAGGCTCAGAGCACTTCCCAAACCATGCCAGGGCTGAGCCTGGCACAGGCTGGGGGGTGGGACCTGGACACCAGGACTGTGACCCCAATGTCGTGGGTGCTGAAGGGGCTGTGACGGCGTTCTGTGTGCACTGCAGGACTTGGAATATTTTCCAAATATTTTGGAATATTTGCCAGCCCGCATCAGCAGGGCTTTTCACTTGAATCACAAGATTAAATGTAGTCTTACATAGCTGAGAGCTCTTGGAAGGAAGCAAACATCTGTGTTGTGTGTGTGCTTCAGGTTTGCACGTGCTTTGCACTTGTGCTTGCTGAATGCTGAAAGCTGGATTTTTACATGGGGGCATGTACACAGCAGCATTATTTCTCCATGCTAGTATAATTCCTGCTTGTCTCTAAATGCTCTTTCCAGTTTGATACGTAAGTTTTAGTTTGACACTGAATTCTTGACCCACTGTATATATTCAGAAGTGAGTGTAGTAGCCTTCAGCAGTGGATATTTTTGTTGTTGCCTCTTTGTTCTTCCTTCCTCTCTGAGCAGAAAGCTCGGTACTTTTTTGGATTCATGGATGCACTGCAGAGTTATCAGTGCTTAGACAACAAGTAAACACGTACTGTACATGGGCCTCTGGCCAGCTGGCCCTGGCAGCCGGCAGCTCAGGACTTGCTTTCAGCCCCAGAAGAATGCCTGTTTGCTTGGTCATTTCCTTTCCTTTCAAACACAAAACATAAAACTTTTTTTTCTCCAATTAAATTGCTTTCCTGGCCTAAATATTGAAACTGGGGAGAGAGCTCCTCAGATATTTGGGCTCAGGCAATTTGGGAGGAAGTTTTGGAGTTTGCATAGAAGCCCTCAAGAAACAGTTGTGGAGATGCTGAGCTGGGAAGTGACCGGGCTCGAAATTCATCTCTTTTCTTCCCCTTTCTTCGTGGGGGACTTTGCCACTGAGTTTCTGTCCCTGGCTGCATTGTTTGTGGCAGCTGTGCCTGTCCCCAGGGCGGTGTTGGGGCACACAGAGCCCTCCAGGGACCATGCCCTGACCACGAGCTGTGTCCCTGAGGAAAATCCCCTTTCACCAGGGTGTTCTCTGCGTGTTTGGAACTCCAGGGTGGGGAAAGCAGCTCAGAACAGGACCTGAAGCACCCTGGGGCATACCTGGCCACAGTACCCTGGTGTTTTGCACCACTGTGACTGCTTCTCTTCCAATGTTTGAGTGACCACATTTCTGTAATGTGGAGTTAAAAATGTCTGTGCTGTAAGCTGGAGAATAATTAGGCTGAATGCATGTCTGTAATTGATCTTTTTGCTGGTTATTACACTAAAGATCTGCCAGGAAAATTGCTTCCTTTCCCGCATCCCTTTTCTTCTCCCCTCAAAATGTGCTCAGAAACTCTGGAACAAAATCCTTGTGCTGGGAAAGCCTCGGCACATGAATCGAGGCTGTGGCTCCCTTCTTTGACCAGAGGAGGATTTTTAAAAGGCCACCAACACAATGTGTGCATTATTCCCTCCAGCTCATGGGTTCTTCGGCCTGGGGTAATGTATGGACAGGTTTGGTTGGATCCCCATCCCTGGAGTGTCCAGGGAATTCCTGGAGGTGGCACTTGGGGCTCTGGGGACAAGGTGGGGATTTGGCACAGCCTGGCCTCGAGGACCTTGGAGGTCTTCTCCAGTTTAAATAATTCTGTGGTTTTGATGGCACCCTTTCACCAGTGTTGCATGTACCAAGGAATTCTCATTGGATGTTGGAGTAAATCTGCTTTTGCAGGGGACTTCACAGCCATCATTTCTTACACAGCAGCCTTGGATATCATCTCTCTTCCTGGCTCTAGTTTGAGGTCAAAAAGAAACCAGAGGGTGCCTTGGCAGTGGGATTGAAACAGCAGCACAGGTGTTCTTGGGGTTACTCCACATATTCCCCAGAACCCTGTTTCCAGCCTAGCTTTATCTCTTCCTCTGCTGTTTCTCTGTCCACGTAATGCTGTTTTGCAATAGCAGTTTCATTTCTGGCAGCTTCTGGGCTGGTTTTGGCTCCCTGGGGTGGCAGAGCTGCCTCTGCACAGCCACAGCCACCCCTGCCTGTGCTGAGTGCTGAGGGGGAAGGTCTGCATTGGAACATATGGATGTGTCTTCTGAATTCTTGAGACTGCAGAAAGCCTAAAGAGAGATCTTGGGAAATCAGAATAGCAGAGGCTTTCAGGGGAGTGAAGGCTGATGATAGGAGCCACCTTCTTTTCCAGCTGCCCCCAATAAATGTCAAGTAAAATGTTTATTTTACACACCAAATGTGTGGGGGAGCTTGCCTTTAAAAAGTGTGTGAAAACTTTCTTTTCATGTTGTAATTCAGGACTGAATTTAAAGGATGGTTTTGAAATCAATAGTGCTTAGGGGAAACTGGTTTTGAGTATTTTGAATGGTTTTCTTCATTATTAATTTTCCATTTGAGCACTTTAAAGCCTATCAGGTCCATTTCCCGTCTCCATGATCACACTGAGATTACTTGGTGGTTTCTCTGATCTTCTCAAGGCCTGCCTTTCTGTAAATGACAGTCCCTGTGATATTTATAAAACTGTTTTTTCCTTGGTGGTGTTATTAAAAAATGTTGAGCTGAAGGAGGGAGTCTGGGAGGAATGGGTTTGGTTATTTGTGACTTTGCAGCACTCTCGGGTGGCTCTGGCTGGGGAAGGAGGAGGCTGGTGCTGAGCAGGAGAGCAGTGACCATGGGCTTATTTATTGTTATTTATTTGTTTATTATTAAGCCATGGGTTTATTCATGGCTGGGGACATTCTGGCTGCAGTTAAGGCTGTGGTGAGTCCCTGCAGGGACTCTGAACATGTTACATTCCCGTGATACACTGAATATCTGGGAAATACCTGCCTGTACATGCAGGTACTGGCCCTTAATCTCCTGACCCCAGGAGCAGTGGGGGCTGCACCATGGAGCTGGGATTTGTCACCTGCTGTTAGCACCGAGCCATGGAATGTGTTCCTTGCTGCATCAAAGTCCATAAAATATTCCAGGTTTTTCTTACAAAGCTTAAAAACTCTACCGGGTCATGGTTTGAGGCTCAGCCTAATTGTGAGATTTAGCTGGTAATTTCCTTTCAGATACAAAAAATAAAACTTTTCCAGTTAAATTGCTTTCCTGGCCTAAATATTAAAATTAGGGAAAGAGCTTCTCAGATATTGTTGCTTGGGCAATTTGGAAGGAAGCTTTTGATGTCTTTGAGAAAAGGTCGTGCAGATCACAGTCCCAGAGTCACTGAGTGGGAAAAGACCCCCAGCACCATCGAGTCCAAGCTGTGCCCAGTCCCCAGCCTGTCCCCAGCCCAGAGCTCTGGGTGCCTCCTCCAGGGATGGGGACTCCAAACCTCCCTGGGCAGCTCCTTCCAGACCTCTCTGTGCATTATCCCAGGCTGAAGAATCCAGGAGCTGGGAGGAATAATGTTCTCTTTTTCAATAATGTTTTCTTTTCTTTGTGCAGCAGCTTAAGCCCATTTTCTCTCCCTGGTTGAAATCAGAAGTGCTGCTTTGTTCTTTAGCTCTTCTGCACATACATTTCTCAGCCCAGAAGAGATTTTCTGAGAAAAGACAGATTCCCTTAATTGTCAGCCCTTAAGTGAAGCTGAAGGAGAGGTGCCAGATGCTGCAGGATTTGTGATTCAAGTTGCAAGAATAAGCAATCCAGGGGAACACTTATCATTGTCTCCTTGGAAAAGCCAACCTGCTTACCTCCAGCACCAGCTCCAGCTGAGGTGAGGAACTGCAGCTTTTGCCTGGATCTGGTATTTCCTGATGGATCATTGCAGGGGAAGATGGGGTTAAGTTTTTCCAAGCTTTTTGAAGCACCACAGCTTCTGAAATACTGAGAAGTAGCAGCAGGAATGGAAGTTGTGGGTCTGCTCCTGTCATGTTACCATTTACTCTGTTTCTCTCATACTTCTTCCTGGGTATTTCTCCCAGAACCAGCCACAGGTTCCATATACAGAACAGGGGTGAGAGGAAGATCTGTATTCCAGGTGGGAACAGCTGTAGATAATGATGGCATGTTCAGCATCACGAGTACAAAAATACAAAACTTCAGACATTTCTTCCTGTCAGTTTGATGATAATTTATATTCAGGCGTTGGTTAATCTCATCTAAATTCAGATGTGCTGAGTACTCAAATTTAAGAGCATAATTATCCATAGTTCAGTTTTGTGCATGAGGCAGAGGGGAGGAGAAACAGGCTTGGATTGTTCTTTGATGTTCAGTGTTTCTCTGTATTGCCAGGTAAGTGTTCATTATGGCCATACTTCTAAAATGAGTACCTCTTTTGGTTCCTGAAGTGAGATAAAATAAATTTGGAGGCCAAAATTGACTCTAGATTTTTTTTTTTAATATTTTGTTCTTAGGATGTGTTAGTTCTTTTGTTTTTCATGTTCTGTGGTAGTGGTTTATTTGCTGATAGTCTCAGTTATACTTTACAGATTGGTCATTGAGACACTGAGATGTTATGACTTCATCCTGCATGATCCAGATATTGTTTTAACTTTTAACCTGGTTTGTCTCTCAGCCAGGTCCTTTATTACTGTGCCACAAATAGACTGGGTAGTGGAAGCTTCCCTAGGCAGGGTGGAAAGGAAAAGACCCATGGATGACTCCATGAAAACCAGGAGCTCCTTTTCTCCTGGGAAAGCAGTGGGATGGCTCCAGAAAACCAGGAGTCCTTCTCTCCCAGGAAGATTCCAGGGTGACACCCCAGTGGCAGCCACACACCTGTGCCAGGTGGATCCCTGCCCAAACAAGGCTTTATCTGCAGGTTTTAGCTGAGCCCTCTCCACACAAAGAGTTAAGTGTGCAGTCAGAGCTGGGTTTGTTCCTGTTGCTGTGTTTGCAAGCGTGACCTTTGTTTAATGTTTCTCTGACAGAACATGTAAGTGACATAAGAGCGGTTCACACAGCCCAGACAGATCTTAGCCTGGAAATGCAGCGAGGCTTTGGTCATACATGTATTTATTGCACTTTTAAAAACCCCCTTCTGGGGGCTGCTCAGACCTGGGTGGGAGCCCTGTGCTGCTCCCAGCCTCTGCTCTCAGAGCCCTGGCTGTGCTGATGTGTCTGGAGTCTCACGTGCTGCTCTGAAACTCGGTTAAAAACAAAGAAAGATTCACCACTTTGCTGTTCCCTAAAGCTGCTTTGTTTTGGGGTTAGTTTCTCTAAAGCCCCACGGATCTGAGAGAAGCTTTCCAAGGGTAGAAGAGCTTTTGTCAGAGGGAACCTCGCTGGAGTTTGCTGAGCCATTGGATCAGTGTCTCTCAAAGGTGCAGTAGCAGCTGAAGTTGTTGTGCTGTTAAAGCAGCACAGAAATGCTTGTTGAGACCGGGATGTTGCGTTTTATAGACGAAAGCACCTCCATGTGCTTTTCATTTGCAAACACAAGGCGTTCTGGATGTCAGCATCCCCTGTATTTGGAGTTAAAGCTTGTTTGGTGTGTGACTGCACCTGCAGGGGCTCTGCACCCTGGCAGTTCCAGCAGCCTGGCAGTTCCAGTGCTGCTTCGAATTGTTTCTCTGCTACTTGCTGCTGGAAAAGCTGATTATAGAGCTGAGACTGAGGGAAATGAAGTTATGCACCAGTTAGGTATTCTCAGTAATGTCTGATTGAAATTGATCCTTTTTTCTCCTTTGCTTTAATGTTAATATTAACATTATAACATTAAAAAATATTAATAATGTTAATATTTTTTAAAGGTGGGATTGTTGGATTGACATATCATCTGACGAGTTGAGGGAATTGGCTGATGAACCTTCATTTTTTCCTGCCCTATCCTGCATCTAGCTTTGTCAGATTTTTTCTCTGATACGCTCTTTTCAGGTGCCCCTAGCTTTAAAACCCTTCCTAGCTGCAGCTAAAAAAGAATTTTTTAGTATTTTTATATTATTTGATTTCATGAATAGTATGGGAAACTATGCCATACCTGCTCTCTCACCTCCTGTGTAATTAGGCTTATGTAAGGAGATCAGGACTTAGGGGCTAATACATAATCTTAAAACTGAATTAAACACCTGTTTTCTTCAGGTGCTGAGTAGAGTGAGCTCACCTTCCAAACCCAGCACGCAGGGAATTCTGCCTTTCCCATATTTCAGTAGGAAACACCCAGTAATTTTTCCATAGCTCTCTTACTGGAACAGTCTTTAGGTGACTTCAAAACCTGTTGCAGCTGTGAATGCAATATATACTGCATTGAGTAAATCTTGAGTAATGACCATAGTTAGAATGCTTGATCTGAGCTGTTGTAATGTTCTAATTCAGGAAAAAGAAAAGAGTTCCCAGCAGGGAAGTTTTTAATGCTTTCCAGAAAGAATGTTGGAATTGCTGCAGTTGGACACTTGCAGCAAGTTCAGCCCCAAGGACACGGGAGGTGCTCTGGGAGAAGAGGGATGGATGTGTGGAGGACTCGGGGTCTGTCTGTCTGTCTGTCCGTCCCTGTGGTGGTGGTTGTGTGAGAGAGGTAAACAGCCCATTAATGAAGTTTACAGACGGAGTTTAATTGGGAGGGGTTCCCAGCGCTGCTCAGGAAGAGAAAATACACAAAGAGGCAGAGAGGAACAATGTGGCCAGGAAATCGTGCGGGGCTCAGCGAGGAAGGAATAGAGCTTCCTTCAGCTGGCAGGGAGGGGAGAGGACACAGCAGAGGGGACCAAACCATACCAGCAGCCCAGGAGAGAGAAAGAAGGCAAGAGCTAAGAGTGTCATGTGGGGGAAAAAACACACCACAGAGGAGCCCGAAACCCCGAGGTGAGAATTGCCCGTAAAGGCAGCAGGAGGGATGTGGTGAAACATCTTTGTAGTCTCGAGCGTGTGACACGGTTGCCAAGTGGAAATAAAAGCAGGTAATAACCTACTGTGTGTGCATGTTACAGCAGAAATTGTGTCTGTAATTGCTTGACAGTGTTGACAAAAGTAATTACAGCACTCTACTGGATAATTCAATAAAGTTGACTTAAAAGTGCCTTGGAAATGACATACAGTAGCCACGTCATACAGGTCTGGGGTGCTACTCCTTGCTTGGCCTTCTGAGTATATTACACAAGTTTCTTTGGCTGATTTTGTGTCAATAAACAAACTTAGGACGTGCTTTTCTTCCTGTTCGTGCGGGGAAGAGTGGTTTCATATTTGTTCTTTGTATCCACTGTGTCAGAGGCCAGTTAAAGCAAAGTGAAATTGTGTTCTGAAGTAAAGGTGGTCATAAGAGTTTGGGAGATGCTTTTTAAACAGATTTGCTCGGTTTTAAGCTCTGTTATGCTGACACACATATGTGGGTATGAAAGATAAAATGCACCAAGAGCTAAATGTAAAACAGGAAAGAAAAGTTTTTTGTAGGGTTTGGGGAGAGCCTTGGCCTCTCCCTCAGGACCCTGCGCCATCACCGTGCTCATCCATCAGCAACTCTCTGATTTTTAAATCCCCAGGAATTTTGGATTTGCTCCTTGTCTTTCCTGCAGGAATTCCTGTTCCCTCTGTAAGGTGATAAATAGAATCCCTACCCTTTTGAGTGACATTAGTGCTCGTGAGTACCTGAACGTGACCCACACGAGCCCGTGGCCCTGCCAGCAGCTCGCAGGCGTCACCCCTGTGACTAAGAGCTCAAAATCATCACAGGTATTTTTGTCTGCCAGCAAAGTACCCAGGATATGATGCTTTTATTGGGTTTTTGTTTGTTTTTCTTGGAAGCCGTCAGGAGAGCTGATTCCATCCTGGCAGGTTTATTATAGCAAAGCCCAGTCTCCCTTCCCACTGCACTTCTCATTAAAGCCAGCTCAGGCTCCTCCTCGGCTCATTTCTTTAGCTGCTGATGGAAATAAGTGGCTGTAACAATGAATTTCCCTCTTAGGGGATCAAAACCTACTGAATGCATACCTGAAATTGGAGTGCAAACACAGTGAGTTTAGTAAACAGCTTGGAAACAGCAGGAATGAACCTTCAGTAGGAATTGCTGTTGGAAAATGCAAATTACCCATGTAACGAGTTTGTTTCGTGTCACATCCATGTGGAAACAAACCAGTGCACTTTGTGGGCACCTCTTCTGCCAAACAGAAGGGTGTCTTCAGTACTGAAGCAGTAACTTCTGCGGTTAAATCTTCTCATTTTCAGTTGTAGGTTGAGCATTGGCTGCAGCAAATGACCAGAGTGCCCATTGACCATCTGAAATTTCAGGAGTATGCTGCTGATAAAAAATACAGTTCTCATTCGCCAGTTGATTTATTTGGGGGGGCAAATGTTTTCTTTCCTTCCTACAGATATTGGGAATACAACAGACATGTTTTAAACCACGAGGTTTTTGATTTTTTAGCAGTTTCTACTAAAAGCAGATGTCATTTAAGGAGAGTATTTTTCTTGTTTGCGTGCCTTGTTTAAGCTCTGTTTTGGCCGCTTTCTTTTTGGTCCACTGGTGTTTTTTGAGCTTCTGGACTCCTGTTCAAAGTTTAAAAAACAATAACCAGTCAAATGTAAAATAATGTCAATTGAACCAACCGATGACTCAACAGTCAACCAAGTCATCCTGGCCCTGCACCAAATGGACCGAGGCCAAAACCTAAAGTTGGCACCGGTCCCCGTCCCTCTTCTCCATAGATTTGTGCTGAAGCAGAGCCCAGAGTGCAGGAGCTGGTTAATATTCCATCATGAAGTGCTGCACGTGGAAATGTGTGCCTCCCATTGAGTCAGCCCTGCAGGGGGAGGACCCTGCAGGGCTCCTCCAGAGGGCAGGGAAAGGGGGAAGTGGGGAACAGGGAAATGGGGTTGTGCTCCGAGGAATTCCACAGCTCAGTTCCTTCAGTATCACTCCCCCTCTGAGCAGAGCTTCTGGAAGGGCTGGAGAAGGAGTGAAGGGAAGAAACATTCCTTTCTGCTTCTCTTGTCTTCTCTTCGTCTTTGCCTTCTCCTCTTCTTCCTGCTCAGAGTTAAGGTGTTATTCCTACTCTGTTATTTGTGCTTGTTACATTACTTTTAGTTTCTTCTTCATATTTTTTTCTGATTTTTGTTGTTGTAAAGCAGGAAGTTAGCTCTGCAGTGCAGCTGAAGGTATGACCTGGTGAATAAAGCTGTGTGTCCACATTGATACAGCTCCAGGTCCAGAGCACTGTTAGATGTTCCACTGGCAGCAGGAGAGTCTTGATTTCATTGTTTTTTTCAGAATAGAAGAAATTAACTTCACAGTTACAAGTCTAAATTTATTTATACCCTGATGATTATTTGACTGTGTTAGGACTGTGCTATTTGAGGTTTTTCAGCCTGGAGAAGAGAAGGCTCCAAGGGACCTTGAGAGCCCTTGCAGTGCCTAAAGGGGCTTCAAGAGAGCTGGAGAGGGACTTTGGGCAAGCAGTGACAGGACAAGGGGGAAGGCTTCCCACTGCCAGATGGGATATTGAGGGTGGGCAGGCCCTGGGACGGGTACCAAGAGCAGCTGTGGCTGCCCCTGGATCCCTGGAAATGTCCAAGGCCAGGTTGGATGGGGCTTGGAGCAGCTTGGGACAGTGGGAGGTGTCCCTGCCATGACAGGGGCTCTTTATGATTCTTTCCAATCCAGACCATTCTGGGATTCTATGATTCTACTGCAGTTTAGTTGAATCTTTTGCTGCCTTTCTTTCTGTGTCATTAATATTTTTCCATGTATGTTAGGATCAGCTTTCCAGATGTCTCTCTCCTTTGCTAGCAGCATCATTTTGGCAGCCTGCACAGAGTCCTGTGATTGACACGAGCGCTGGACACGGCTCACACTGAGGTCATTAATGGAACAAGTCCTGTTTAATATTTTAAGTTCAGTTCCTCTGGTACAACATTGATGTGTGCTGGAATAAGGGGTCAGATCTGATCTATGCTGACTGTGGAGGAAGAGCCAAAATGCTGGGGCTGCTCTGAGCCCATGGATCTCCTGTGATCACTGCAGAATGTCTCAGTGCTGTTCTGCTGCTCTTGGATTCCAAGTGCTGGCCCATGGAATTGGTGTGTTCAAGGGTCAGTGTTAATACATTTTTGGGCAGTGTCTTGGCTCTTGGTTAGTTTGCAAGGTTCAGAAAACTAAAAACCTGCTCCCAAGACAGGTAAAGCAGCTCTGAGGCTGCTGAGGTCTGAAACAGAGCCCCAGAATCCACAGAAATTGGAAACTATTTTTAATGTTACTGAGTCCAACCTGTCCCCGATGCCCACCTTGTCCCCAGCCCAGAGCACTCAGTGCCACCTCCAGCTCTTCCTTGGGCACTTCCAGGGATGGGGACCCAACCCTCCCTGGGCAGTTCCAATCCCTGACCCCACTTTCCATAGGAAAATTCCTGCTGCTGTCCACCCTGATCTCCCCTGGCCCAGCCTGAGGCCGTTCCCTCTGCTCCTGTCCCTGTTCCCTGGGATGAGATCCCAAATCCCACCTGGCTGCCCCCTCCCGTCAAGGAGCTGTGCAGAGCCACAAGGTCCCCCCTGAGCCTCCTTTTCACCAGGCTGAGACATTTCTTAGGATGCACTGAAAAATAAATCTAATTCTACTCAGACTTTTGCACTTTATTGTACAGTGCATTATTCTTGCAGCTGTCCCAGTCCTGGCTCCCCTCAGTCTGAGCTCTGAGTGTGTCCCTGTACCTGTGATGTGTCCACGAGACCGAGTCTGTGCAAGGCAGGTTTGGGATGATCCTCAGGCTCTAAATACAGGTAGAGCAAATGGCTATTTTGTCATCCAACAAAGCATAAAAACCATGTGTGCCCAGGATAACTTGATTCCATATTATTTTGTAAAGTTTGCGTTTAAGTTTAGAGGTACTGGCTTCTGTCGGGGTCTCTTTTTTCTGCCTCTTTATTTAGGGAGGGAAGAGTGCACAGTGAAATTAAAAAAGCAGCACAAAGCTTTGGGAAAGTATGCCTAAATTGATTCATATAGAAATGAATTCTACCCTTGAAGGTAAGACATTTTGGCTGCTTTACTGGAGCGCTGTAATAAATATAAAACTTTAGAACATATAATTTAATTATCATATTCTGGCCATAAATGCTTTAGGTCTGTAGTTCATTTGAAATCCCGAGAGCTCTGGCTGAGGTTGCAGCTGCAACATCAATTACCATTTATCCATTCCAAGAAAGCTTTGCCTGTGCCCTTGAAACCTTTAGGTTCTGGAGAGGCTCCAGCGGCGCTGCCGGTGGTGCCAGGATGGGAGTGGGTGCCATTTCACAGCAGGGCTGTGGCTCTGGCATGGCCAGCAGCTCCCCAGAGCTTCCAGGAGCTCAGGGTCCCCTTGGTGATGGGAATAGCCCAGAGAGCTCAGGATCACCATGGTGGGGTGTTCCTCAAGGTCTGGGAATGGCCCAGAGAGCTCAGGGTTCCCTTGGTGATGGGAATGGCCCAGAGGGCTCAGACTCACCTCGGTGGGTGCTGCTCAGGGTTTGGGGGTGGCCCAGAGGGCTCAGGGTCCCCTCGGTGGTGGGAATGGCCCAGAGGGCTCAGACTCCCCTCGGTGGGTGCTGCTCAGGGTTTGGGTGAGGTCTCAGGGTGGGCTGGCAGCGCTGGGGCCGAGGCAGCTCCGTGTGCTGTGTTGGGAATCTGCAGGTTCCTGTTCTGCTCCTGGGGTTTGCCAGCAGGGTTTGTTTGGCTGTGCAAACCCACAAACCCTGCAGGCAGCTGGAGGTGTGTGAAGGGACGGTACAAGGAGTGTTCTGCAGGTGAGACCTCGCAGAACTTAGATTTGAAGTGTTCCTGTTGGAAGCCTGGCAGTCCCTGTGGCAGGGGCAGGAGGAGGGACAGCTCTGCCCCCTGACTGCACACCAGGAGTTCCTGGCTCCAGCAGTGAAGGAGATTTGGCCGTGGCCTTCTGCAGTGACACATCCCTGACGGTGGCATTATCTTGGCCGTGTCACAGACACGCTGCACAGAACGAGACCGTTAGTTCAGAATCTGATTTCCTGGCTTATCAGGGGTTTTTTAATACAGTGTTTATCTGGGTGTGTGATAAAGGAAACCGTGTTAATCGTCCTGGTTCTCAGAGCAGCTGGAAACCAGAAATGCTGGGGGCTTTTGTTTACAGGCTTTGGTTAAATACTCCAAAGTAGATTTTTCATTTGTTTATCGTTGGGGACATGCTTGTCGTCAAGACCAGCACTCCCACCAAAACCATCCAGGTCTCCATTTTAAACAGAAAATAGGAAAGAGAGCCGAAGAATAGGTGGGTGTGTAAGGAAGTTACGTGGAGGGAGGATTTGTGGCTTTGTGAGCAGCCAACACCCCAGGACACCTTGGCTTGGGGTCTGCCACCATGGAGTTTGTGCCTCTGGCCAGGGCTGGCTCTGTCTGCAGAGTTCAGGCAGCCTGGGTCGAAAAACTGGGTTCTTACCAATTTTCAGTCTCTTCAAAATGTAGTGAAAACATTCAAGAGACAGAAGAAACCAATGGTTCAGGTTCTCAGCAAAATATCTTTCTGGTATTGTTTCCAATTGGCAAACACAGTTCTATTTTAGTAGTCATGACAAGTCTAGTGTCAACAGCCTTGGATTAAAATTTTTTCCTGCTTGAACTGAAAGCTACTTCCCTGCCTATCCTAAGAGGATATAAAAATAATTAATAGTTTCTCTAGTTAATGAAGAAATAAATAAACAATTCAAAAAATGTAATCAGGCAGTGTCCACAGCCTAGTGTTTACATTGTTCTCATTGCTGGAAGATAAGGAGGAGGCCCAGATGGCAATGACATTGAAAATGGTTTCTTTACTCTTAGTTTGGTGATACCACTTACACCAGTAAGTAATTTGCTTTTAGGAATCCGTTCCCAGCAGTTCAGTTGAGGGGCAGGGTGTGTGGTGGCCACGTTCTGGTGTCTGGGTGTGTCAGGAGTGAGCTGTGTTTGGACAGGCTGTGATCCAGGCTGGCCGTCCCCTCCATGCACTGGTGAGAAGGGGTGCAGGCTGGAAGTGATCAGTGATTTTGGTTCCTGGAAGTGTCCCCCTTGTCGTTGTCTCACCAGAGCTGTTTTTTACAGGATCAGAGAACCATGCAGTGTTCCTCAAAACCCATCCAGTGCCACCACGGGCAGGGACACCTCTCACTGTCCCAGAGTGCCCCAATGTCCAGCCTGGCCTGGGGCACTGCCAGGGATCCCGGGGCAGCCACAGCAAATCTGGGCACCTGTGCCAGCCCTGCCCACCCTGCCAGGGAACAACTCTTGCCCAAAATCCCATCCAGCCCTGCCCTCCTTCATTTTAAGTCATTCCTTGTCCTATCACAACAGACCCTCTCACTGCATCCCATTCCTGCACACAAGCCCAGCCCACTGGCACAAGCCTAGAGAGGTTCTCCTTCCTCACTTTTCTGTCCTGGTGGTCTTAAATCAGATCCTCAGCATCACTGGAATGTCAGGGCTTTGCTGCAGTTTAATTCCTTTTATTACCAGTCACATCCTGCAGCTCTGACACCACTGAAGGCAGAAGATCTGCGGGGAAATGTAGAATCAAGAGCCATAAGACACTGGGTTACAGTTCAGGAGAATTTGCAATTTAAGTATATGATCGCTGAAAAAGATAGAGATGTATTTTGAAATGTATCATTTCTCCAACCCATCTGCAGGCTGGTTAATTAAAGCCACCATCCTTCCACAAAAAACCCAAAAAACCAAAAAGAGTGTAAAAGACAATTACCGAGTTAGTGTTTCCTTATGTTAAACCAATTTGTAACCACACCATTCTCCAACCCTTAAAAATAAAGGGGGAAATAAATAATTAAATGAGAACAAGAGATGAAATTAATAAATAAATGAAAATTATTAAATAAATAATTTTTAATAGGTATCCATAGCATTGTGCTGGTGCACAGCTGGTCTGAATGAGCTCAAGCACAGACTTGTGGCCTCAGCCCTTCCTCTTATAAAACCCTCAGGTGGTGGAACCTACAGGGATGCAAGTACTTTTCCATGTAAAAGTGGAGAAAGTTCCACAGGAGAAAAACGGGGAAAAAGAATCAGAACAATTGGCAGAAAGTTCAGATCAAAACATTGTTCAATGTTTTCCATAACACTGAGACTTTTCTATAAAACATTCAGGAAGGAAACAAGGATTATTCCCAGCAAACATTCCTTTTTCAAGAAGCAGCATCTGAAAAATAAATAGGAAAAAAACTGCATCATAGGATGCTGAGAGTGCTGGGGATGTTATCCCAGGCTGCAAAAAATATTGGAGGGAAGTTTTAAGTGCCCTACCCGATGCAATAAAACTCCCAATACAGTGTGTCCAAAACTTTGTTTTCTTCATTTAACAAAAGGCAGTGCCACAGATAAATATCAGAAGAGATTTGTTAATGCTGCACTATTGGCAGCTAAAAACAGATCACTGTACACTGGCAGACTGAACAACTGCCAACCTCTAATAAATGGATGGCTCAGCCTAAGGATTTACTGCCAATGGGGGGAAAAAGGAGAGTGATGTGAACAGAAATAAACTCAGAGAATTGAAGAAAACACAAAATTTCTTGCAGGCTTCTTTCAAAATACAAATTGGTTGCCAAGAGGCAGGGGAAAGAAGGAGAAATCCCTAATAATCCAAAAAATGCTGCTGGGCTCCTCCTCTGCCCAGACCCTTGTGCTGCAGCAACACCCATGGGCAAGGCTTCCCAAATAATGATAAAATAATTAAAACTTTTTTTTTCTTTTTTGGGCGTATTCTGACTGTATTTTTCAATATGATTATAGAAAAACATCTAAATGGTCTGGACAGAGGCCACCACTGACTTGAACCTGATTGTCCACTCACAGGGGTGGAATTGTTGGAGCAACACCTACATGAAAATGATAAATGATAAAATGATAAAAGAAATTATAAAAGTCATTTTATTTTCCTACATTAACTACCCCCACCAGGTGCAAATACCTGTATGGCCCATAATTGACCCTCACACACACAATAACAATAATTTCAGGGCAAAAATTCATGGCTGAAGGTATCAACCTGAGCTGAAGTCCCAGAGAAGAGGATCAGTCTGTGGAGAGTCTGGAGCTGCACTAACAAGCCCAGCTAATTCTATTTAGAATAGAAAGGAAAAGGAAAAAAAAAAAAAAAAGGAAGAAAGTCAAAAGGAAGAAAAAGTTTCCCAGCAAACTGAAAGATATGAACTTGATAATTACTTGGAACCAAATTAATATCAGGATGGCTGCCATTATTCTCCGAGGACAACCATTTCATCTGCTGTGCAGGTGTACCCTCCAAGAGTGGATCATGCTGATGAAAGACTGAGAGAATTTCAATGACACCTTCAGGGATCTTATGAATAAAATATCAAAAAATGGACATCTCCTTTGTATAGGAAGATTTTAATGCAAAAACTGTAACAGGTTTATAAGTTACACCAAGAAAATAAGGAAGGTTTATTCTGTCTTTGGCTGGAGACAGACAGATATTGCCCAGTCAAAGTTTCTTATAACCACAGGAGACTCTTCTTTCAAACACTCACATTACCTCTGTGCTGGACTCATCTGAGCAGATTAACAACACACTCATAAACCAACAAAACTGAGAAGTGACCCTTTCTCCTCCGAGCCCTGAAAATCAGAAAACTTTCACAAGAAAATCACTTGCACTCGCAATCAAATCTCCACAGGGCACGTTACAGAAACAGGAAACAGAGAGCAAAGCACAAAAGTGGATTTATAACAAATGAGGAATAATTGTCTTGTCCTTAAGGAAGGAGAAAACAGTGATGGAGGGGAACAAACTTAGAAAAACCAACACCTGAATTAATATTAAAGACATTAACCTGGCTGAGTGACCTTTCTTATGCCCTAGTTTTTATCAGTGTGTCATGCAAAAGTGATGCATGTCATGGAATCATGGAATTCCACAGTGGTTTGGGTTGGAAGAGACAGAATCACAGGATCACACGATCAATAAGGTTGGGAAACAGCCCCAAGACCACTGTGGACTGTTTTGGTCACCAGCCTGTGACCAGTCCCCACCTTGTGACCCAGACCAGAGCTCTGGGTGCCACATCCAGGCGTTTCTTAAACACCTTCAGGGATGGGGATTCCACCACCAATTCCCTGCACAGTCCACTCACAGACCTGAAAGATCTTCTCATTCCAACCCCCTGCCATGGTTCAGATCACTCCAATCCCCATGGCCTGAGGCAGTGACCCCATATGGGCACCCCACTGTTCCCACTCGGGAAGGGACAGTGCCACAGAGCCCTTTGCTGATGGCTGCTGAGGGGCAGGTAATGCTGGACAGAGAAAAGTGAAGAGGAAAAGGCTTTGGGGATATTTTGGGTTGGTATAGCTGGGCTGGAGAAGATGGAATCACAGTGATCAGATCAGAACAGGAGGCAGGTAGGGAAGGATGCTAATTGATGTTAATTGCAGAGGAAGGACAGCTTGACACGTGGTCATGTGGAAACCAAAACTCTCTCCTGTTAAGAGCAGAAATGTTCACCTGTGAACCTAAAAGAGCCCTCAAGTGCAATCCCTGTGGCTGTTGTAAAATTATCATCTGCCACCAAAAGGGCTGAAACTCTGCCCCTGCAGGCTGAGGCTCTTTGCAGGGGAGGACAAGAGAGGAAGGGCTGGAGAGCAACTCCCATGGAGCATCCTGGCACAGCCAGTGTGGGATGGGCAGTGAGAGGTGGGGCTCTGGGATCAGCCCTGTTCACAAGGGCACTGCCAGGGCTCCTCAGTGTCCCCTGGGGACATCTGGGGCACGGGATGATGGCAAGGAAAGGGAGAGCCCTGCGAGGATGGCACTGGCCAGGATACAGAGGGAAGTGGGAAGTCAGCGGCGTGCCCTGGAATCACCCCCAGGGACGCTCAGGAAATAAAGAGGGCAGGGAAATGCTGCCCCTGCACCATCAGGGATCTCTGCTGCCAGGTCAGTCGGGCACTGGAACAGCCTCTCAGGGCAGTGAGAGTCACAGAGTGCCTGGACAACGCTCCCAGGCACAGGGTGGGATTGTCCTGAGCAGGGCCAGGAGTCGGGCTGGACGATTCCTGCCAATCCACCTCAGGACATTCCACGACCCCAATTCACTCTTCCTGGTTGAGGCTGAGGTTCGCTTTTCCTTTTCCCAACACCAGTAAAAGCCCAGGCAGCACAGGAGGGGCTGTGCCTCCCCCTTGGAGGCTGCCCCAGCCCTTGGCATGGCACAGGGCTGCGTGTCCCTGCTCATCTGCATGGCACAGCTCTGCCTGCCAGGAGCTGGGGAGGTTCAAGGGTGTTTCACTAGCACAGCTTATTGGGGACTGCATTTTCTCCAGGGTACAAGCCAAGCTCTACATCAAAGCCTGATTGAGCAGAAAATATGTGCTAATGTTCACAGCAGTACTCTATTATAGTATAAGTATGCTTGTAAATATTCACTACATGTTATTACGCCATTTGAACCAAGAATATTGCAGGGTTAAAGGTCGGCCCTAATGCTCTCTCAGGAGGCAGCAGTTTTGAATATAACCAAATGGGATAATGGTCAGGAATACCCAGAGGGGGCAATGTAGCACATCGTAAAGAATTGTGCTGTGAGTTTTAAGTTTTCAGGACAACAAAGATGCCAACGAGATGGCTCATAAGCAGTCATTATTAATGGAATGACAAGGGTAATGTTAAGCAGGATGTCTTTACTATAATAAATCTTGTCCCTGCGCCATTAGTAGTCCTTACAACTGCAAATAGCAGTTAGGTTATAACCTAACATGGCAGAATTTTATCCTCTCAATCTCTAATGTATTTTATAATGCTGTTAAAGTCAGGAATAGCAACTGTTTAAGCTCACTTAATCTGTGAGAAGTTTAAACACGAATTTTAAATGCGAAATCTGCTTTGATAGTAGTTTCTCTTAATTAAATAGATGAAGTAGCTCTTTCTAAGCATACACTGGGCTGTACTACAGGGTCTGGGGAGCACTGGTGAATTTAAAACATTAAATAATTTCCTTCAGATGAAACCCTTGCATTCTAAAAAAAATGACAGCTTTTATCTTAATTTTAAAAGCTATTTCTAAATTAATTTATTGATTCTTTCTTTTTACAATGCTACGATTTTCCAGTCCGGAAATAAATTGCTGATTTTTTTTTCCTTGAAATGATCTTGTTTTGGCAGAAAAGAGTTCTCTCTTCTCTTCTCTTCTCTTCTCTTCTCTTCTCTTCTCTTCTCTTCTCTTCTCTTCTCTTCTCTTCTCTTCTC
>JANRGV010000034.1:17128470-17144641 GCA_024734035.1 Alethe castanea | reverse complement strand
TTTGTGAGCATTGCTGGGGCAGGGTCTGCAGCCTGGGCTGTTTTTGTGAGCATTGCTGGGGCAGGGACTGCAGCCTGGGCTGTTTGTGAGCATTGCTGGGGCAGGGACTGCAGCCTGGGCTGTTTGTGAGCATTGCTGGAGCAGGGACTGCAGCCTGAGCTGTGTTTGTGGACATTGCTGGGGCAGGGACTGCAGCCTCAGCTGCATTTATGGGTATTGCAACCAGGGCTGGCAGCACTGCAGCCTGGGCTGCATTTGTGGGTATTGCAATAGAGGCAGCAGCGTTGGTGCTGAAACCTCTCGTGCCTGTGCTCACTTGCTGTCTGTGTGTTCATGCACACAAACAGGGGTTGTTTGTCATTCCTCTCTGAACGTGAGACAGCAGAACTGCTGGAGAACACCTGGAGGGAGGTGTAACACCTGCAGGAGGCTGTGCTGTCTGAGTGACCTGGCACTGACACCAGGGAGGACAGGGATGGGAGGGGGGATTGCATCTTCCACCTGAAGGAAATTAAAGTACTTTTGTTCATGCTGTGGATACTTCTTAAATACCTGTCAAAAGTTCTCCAGAAAACATTGATTAAATTTAACATAGCACCACATCGTTGTTCTCTGCTGAGTCCTGTTGACTCGTGAGAATCTGAAGGCCACATCACCCAGAGATTCAGCAGCAGCTGTAAAATGGCATAAAACACTTTTATTAGTGTCAGCTTCATTTCATGTTTGCTATTTTTCCCTGAGCAGCAGAGATTAATGCAGCACTTACTAGTGCAGTTATCCTGGTGGTACCTGTACAATCAAAACTGTCAGATAAAATAAAAATGTCAGAGATGTGTTTGTCAGCTCCAAGGATGAGCAGAACTGCGTTTGAGTCAGTGATAATGCCCTTGGTGAGGTGTAAGTGGTAAGGTGAAGAGGTCCATGAAGCACAGGCTGTGTTAGCACGTGCTTCCCCTGTGCTCAGCCTGGCTCAGGGGGACACAGCCCCACTTCTCTGGGGCTGCAGGGCTGGCCCTGCCCTTCAGGCCATCCCCTCCTCAGGGAGGGGGTGGGGTGCTGCTGCTCCGTTCGGTTCTGTTGAGCTCTTGTCATGATCTGTGTGCAGAACGGGAGGCTACACCCAAAACCTACAGTAGTGAGTTCTGAAATAAATCCCTAAAAGACACTCAGTGTCTCCTAAAAGCTGGATTTAGGTTTTGGACTCTCCCAGGGGGCTGGACCTCATCCTTCAGAGGTCAGAGCAGGACAGGCCTCTTGCCTGCCCCTGGTGTCCATGGGGACAGGTCATTGCCCTGCTGGTGTGACTGGGGGCAAGGACACATCACAGCAGAGCCTAAAGGCAGCTTAAATCATGCCAAACCCACAGGTCTGCTTTTGGGGTGGAAAAGAATGCATTTTGGTTAAGGTTGATTTGTATTTTTTCCCTTTGTGGTTGTTTTCAAGTAGATCTGTGATACTCATATATTTATCTGTTGAAGAAGTGCTCCCACAGTAAGAACAGCTCTCTAACAGGTTTGCTGCTCCCACTGTGAGCTTTCCCCTGCTGCACCCCTTTCAGTGGGCACCAGTGCTGCTGGCTGTGGCTCCAGGACGTGGGAGCAGAGAGCTGGGGAGAGCTTTGGGCTGGGGAGGTCTCAGAGCTCATCCAGTCCCCCCTCCCCAGCCCAGGTCACTCCTGGCCCTGTGTGCAGCACAGAAAATGCAGGGGGTGACCTGGGGCTCTTGTCACTGCTCCACATGGAGCCTGGAGCCCTTCCAGAGCAGTTTGTCTGAATTTTGGCACAGGGAATCCTAGGGAATGGTGAGGTTTTGGGGGATGGATTTTGTTACCTAAGTTGTTGGAGAAGGTGGGGAGAGGGAAGCTTTTACGGCTGAGAGGGAAAAGGAATCTAGAAATTCAGCAGCACAAAATGGAAGAACCCAGTGTTATGTGAAAGGGCAAAAAACACCCTGAAAACAAAGATTTTTGGGACAGATCTGAGCAGATGGAGAAGTGGTCATGCAGAAAAGCAAACTGGGAGGCAGCATAAAGTGCAGAAGAGAATAAAATCCAGTTTCTTTTATCTTGTCTATTTTAGGGTCCCAGTTCAGGAATGACTGTTGTTTAAAAGAGAATTAAATTTGCATGTTTTTTAGACAGTAATTTCTTTTTGAAAAGTCCCCAGCTGCATTCTCAGTGCATAAGCAATGGTTGTAGCAAACCAGTGAATTAGAAGAGATCTCAGTGTCCATCAGTCCTTGGGCCCCTTGCTCCTTCCTGCTGGAAATTTCCCAGGAGCCTGCCCTGTTCTGGGCATCTCTGTTTCTGGTACCCACAGTGGATTTCACTGTTAGGTATTGGGTACAAAACTAATTAATTTTTAAATTAATTCATTAATTCATTCATTCTGTCATGCAATATCTTCATTGACCTGTTCTTGTTGTGAGTTAAAAGTGGTCCTTTCTAGTCACTGGATAATTTCCTATTAGTCCTTTTTACCATAATTTACAATAATAATAATAATGACTGTTTTACCATAAAGTCATTAAGGTTGGAAGAGACCTCAAGTCTACCAGTCATCCCTTTGGCCCTGCTTATCATCCCTTTCTAGAATTTTCTTTTTTCTGTTGCATGTTTTTGGGGGTGTGGGTGACTGGAAAAACATCAAACTATCAGGCTGCAGGTAGCAGAGATTTACACAGCACAATGATGATATTCTCTACTCCAGCCTTTATTTCCTGGAGTTCTCATTTCCGCTCCCACCGTTAATTGGTGTTCCTTGGCACCCTTTCTCTTGGTGATGTGCTGGAAGAAAAGATTTATTGTTAGGTTTTATGCCCATGAAAAAACAGTCTCATCATTTTTTTGGCTTTTCATGCCCAATTTTACAGTTAAACTTGGCAATTAATTCGTTTTTTCTGCAGTCTTCGCTTGGAATTTATTTCAATTTTTTGAGGAATCTTTAGTTCTTTCTCATTCTGTGCCCTGCTCTGCCTGCAGTGGGCTGGTTCTGGCTGCCCCCCTGGCTCAGGTGCCCCCCTGGCTCAGGTGCCCACCTGGCTCAGGTGCTGGGGCCATCTGCCCCCAGGCAGGGAGGAGGAAGCCTCTGCAGCCTGGTGGATGCCAGCCTGCAGGAGGCTGGGGCTTGGGGGGTTTTGTCTATTTTGAACAGAAAATTTTGGATGCTTTTCTCTCCATGCTGAGTTTATCTGCGGGGGTTATCTCCTGTGACTGCCCTCAGGAGCTGGCTTTAAATTAGTGGTCTTTTTATTACTTGAAAATTAATTGCAAAGAGATTTATTAGCTCAACCTTCTTTTTTTTTGTGTGAGGTGCAACTATATATCTAAGTCAGGACTGGTAACAGCCTGATAAAAATTCTTGCATAATAATTTGTCTTATCAGATCTGTTTATTTTGATTATAATTTTATCAGGCTTTCTGGGCTGGAAATACTCCATCCAGGTGTCTGCAGGAAGCTGAAGGCATGTGCTTCTAAATTTAAGTCAAAGCAGTTCATTTGCTTTTCAGAACAGATAATGGGGCCAAAAATGACAGAATATGCAAGGATTTTTAATCTGCCATTTCCAAATCGAGACGAGAATAACAAGAAGCTCTTTGCTCAAGGAAACAACTGTTGCTATTCCCTCACGGCAGCCTTGGCACATGTGGCCAGTCCACAGAACTTTGGGAAAATGCAGTTTGTGCAAGCTCTGCAGAGGGTTCCTGGTGTTTGGCAGTTGTTTTCCAGAGGAAATGTTGCAGCCAGAGGGAGAAGCGGCTGCAGGAGGGGTTTGCAGTGCTGGCTTGGGGCATTTTGGGTGCTCAGGGAGCTCTGGACAGCTCAGGAGGAGCCTGGGATGCACGAGCACATGACGTGATGCTGCACGGGCTCCACATTCATCTGGGAAGTTGCAGAGCAGAAATGAGTTAATGAAGGGAGGCAGCCAGGGAAGGAGCTGGGCTCCTTTGGGCTCCCTTGGGCAGTGAGCTCCGTGTGGCCGCCTGCATCCAGGGGGGCCAGAGCCAAGCAGGAGACTCCATTAGGGACGAGATGCTAATAAAATTGTTGCTCCAACTTTTTGTAGTTTACAGTTAACATCTCTGTGTGATGTTTTATTTATTTGGCGAATGAGTTTTATGGTTTAATTACGCAGCAGTGATTTATGTGCAAGAGAGCTGGCAAGAGAAAAAGCTCCTCCTGCCCAGCATTTAAAAAAAAAAACCCTATTTTCCCTGGCTCAAGAGATCCAGTAACTTCTTACCCATTAAATATATTTTTTTCCCCTTTCTTTTGCCTAGTTTCTATGCTTGGTATTTAAAGGAACTTCTGAAGTGTGCAGTCCTGCAGATATTTCCAGTGGTGGGATTGAGCCTTGTATTTTAGGGTCGGCCTTGTATTTTAGGGTCAGCCTTGTATTTTAGGGTTGGCCTTGTATTTTAGGGTCAGCCTTGTACTTTAGGGTCAGCCTTGTATTTTAGGGTCGGCCTTGTAAGGTACCTGCAGACATTACTGAACATTTTGAAGCATGGGCATAAATGTGGCTTTTACTAAAAGGTAAAATGTTATTTTCACTGGAAGTTTGTTTGGAAGGAGTGCGAAATTCCTGACTTTGCAAAGCAGTGCCGTGCTGCCGGCTGTGTGGGGAGGAGAGCAGCGTTTCCCCTGCTGTGTTTACCATCCCTGCGTGCTCCCTGCCACGGCCTCACCCGTGCCTTGCCCCCCTTTGCAGCCCGCAAGACGAAGAAGAAGCTGAAGGGGCTGCAGGCGGGCGGCGCGCGCGAGGCGCCGGAGGCGGCGGGCAGCAAGAGCGTGGTGCCGGCCTCGCTGCCCCAGCTCACGCCCACCCTCGTGTCCCTGCTCGAGGTCATCGAGCCCGAGGTGCTCTACTCGGGCTACGACAGCTCCCTGCCCGACTCCAGCTGGAGGATCCTCTCCACGCTCAACATGCTCGGCGGCCGCCAGGTGGTCGCTGCCGTCAAGTGGGCGAAGGCGATCCCAGGTGAGGCACGGGGGAGGGACAGAGGGACAGGGGGGATGGACAGACAGGCATGGGATGGACAGAGGAACACCGGGGATGGACAGAGGGACAGGGGGAGGGACAGACAGACATGGGATGGACAGAGGAACACCGGGGATGGACAGACGGACACGGGATGGACAGAGGGACAGGGGGAGGGACAGACGGACATGGGGGAGGGACAGATGGACACAGGGGATGGACAGACAGACACAGGGGATAGACAGACAGACACAGGATGGACAGACAGACACAGGGGATAGACAGACAGACACAGGATGGACAGACGGACACAGGGGATAGACAGACAGACACAGGGAATGGACAGCTATAGGGGATGGACAGATGGACACAGAGGATGGACAGACAGAGGGAATGCACAGACAGACACGGGATGGACAGGCAGACACAGGGAATGGACAGACAGACACAGGAAATGGACAGACAGACACAGGGAATGGACAGCTATAGGGGATGGACAGATGGACACAGGGGATGGACAGACAGAGGGAATGCACAGACAGACATGGGATGGACAGACAGACACAGGAGATGGACAGACAGAGGGAATGCACAGACAGACATGGGATGGACAGACAGACATGGGATGGACAGACAGACACAGGGGATGCACAGACAGACACAGGGAATGCACAGATCCCAGGTAATGCACGCACACAGGTAATGCGCACACACACACACACACACACACACACACACGCGCACACCCAGGGAATGGCTTCCCACTGCACCTCAATCTGCCTGTTCTCCTTCCAGGCTGCACAGATGAAGTGTTGGTAATATCACAGCTTGTTCATGGTTCAGGTGCTTCCGGAACAGAAAAGCAGGAAAAAAATTGCAGATGCAAACATTTATTTACCAATTAATTATTTACCACAAATTAAATCATTTTACTTGAACACTTTGTAATAGTTTAACAACAAATACCCATTTAAATAAGAACTTTAATATTCAGTGGTCAGAGACCTGTTTGTATTAGCTCTGTCTCCACCTCAGATTCACAGAATGCCCGAATGGTTGGGTTGGAAGGGACCCTAAAGCCCACCCAGTGCCACCCCTGCCGTGGCAGGGACACCTCCACTGTCCCAGGCTGCTCCAAGCCCCATCCAGGCTGGCCTTGGGCACTGCCAGGGATGCAGGAGAAGCTACAGCTCCTCTGGGCAGTAAACAATTATTTTTTGAATGTTTTTAGCAATGAGGGTCCCTTGACTTCTGCAGCATCACCGTGCTGGCTCACTGGGTCTGTCCATGGGTGGATCTTTCCCGAATCTCCTTCACTGTCCTGCTCCAGGGTGGCAGTCAGGGTGTTATTTTCTCTCCTGCTCTGTTCAAACTGACTCTTACCTGGGCAAAGAGGGAGGTGTGCTGCTTTTTTGGCTCCCACCTGAAGACACAGTGAGACACAGGAGCAGTGATGTCAGATCTTGGACATGACACGTGGCATCTGTCGTGGAGAGGCCAGGGCCAAGGGGAGCTGGAGATGTTTGTTCCTACAGAACAAAGCCCAGTGTTCATCTCCCTCTCACCCCCATCAGTGCTGTTCACTACCTGTTCTCAAAAACCCTGGCCAAAACACCTCCATGACGCACAGGTTGCCCAAAAATAACATCACAGAACAGGTCTGCCAAAAAAAAAAGAGATGAAGAAAAAAGCCTGATAATGAGATTTATGAGTCATAACTGTGGCTCTTTGAGCAGGGGAAATAAATTAACAGTGGGAAGGAAAGGCTGGAAAACTCGAATGCATCCATGTCCAGCAGACATGTAACTGGAGAGATTTGTGTGGGGTCTGGTGGACAAGGTGGGGCAGGTTGGACTCAGTGATCTTGGGGGACTTTTCCAGCCTCAGTGGTTCTGGCATTCTGTGTCAGGGCTGTTTGCACTGGGCACTGGTGCTGAATTAGCTCAGTCTGCTCTAGGAGAGGCTCACATGCACACACTTCCTTCTGGGACAGGTTTTTGGGAGACCATCTGGTATTCCCAGATCCAGATTTAGATTCCACTTTATAAAACACTTCTCTGTTCATCATCTCTGCTGAGCAGTTTTTGTAATTAGCCAAACCCTTCAGGTTAGAGCTTATGCTCTCAATGGAAATGCCAATCTTCTCTTTAATAGCTGCTTTAATAGCAATTATTCTTATCGTTTTTATCTCCTTTCTTTTGTTTGCTGAGGTGGTTCCTCAGCACTGTTTAATTTGTATATCCTGCTCCTGGTTGTAGCCCATCAGCCATGCTGACAGCATGCCAGCATTCCTTGCCAAACCCTTTAGTTGGGATTTCAAAATAACCTTTTCCTGGGGAGGGTTTGAGCACTGATTTGAAGGTTTGACCCAGAAAGACTGGAACCACTTTGAAACCCTTTCTTTGACTTTAGAGGCAGTAGCTGCTCATTCCTGGTGCCTCCAAAGCCAGGGGCTGTGTTTGGACCCACCAGCTTTGTTGCACGTTCATCCACTGGCTCTGCCTGTTGGCACAGCTTCAGGAAGCAGCTCTTTAGATGTTATGAGCTCTTTAGATGTCAGATGCTTCATAAAAATAGATAAAATCAGCTTGTATTCAGGCTCTAATAATGGCTCCGTATGGCACCGTGGTTTCTTGGTGAGTGTAGGCTGGATCTGATAGGAGCTGGTGCTGCAGATCTGAAGCTGGTGGCATTTTCAGACTCCTTGAGGGACCACTTGTCAGGTTTTACTCATTTCCTCCCTGCTCAGTTGGCTCTGTTCATGCTACATGTGAGATTAGAAGAGTTAATGCTGGTAACTAATGCACTACACACTTTGTAGGCTCAGTGTGCAATTGTTGAATAAGAACAAAATTTGATGTGAAATCATTTATTGTCTAGCAGACTGCTCTGGTGAAAAGGAGCTAACCCTGTTATTTTTGGAAGGCAGCCCAGTGAATTACAGTGTATGTGAACTAGAATTGTTGCCTTTTGTGATGTATCTGAGTGACCATCAGTTCCAGATAACCCCACACATACGTACTGGGATTTTTAAATATTGCATCTCTTTCACTGCCTGTGGTGCCTGTGCCCTGATAACACAGCACAGTGCTGTGCCTTTTCCAGGTCACACAACTTCTTTATCCTCTGTTGTGTTTTTTGTGACTGACACCATCCCCCCTCAATTTTTATTTCTCCAGGTTTCCGAAACTTGCACCTGGATGACCAAATGACCCTCCTGCAGTACTCCTGGATGTTCCTGATGGCTTTTGCTTTAGGCTGGAGATCCTACAAGCAGTCCAATGGCAACCTGCTGTGCTTTGCTCCAGACCTGATCATTAACGAGTGAGTAGGAGCTGCAGGGCTGGGCTTTGCCCCGGGGCTGGCTCCTGGCTCTGAATCCTCCCAGGCACCCCCAGCAGCCTCTCCTTCCCCACTTGTTTTTCTCCAGCAGCTTGCTTAGCATTTTCACTCAGTCAAGCGGAAGGTAATTGAGATATTAAGTGTATTTATATCCAGAAGTTTTTGTGGGAGGTGTTTGTGCTTTAACGTTCCATATTGTGACTGTTCCTGCACCATTCACTAGAATCATTCATTCTATCAGAGCCAACACAGTCAGAGCTAAAAATATGCCTGGGATGGAGAGAAAAGTTTGGCAAATTGCATAATGTTCTGTCTGTTCAGTGTATCAAAGTGGCAGAATGGCCCTAGGAGTTTGCCAGAGTGAAACATTTCTGTCTGATCTGATGAAATTAGGGCTGAAGAGACAAGGTTAGAGATGGAACAAACTGCCTGATTTACATGTTCTTGTTGAACTTTGTTGTCAGCTTTCAAGCGAAGTTGAATTTGGTGGAAAGTTTGAACATATTTTTTTCTTGCACCACACATGGTTTTCCTTGTATTTTTCCAGGTTTGTGTTGTGCAGTAATTCTGTGCTGTAGAAGAGGGGATTTGGGATTAATGAGATGATTGGATCTTACTGGTTTTGGTATGGAGGCAATGCCTTTAGCCTGCTTTGGCACAGTTTAATATTTTTGGTCCTATTTCACTTCAAAATCAGATCTCCCAAACGTTTTCTGTGTTTTAAAGAAATGTAATAATTGTCACATTTTCTGTGGGATCAGCAATTTATATTTTATGTTTATTTATTCCCTTGCTGGTTTTTTTTTTTCCATTGTAAATATTTATCCAGGCTTTTATAAACTGTAATCATTGCCTTATAATAATAGGGTTTTTTTTAAAAGGCTGAGGAGGAGATGGTAGGTGAGGGCCCATCTGTTTACTTGTGTTAATGAAAGTGCTTAGAATATGTCCCTGGAGCAGAATAGTCTCTGTGTGGTGGAATTGAAATAATTGAAGTTGTCACTCAGTGCAGTAGCATCTAATTTGCTGTAAGTCAGAGGTCTCCTGCTGCTTCATCAGTGGGGCAAAACCACAGAGCTTCAGTGCTAGGTGTTGGAACTCTTGAAAACTTCCAGAAATGAAAGGGTAATGCAGTTACAGCGAACAGGAATTCCCAAATTCCTTCCAGCTACAGTTTGGTGAATCGTAGATCAGAGTGACATTTGTTTTCAATAAAACACTGAGCTGACTGAGAGCTCTGCAGTCCCTTCCAGGGAGCTCCAGGTTCTCCATAAAACTCTCTGGTCGTAACTTTTTATGTCCCATCCCTCCATAAAACTGAGCCACCTCGGGGAAAACCTGACAAACACCAGGGGAGACACGAGAGCCCTGCAGGGAGAGCTGAGGCCAGGCAGGGCAGGAGAGACTTTGTGGCCAGGGAGATCAAATCAGATTGACAAAAACCAGTCAGGGGTTTGGGGATGAGCTGTGTCCCGGGGGGGATGAGGTGGGAGCTGGGCTGTGCTGCTGAGCTGGGGCAGGGGCACAGAGCCATGGCACAGAGCCATGAGCTGCTCCTGGCTCACTCTCCTTGGGTTTTTATGGCCTTCAGAAACCATTTATTCCATTCCTGAGCTTTCAGGACTTACCCTCATGGTCAGTACAGTTCAGTGTCTTCAGCTTCTCGAGGGGGAGCTCCACCTCTGAGGGGTGTCCAAAGCTTGGTGGTTCAGTTGGACATAACTGCAGTTACTGATTGATTTCTTTATGGGGTTAATTCTGTTAATTAATGGACTTTCTTTAGCCTCATGTATCTGCTCAAGCATCTGAGCAGCATCATTCCTTCATGCATTTCTCCTTGTGCCAGCCCTGCCCAGAGTGTTCCTGTGTATTTACTGCTACTTCCATGGGGTAGCAACATCAGTAGCTGACAGTGTGTGGTGGGAAAGAGGATTAAATTCTCTTCTTATGTCTTAAACTGGCATATTAGTCATTTGCTCAGTCTTCTCTAAAAACTGAGTATTTATTGAATATTCTACTTTTACGTCTGTACTCCTGTAATTTATTTCTTTTTTATGGAGGTATGTCTATACTAGCTGGCAATTTTATATATATTATACGTGTTTTTGTACACACACACATGAAACTTGATTCAAGCTGTTGAAAAGTTTGGCAGCTGAATAAATCTTAGGCTTTAGGCCATTATTTAGTACTTGGAAAGGGTTTAGACCTGTGATTTTGCAGTATTGTATAACTGTTTCCCCAGTTTGTGATTGAAAACATGCCCTGCTGGAACTGGAGCTGGTTCTGTCTCAGCTTTCGTCCTCTGGGTGTGTCACAGTGTGCCCAAAATGACAGTGAGCACAGTGTCAGTGCCTAGCTGTGCTCATCGAGGAGCAGATGCCATTGAGCTGCTGTCCAGCCTGAGACACGAGTTCCTGGAAGTCCTGGGCCTCAGGGCTCTGTCCCTGGTTCTGTGTTTGTCACTGCAGCTCCTCGCTGTTCTTGCAGCATCACCTGCTGTGCTCTCTGTGCTGCATCCTGGGCTGGGCTGGGGCTGCAGGTGTGGGGCAGTGCCACACCTGGCCCAGCTCCCTGGGGGAGGAATTGTGCAGCAGCTGCCTTTGGACGTGCTGGGGTTTGACACTTGTGCTTGGTCTGCTTTAACACAGTTTCAGTAATTTGTGTTTCTGCCTTTCCAAAGCCATCAGAATTCCCCCTGCCTTTTGCACCTTGAGGAGGGGCTGTTCCCTGTTTGCACCCAGGGTGACTGTGACTGTGTAATCCTCCTTAAGGGCTAGGGCAGGGAGGGTGGAAGAGTGATCAGCTTTGGAGGAATTGTTGTTTCATGACCCAATCTTAGTCGTAACTCCCACAGTGATCCCGTTCTGTCTCTGTGTAGTTTGCAGTGCTGTATGGGTGATACCAAGGAAAGGTGACACATCATTATCAAAAAATAAGGTGCTGGCATCGCTGCAGAGACATTGTGTGCCCATTGCATGGAGTTATTTCTACTATAGAAAACCCATGGAAAAGCATAATTCTGTCTTACACTCTTCAGAATTAGTCTGTTCTTCATTTCCCACTCCAAACTAATTCTGCAATTTTCACAGTAACCAGCTGTAAGAGCACCCATAAGCAAGATTGCTGTGTCAGATGCGGTATTAAAGGAGTTCCTGCCTTGATGCAAGGCTTCATTGAAATAGGAAAAACAAATATACAAAACCATAATGTTTGTTATTCTGATTCCAAGATTTGCCTTTGCTTGTCAACATGACTTTCCATTTATGGTTAGAAACAAGTTTATTACAGTACAAAGATAATGAAGTTTAATTGCAGTGCTGGTCATTGCTTCAGGAACATGGATGGGCACAAGCATAAAGTCACTTTGAAAACTAAGAAGTTACAGGAAAATACTCCTAAATACATAAATATGCATTAAATTAGATGCCACAGCTCACGTGCAGCTCCTCCTTGGAGCCTGGAAAAGCAGCTCAGGGCGTGCAGGTAGGCAGAGCTGTCACTGACTGCTGTGCTTCTGTTCTCAGGCAGAGGATGAATCTCCCATGTATGTATGAGCAATGCAAACACATGCTGATGGTGGCCCGAGAGCTGTCCCGCCTCCAGGTGTCCTACGAGGAGTATCTCTGCATGAAGACCTTGCTGCTCCTCTCCACAAGTAGGTGAACAGCTCAGTACCAAGCTTTTGGCTTCTGCAGATGTGGTGGATTTATACAGTGTGAGATAGAGGTATACAATATGCTACGTGCTGGTTTTCATCTTTAGGTAGCATGTGCTGGAGTTAAACAAGCCATAGCTTAGTAAATTCTGTCTGTACTGCAGGAAACTTCAAAGTGCAGTGTCAAAAATACTCCTTTTAGAATATACAGAAATAAACTAACCTGAGACAACAAAACTGATGTAAGTGATGATGTGTAAACTCCTTTTACAGTGCTATTTTTCTTCTCTGTTGATATCACTGTAGCCAGTGACTTTGTTCTCCCCTGCTCTGTGGGGAGCTCCCTGGGGATCTGAGATCAGCCAAGGCTCAGCTGCAATGCAGGGACTCACACAGCACAGGGAGAGAGAGTGAGTGTGAGTGTGAGTGTGAGTGTGAGTGTGCCCAAGTGTGTCTCAGTGTGTCTGAGTGTGTGTCAGTGTCAGTGTGAGTGAGTGTGAGTGTGCTGGGGTGGGTGTGAGCCATGCACCCCTCTCCAGCACAGCCTCTGTGTGCTGGGAAATCCCATCCCATTATCCCATCCCATTATCCCATCCCATTATCCCATCCCATTTTCCCATCCCATTTTCCCATCCCATTATCCCATCCCATTTTCCCATCCCATTTTCCCATCCCATTTTCCCATCCCATCCCTGTTGTGTCCCTGCTCCTGCTTGGCCCCAGGGCTTTGGTTCAGGGCAGTGCCAGAGGTGCCAGTGTGTTTGAAGGGTACCAAGAGCCCCAGAGCCAGTGAGGATTTGTCAGTGTATTTCAGTACTTCAGCATCATCCTCATCATCCTCATCTGCTTTGGCTCGGAAGGGACCTGAGACGTGATGAAAAGGAAATATTGTTAATATTCCTTATCTTCAGTGTTGCCAGTGAATGATTCTTACCCAGAAATGAGCATTTGTTCACCTTGGCCTTTCTGGCTCGGAGCAGGAGGGTTGGGACCCGCAGCAGAGCCCAGGTGCCAGGGCAGTGTGAGGGTGCCATGGCCACTTCCCCCGTGCCCCACCAGCCTGGCAGTGCCCAGCACTGCCTCTCTGCCAAGCCAGAACTGGGACAAGGACTCTTTTCAGAGGAGCCTTTCAGCCTCTCATGCCCGTGGGCTTTGTAGGAACTTAAAACTTCCCTGAAACTGCAGATTTCAAACAGTTCCTGTTTGATTCTGAAATCTCTCCCAAAAATTCCTCAAGTGTTTTGGGTGTGGTGGAGGCCAACTTTCCTCACAGGAGCTGGAAATTTCCATGGCAGAAGTGGTGAGGAGGCAGCACTGGCAGGATTCAGCCCCTCCAGCAGCTGGCACTGCCCAGAGAGGCCTCTTCTCTCCATTTCCAGTGGGAGACAATTTATCTTCATTTTGTTAACTGCATACATTGTGTGAGTGGAACATCAGGGAACTTCTGCAATTGAATAGCTGGAATTTCTAAAGCTCTTTAATCCACAACTTGACAATTTGAATTTGTTTATTGTGTTTCTGTGTGAAGTTTTCCAAGAGAGGAGGAGGAGGAGGAGTAAAACAGGAATCCCACTCAGGTCTAGACTTGTAGCTCACAGACAGATGTAGCTCAGAGACCTTTTCCATGTGAAACACTTGACAGGTTTCATCTCCTGTGTAGGCAGGACAAGAGACTTTGCTCGAGAATCTCTCAGAGGCTGGCAGAGCAGGAAGGTTGGATTTCCTAAGGAGGGGAATGTGCTCTGTGGCCTCACCTTTGTGTCAGCTCTTGTTCTTCTCTGTCTTCAACTCCTTCACTTTCCCCAGGTGATCAGGGGCCTCAAAGGAAGCACCTGAAGACCTGTGGAGCCCCCATGCTCCATCTGCCCAGGCTGGTCCCTGTCTTTGGAAGGACCATCCCCATGGGAGGGGACAGGCACAGGGCCTGCCCCTGGGTTGGGATTCCTGTGCCCAGCTCCTCGTGTGCCCAGCACTGTGGGGACGTCCCAGCCCTGTCCCACACAAGCTGTGGCCGTGCCCAGCTTGCCCATGGCTGCTGCAGTGTTTGTGGCCCTGTCTGTGCCTTCCTGGACCCGTTACCTGATCTGTGTCAGGAGGCTCAGGACCAGATGATCTTTCAAGATCCTTTCCAAGCCAAGCTGTCCTGTGATCCCGCCCTTGCTCTTCCCTGGCACGCAGAATTTTTATGGAACCTTCCTGATGTCACGTTTCCCCAGCCTGGAGAGCACAGGAGCTCCAGCCCTGGGGGTTCTTGGTTCTCCATCCAGCTGCTTCCAGGGCTGGCTGTTGTTGCCTCCATGGTCCAGTTCCCTTCCCGCTGATTTTTGGTGGGATACCTGTGAAGGTTTGTTTTTTTTTATTTTGCAGCAGGCCTGGCTTTGTGTTCAGCTGGTCACTGTCCCATCCTGTTCTCTCCTTGTCTCCCTGCTGTCGTTTCAGTTAGTCCTTTTTCTTTTGTTCATTTTCATAGAATCACAGAATGGTTTGGGTTGGAAGAGACCTTAAAGCTCATCTCATTCCAGCCTGGCCTTGGGCACTGCCAGGGACCCAGGGGCAGCCACAGCTTCTCTGGGCACCTGTGCCAGCCCTGCCCACCCTGCCAGGGAACAATTCCAGACTTTAACCTAAATGTCCCCCCTTGCTCCTTGTGGTGCCAGCAGAGCTCCTGGTGGTGATTCCCTCTCGGTGTAAGCAGTGCCAGAGAGCTGAGCTGCTGTTGAGCTGGCTTTGCAGTGTTTCTGAGGCTGCTGTCCCGTTGCAGTTCCCAAGGAGGGCCTGAAGAGCCAGTCCCTGTTCGAGGAGATCCGCATGACGTACATCAAGGAGCTGGGCAAGGCCATCGTCAAGAGGGAAGGGAACTCCAGCCAGAACTGGCAGCGATTTTATCAACTGACTAAACTGCTGGACTCTATGCATGATGTGAGTCCTGACAGGAATGCTGCAGGCGTTCCAGAGAAATACGTTTGGGGCGGGGACTCTGAGCTCCTCCAGCTCTTTTTATTTAAAGAGATAAATTTAAGGGGAGGAGGAGGAGGAGGAGGAGGAGGAGGAGGTCACGCTCCTCTGCTGTCTCACAAAAGGCAAATTGACAGCCTTGAACATGGTCCTCTCAGGCTGCCTCTGCAGCACAATCCACAGCAATTAATTGGATAATTAATCTCATTTTCAGTCTCTCCAGGTTTTAAAAATTACTTTGCTTTAAAACGGAGGAGCTCAGGAACTGTGGCTGACTTTGCACTAGAAGCAGAAATGTTTAAATGCAGCCTTATCTCAGAGCCCAAGAAGTAAAGAATTTATGGAATAGTTTGAAATTCCATTAAAACAGTGCTTCAGCACTGTGTGTGGTGTTAACAGTGATCTAATTTTGAAGGAATTTCCAATTCAGACTGTCTCCTTTGGCAGTTTAATTCTAATTACACATGTAGCACAAAGCAGTGTTTAAGACAAGGGTAACTTTGAGACCTCAGAATTGCTGTTTTTTTCTTGTTACTGTAGCAAGCACCTGGAAAGATCTCATTTAGCTTATCCTTGTGTGTGTTATTTGTCTGCTGGAATGGGAATTGGTACCAGATCTCCTCAGTGTTTGTAAGGCCTGGCACTGCCTGTTTGTTTGGTTTATATCAGAGTGCCACAGACAATAATTAATGAATTAAATGAGAATTCCTGTGCATGTCCTGCCTGAGCCCCATCCTGGGGGCAGGAGCTGGGGAGGAGGGAGGGGAATGTTCTCTGAATCTGCAAGTAATTCTTTGTCTTGTCACTTGTAGGTGGTTGAAAATCTTCTGAGCTTTTGCTTCCAGACATTTTTGGATAAATCCATGAGTATTGAGTTCCCAGAAATGTTGGCAGAAATCATCAGCAATCAGATACCAAAATATTCCAATGGAAATATCAAGAAGCTCTTGTTTCATCAGAAGTGACTGCCTTAACACAAAGGGTTGCCTTAAGAAACCGTCACACGATAGCTTTGTTTTGTAAAGAGAAAACCTACAGAACTTGTTCCTTTTGTCCTCGCAGGTGTTTCTTTTGTAATTATGCACTACATGTGGTTTACAGAGGGCCAAGAGTTAGGCTGGAGAAGCAGCGGATTTCTCACGTTTGGGAAGGAAAGGGGGAGAAAGGAAAGGAAAGGAAAGGAAAGGAAAAGAAAAGAAAAGAAAAGAAAAGAAAAGAAAAGAAAAGAAAAGAAAA
>JANRGV010000034.1:17097121-17115090 GCA_024734035.1 Alethe castanea | reverse complement strand
GGATTGTTCTTTGTAATACTGCATTTCTATTTTAATTTTCCTAGTAAAGAACTGTTATTCCTAATTCCCATATGTTTTCCTGAGAGCCCCTTTATTTCAAAATTATAATTTGGAGGGAGGGCGTTTACATTCTCCATTTCAAAGAGAAGCTTCTGCCTTTCTTGGCAGACACCTGTCCTTCAAACCAGGACAGGGGGAGGCTTCACCTGCTGGGGAATGGGCTTCACCTCCCAGGGATGTGAGCAGGTCTTCCCGTGGCAGGGAAGGAGCTGCTGTGGGAAAAGCTGCAGGAAGGAAATTCCCCCAGCGCAGCCATCGCGCTCGGGCTCCGCCGCCAGGGCAGGGACTTCAGAAATAACCCAGCCATCCCCAGGGAGGCACTGCTAAGGTCACTGCTTTTTCCCTTGAACTTTCCAGATGAAGGAAGCAATAGCAGAAGCAACAGCACAGATTTGGCCGGAGATCAACTGTACTGACAACAGTCACAGGATTGAACTCAGAAGAAAAGTCCTTTGTGTGTGCTGGAGTTATCACCAGATGGGCTGGGCAGCACTGGGGAGTTCTGCTCACAAATATTCCACATGGGCAAAACCATCAGAGTGGAACTGATGGCAGATGTAACCCACAGTAACTTAGACCGAGTTAAAAACAGAGGGCAAATCTTTGGTGCCCATTAAAAATTAAAATGTTCAATGGTATTCTTCAGCAAACTGCTGAGGTTGGGAATAAGAAACTACTCTGATTAAAGATTAAGGATGGAGAGTCTATAAAACACTAATTACCATTGTACTTACAGGGAATTTGGCCTGTTGGGCTTAATTACTTCTAGCTCAAGATCACTGGAGTTCAGGCTGGGCTGGGGAGCGCTGTTGGAGTTGAGGAAGCTGTTTACATTTGAAGAGATGACGGATTCCAGGCTGGAGTTGATGATGCTGTTCCTGTTCTCCTCTAAAAAACACCAAAACCCAAGAATCATCAGCTGCCACTGCAGGGAATCCTTGCTACCAATCCCTTTAAATTCCACCTCCTTTTGAGTGAGGAGAATGTGCAACATTAATTTGTATTCTGTGCACGTGTAAAGGAGGGCAAGAGTGCAAGAGGAACTCCTGGGTTGTGTGAAAGGTTAATCCTGAGCACACAGCAGAAAGGAACTGCCTGTGAACCAGCCTGGCAGGAGGGCTGGGGCAGCTCTGCCAACACTGCAAGGGGAAATGTCACATCAGCCTGTGCATGCCCAGAGCAGAGTCCAAGGCTCCTGGTCCTGCTCCTTCTCTGAGCTGCTGCATCTCCAGGTACCAGGACAGAATCAGCACCTGCAGGGCAGCAGGACAGGGCTTGCTTTAGCTCAGGCTGAGCTTATCTTCCAGAGATGAGCCAAGGGTGATGTTGATACACGTCAACGTGTGCCTGAAACTGGATTTCATTTAATCTCCATTTGCAGGGAGCCACCATGGGAACAAGCAGCACAGACATTTCTCTGTCCCCAGTTCTGCAAAAGGGCTCAGAGGACACCAGCACCTTGGGATGAAACAGATGATCCATGCACAAGAGGGAAAAGTGAAGAAAAGCAGAGCACTGACCTCCACAAATACTGACAGGCAGATGTGATAGTCAGCAAATGAAAAATGAAAGAAATTAAACTAAGGATCTAAAACCCCCAAACTCCCCTGTTTTTGAATCTTCCAGAGCAGGTTCTAGGCAGCCCATGAGAGGCCACCTGTGCACAGCTGGCCAAGCCCAGGACTGCCTGTGCAGAGCCTGGCCAGCCCCAAGGAGCTGACCTGAGCCCCTGGAGTGTGGGCTGACTCCAGTTTATTATTTGCAAACATCTCCTGCCCAAGGCTGGAGGCTGGGAATAAGCTCCATAAGCTTGGCAGCTCAGAGTGGATTGTCCCTCTAATCTCCAGAGCAGGCACACGCCAAGAGTGAGCTGGGAGTCCCCAGAACTGCAAGTGCCTCATCTCCAGGGGAACGAGATCAATGGCAGAACATGAAACTCCTGCTTCATTTTATTTCCTCCTTTTAAAAAGCTGAAGCTGTACTTTGCTTCATGTTTTTGAAAGCCCACGTGAAGGACTCTTTGCTGGAAGATTTAATTTGGTTTCACAGCTACAAGAGCAGAGCTGCCCATCAGCTCAAGAGCATTTCCAGCACACAAAGAAAAGAAGAGCACTCACCCCTTACCCAAACTTCGTATCTCCAGAGGGAATTCAGGCAGGCAGAGCCTCAGCAGAGCCTTTTCTGCAGGAACACCGTGCTGGGGCAGGGCTCTGCCTGCTAACTCATCCAGGGCACTTTGGTGACAGTGACCCCAGGGACCAGAGAGGGGATGACAAAAGAACTGATAAGGAACAAAAGGGTGTTTGCTGTGTTGGTGACACTTGTGTCACAAGAGCTACTCCCTGGGTCAGGTGTGGATAAGAATGTAAATGTTTAACAACAAAATAATCACTGCAATCACAGATTAATCACAATTATTTAATCTGCTCCCTGTGTGTTAAACATGATAAGTTTTTACTTAGACACAGCTGGGTATGATGACTGCCAGTGAAAATGTCAGAAAGACACTGGACTTTGATGAACAAATTTCAAGTGATGGAAAACCCACTGTCCCACTCCACTTCTTTTTATGTCAAACTGCTCCCACTCTCAAAAAATGTGCACCCTGCTCCTATTTAGGACGTTTCTAGCTTCAATTTCAACTTTTGATTTCTGTGGTGCTGAGCTGCTGCCTAAGCTCTTGTGCTTCACCCTGACTTAAGAGCCTTGGTCTGTCTCCAGACCAGTAAGAAAGGAAAGGAAGAAGAAAAGAAGAATGAGGAAACCTCACATATTTCTGGTGATGTGCAGCAGGGAAGGCAAATAAAACAGCAGTGGCCTCCCAAAGACAGAGGAGGTTATAGACTGTCAGGAGGAAAAACAAGAAAATGTTGCTTCACATGGGAATAAATAAAAGCAGAAATAAAGAAATGAGCTCAGTTCCTCTCCCAGGCACGGGGAGGATGGCACATGGAGGGTCCTGCAGCCTGGGGAGCCTGGAGGCTGACAAGCCACTGCTTACTTAGCAGCAAATAAATGACTGGGGCTGGAAGTTTTCAAAAGCAGCGTTTGATATTTGAGGCTTCAGCGAGAGTCATCCCACAGCGTTTGCAGAGCACGCTCTGGGGCGCCACTGCTTCCTCAAACCCACGCGGGGCCTTCCGAAAGGAGACTGCCTGCTCATTAACAGTAACCTAATCAGACACACCCACGTGTCTGGGGAGCCAGCACAGTGCACAGACCACCCCGTGCACGATGGGGAGCTGCTGCCCCCAGCCCTGCCCTGCCCCTGGCTCCGCTGCTGCCTGTCCTGCTCGCCAGCAGACTCCGCTGCGTTTTCACCAAACTGGGAGAGAGAGCTCCCCGAGCGCAGCTGCCCGGCTCCAGGAGCACAAGGGCAGCAAGAAGCAGAGGGCTGCGAACTGGGCTCACTCTGTAACATGAAACAACAGCCTGAGCAGACACATTTCTGCCACCCCACCAGCAGGGCTGGGGCCTTGGCTCCTTCACCCAAATATCTGGAGCATCAATTAGTGACAGAAATGGAAAGATGAGCTCCAGCATTTTTAAACTGCCATGGTACATAATCCTCAGGAAAATGCCGAAGCTCCCGGCCGAGTTTTCCTGTCTGTAAAAGGCAAAGTGCCCCAGGGCACCCCAGGAGGACGCCGGTGGCCACCCTTGCCGCAGGTGTGGCCCCCGCAGCTGATGGCAGCGATGACGGGGCCAGCAACATGAGCCGGGGCCAGGCAGGGGCCCGGCAGGTGGGGAGGGCACAGCAACACTTTATCCCGTGCTAGGGCAGCCTCATGTGGAGCCCTGGCTGAGGGCTGGGATGCCAGGAGAGATTCCACTCCTCACCGAGGCGACAGCAGAGGAAACCGAACCTGACCCTGTTATGGAATCATCCCTTTCCCTGGCAGCAGGAGAAGTGCAGGGGAATGGCAGGGTAATGGCAGGGGATGGCAGGGGCATGGCAGGGGAATGGGGGCACAGCTGGAGCAGGGAAATGGCAGGAGAATGGCAAGGGAATGCCAGGTCAATGCCAGGGCAATGCCAGGGCAGTGGCAGGGCAATGCCAGGGGAATGGCAGGGCAGTGCCAGGGCAGTGCCAGGGGAATGGCAGGGCAGTGGCAGGGCAGTGCCAGGGCAACCCCAGGGCAGTGCCAGGGCAGTCCCAGGGCAGCCCCAGGCCATGGCACAGCTCAGCCTGCAGGACAGTGCCAGGGCAGTGCCAGGGGAATGGCAGGGGAATGGCAGGGCAGCACCAGGGCAGCCCCAGGGCACAGCCCAGCCTGCAGGGCAGCCCCAGGGCAGTACCAAGGGAATGCCATGGCACAGCTCAGCCTGCAGGGCAGCCCCAGGGCAGTGCCAGGGCAGTGCCAGGGCAGTCCCGGGGCAGTCCCGGGGCAGTGCCAGGGCAGTGCCAGGGCAGTCCCAGGACAATGCCAGGGCAGTGTCAGAGCAGCCCCAGGGCAGCCCCAGGGCAGCCCCGGGCACAGCCCAGCCTGCAGCACTCACTCTCCCCGGGCTGGCCCGTGTGGAACAGCGTCAGCGGGCGCTCGCTGCACGACGGAGCCTTCGACTCCGAGCTCTTCTTGCGCGATAGCAGCAGCTGCGAGTTCGCCGCCGGCGCCTCCGGCACCGTGGTAAAGATCTAGAAAAAATAACAAACAAGCTGTTCTTTGGCATCACCCCGAGGAACAGGACAGCTGCCCACCTGCCTGCTCCTCCCTGAGGAACAGGGGCTCGGCAGGGCAGCGTTTTGGGGACAGATCCCTGAACCCCACATTGCTGCTCTGCACGCCTCTGTTTTACAGCCAAGATGCACACGAGCTGTGAAGAACCCTGACACTGGCACTCTGCTGGCTTTTTGGGGTGCAGGTGATGATGAGCAGCCCAGCCAGTGTCCCCCCTGTGCCCCCATGGCTGCAGACCAGCTTGGGAAAGTCTTTGCAACTTCCAGCCACAGCTGTCAGAAAACTGAGTAATCACATTTTTCTCAAGGGGATGCAATTTTAAAACTGCACAAAACCCCAAAGAGCAGCAGCCTTGCTGGTTGCTGGTAGTGGGTTATGTATTGTTCCTTTTCTGGACCCCCAGCCTCAGACAAGGGCAGTGACCCCTCCAGACCAGCTCTCTCAAAGCCCCTTTCCATTGCTGGAGTCCACTGAACCCATTCCTCAGTAGCTTCCTGCCCTACCTGCTCCAGACAGACAGACAGACAGACAGACAGACAACTGGCATGGCCAGGCTTTCCCAACAGGAAAAGCACACGTTGGCACAGCTTCTGCTCAAGACACAGCTGGATGTGGACTCAGAGCCTGATGCCAAGGGCAAGCTGGTTTCTACTTCTGCCTTTGCTGCCCAAATGCCCAAATCTTTCACTCCCTTCCAAACAAAACCAGACTAACAAAAGATCATAATCAGGGAACTGGTTGCACTTAGAAGAAAATGGTATTTTTTAGCACATGCAGCCAGGGAGGGACAGCCAGGACCTGGGCCCAACAGAGCCACCACTGCTCCACTGACAGAGCACAACATCCACCAAACAAACACAAATGCAGCAGGATTCAGACCAACACTGGATAAAGCCAGTACTTGGATAAACCTGGATTTAGCCAGCAAAGCAGGAGCCAGCTGAGGTGTGCATCTCACTGGTTTGCTTTAGTGCTCATCCCCCTCGAAACCAAGGACAAAGTCCCATTAAACAGTGGGAAGGGGGAGAAAGGGAATTTCTGTGATGGAGGCACTGCCATGCTGACTCACCCTGGGATGAGCACAAACAAGGCTGCCTGGAGCAGCCCTGCTCACACAGCTACAGCCCAAAACTCGGTGCCAGCTGCCCCCTCCCTGGCACAGCCCTGCTCACACAGCTACAGCCCAAAACTCGGTGCCAGCTGCCCCCTCCCTGGCACAGCCCTGCCATGGGGCCATGGGGAGACAGGGGGGCTGGGAGAGGGGGCTGCCTGGGCAAAGAGACACCAACCCCTTTCCATAAACTACTGGCATGAGAGAGGCAAGGGAAGCCATTACCTTCTCATGGTTCTCTATTAAAATTTCAATCACAATGTTCTGGAATTTGATGTCCATAATGGCAGCGACTGTTTCCTCCTGAGGTCGGAGCAGCGTCGGCCCAAACACCACACCCAGATTAGCAACAGTCATCAGGTTCTGCTTGTGATTATCTGCAACTCTGGGAAAAAAGGAGAAAGAGAATGAAGTAGGTGATGGAAGTAATCCACAGGGAACCCCCTCCCTGCCTTCCCTGCCTCGTGGCTGGCACAAGGCTTACAACGCTGTTTACATTTTTCACACTCCTGGTGAGCTCCTTGAAGGCTCAGCCATGTGGAAAAGAACAAATTTAACTGTTGTGCTCCTGGAGACCTTTCAGCCTCCATGAATTGACTAATCCCATAAAACCTCAACCCCACGCCAGCCACTGAGCCTCACGCTGCAAACCACTCCCAGGAAAACATCTTGAATCATTAATGCTCAAAACCCTTCTGAAAACAAATTGTTGGACCTCTGACACACACTGCTCTCCAGCTCAATGAGTGACCTCATCTGTTCCAAAGGCCAACTCCTTCCCAGCCATTCCAGCACCAGAGGTCAGTCCCCTCTGGCCCAGCCAGGGTGGCTGGGAGGCCAAGATGGGGCTCTGCCCCCAAATCCCCGTGCCCCACGTGTTCCCTTCACACAGGGACACCCAGGCCTTCCTCCTCACCACCTCCATCTCTCTTAGCTCACAGGAGGGCACAGACCAGCTCAGCAAGGGGAAGCAGCTCACACAGGACGTGGCACCCTGGTTATGGTGTTTGAGGGGTGACCCTGAGCAGCTCCAGCTGGCACCTGCTCTAAGAGGTGCCAGCAGCCCAAATGGGACAGGTGCCCTGCTCTGCCTCACCCCGAGGGGACAGCAATGGGGACACAGGCTGGCAGCCCTGGGCCAGGCTGGGCTGCAGGTGCTCAGCTGGACAGAGCCCACCAGGTGCCCCTGGTGCTGCTGAGTCACAGAGACACTGCTGAGTCACACAGGGGACAGGTGTGTGCCAGGACCTGCACACTGCTGAGTCACACAGGGGACAGGTGTGTGCCATGACCTGCACACTGCTGAGTCACACAGGGGACAGGTGTGTGCCATGACCTGCACACTGCTGAGTCACACAGGGGACACGTGTGTGCCATGACCTGCACACTGCTGAGTCACTGCTCCAGGAGTCTTTCTTGTGCTTTGCTCCTGACCCCTTTGCCCAGGAATGTGGTGGCCTCAGGCTGTGCTCACACAGCTGTAGCCCGAGGGGGTTTGGTGTCCTTTCCTTCACTTCCTCTCCCATTTCCCTGGACAAATGCAGCACACAGTGAAGCTCAGACTCACTTGCTGGACTGACCCTAGAATTTATTGCTGTGAGTTTCTACCATCGATCTTGGGGTCAAGACATTCATGTGCAAGCTCAGCATATTTCAGCATGCTGGAAGCCCAGGCTGGCTAAAAAGAAAAGAAGCTTTCCATCCTTATCCATCCAAATCTCACCTGAACCAGCAAAGAACTCACCCCTACATACATCTCCTGAGGCAGCAGAGGGACCTCATCACAAGGGGGGCTCAGGGCTGCTGGCTTAGCCCCCCAACAGCAACACCAGCCCTACTCACTGCCTGGGCAAGAAGCCTTGTGCTGGTGCACATTTCATCCCTGGAGAAGAGGCAGAGCTGTCCCCTCCAGCCTCAGAGTGGGGAGGTCCTGGCCAAAGCCCTGGGGAGCTGACAGGACCTCCCTCCTACCCGTAACTCCCCCCAGTGCCAGGAAACTCTGAATATTTGATGACAGCCTGCTGGAAACCTCCAGTGTCAGTAAATGGCTGGGGCACATGGAGAGGGCTCTGCCACAGAGATGGCAATGTGCTGCTCACACTGCCACCCAGCCAGGCTGCCATCCCAGCCCTGGCTGGCACAGAGCCTCTGCCATCCCCATCCCCATCCCATCCCCATTCCCATCCCCATCCCATCCCCATCCCATCCCCATCCCCATCCTCAGCACAGCCAGCTCACCAAGCTGCTCATGGCCATGCCAGCCAAGCTGGGAGGGGAAACCAACTCTCCTCATGGGGCAGCAAGAAAGGCAGAACAGGCCCAGTATGAAACAATAAACACTAAATAATACCTATATGGGGATTCAAACCTCCCCCCACTCCCACCCACATCACTCACAATTGCCAATGACATTTCTGCATTGCAAAATTGCATTTCAGACACACATCCACGTGCTCCTAATTGGATATGGAAAAACGCAGCTGCAGTCCAAATGGTTTTCAAAAGCACTAATAAAATAATAATTTTAATGATCTTCTGTGGTTAGTGAAACAATGTTCATTTATAAAAAAACAACTGAATTGATCTAAGTCGCACAAAATTAGGTGCCTCCATTTCTCATTACCGTTACCATGCCCTACATCACTCTAATAAATTGCACTGTCACCAGCTCATTACAGGGAGGCAGCTGAGCGTGGTCCTGCTAATTATTTCAGACTGGGCTATTAATGGCTTCCCAGGCAGGACATGGTCCCACAGCAGCAGCCACAGGCACTGCCCACTCAGCCCAGGGTGCTGGCCCTCGCCTCCACCACCAAACCCCTCCCCAGGGGACTTGACTTTGCCTCTGGAAGGTGCTCTGTGGCTGTGCAACCTGGCTCCTTTCTGGAATAAACCTGGCTCCTTTCTGGAATAAAGCATGAGCTCCTGCTCTGCACCCCAGGTACTTTTCCAGCAACAGCCATCCCTGTACTGGGTCACCACAGCCGTGCTCCAAAACATGATTCACCTTTCACATCCTTCAAATTCCCCATCCATTACCCACAGGATAATTTACTCCAAATTACACCTCCTCATCATCCTTTGTACTAGGAAATAACGCCACAGTTTCTAAAGATGGGTGTTCTCAGCCCGAAGTGGGGCTTCATGCCGGGGCTCTTCGGCAGGGACTGTCAGTGCCATTCCCCAGCTGCCCTTCAGAAGCTTTCCAAGCATCCTCTGTATTTCCCTTTTAACCTGCTGCTTCTTTCTGGCCCTTGATGCACTCTGAGAGAACTGCACCGAGCGATTCTCTGAGAGAATCATTCATTTCTGTGGGTCCTTTTTCTGCTCCCCACTTTACAGGAGCCACTTCCAGCACAGGAGAAAGCAGCAGCTAAAGGAGGAATGTGAAAGAACAGCTAAAGGAGGAATGTGAAAGAACAGCTAAAGGAGGAATGTGCAGCACCTCCTCACTTCCCTCCTGCTCTGGGCTCACAGTGGCTGTCACTCCCCAGGGTGTCCCTGGACACTGCTCACTTCTCACTCCCTTCCAGCAAAACAAAGGAGAACCACAGTCAATCCATGTTGGGTGTTAAATTAGATTATGCTCAGGTTGCCTGGATACTGTATAATCACTGCCATGACCAAACACAATTTAATACAAGGTAATTGGCAGCCAAGGTTCAGTGCAGGGGAAGCAGGGAACAGTAAATATTCCAGTGTGGTCAGAGCTCCAGTGGGTGCCACGGGGGCTCCTGGCTCTGCTCCCACAGAACTGCTGCCTCCCATGTCTGGAACTACTTCCTGCTTGTATTTTATGTATGTATTTATATATGTGTGTAAACTGCTGTGTATTTCATATATAAACACGTATTTTATACATAGAATGCATGGATCTGAATCTCAGCCAAAAGTGCCATTATTAGTTCAAATATCTTCCCTGCTTCAGAGCAAAATCCCTGAGCAAACAACCATCGGAAGGGAACAAAAGGGAAGTCTGGAGTGTTTCTATTTCCATGCCTGGGACAAACCTCTGCAATCAAAGTGCTTGTTGTGGCTGGCCTAGCAAGTCCTCATAGGAGGGAAAATAATGCAGCTCATTCCTCTTGTACAGGTAAAAATCCATCCCCTGTCTGCCACCACCAGCAGTTAATGTGAAAAGCCAAGCACACAGAGGCCAGCAACCCCCAAAATTATTTAGGCTGCTCTGGGTAGTTGCATAGAAATCAAACACCTTTGACTCTGGACACAGAGGGAAGGAAAAAAGCAGATGGAGCAGAGGCAGCACATTGGGTGGAGAGACACCAGTGGCATCACAGCCTTGTTCCCACAAACAATCCTGGAATCACTCAGGTGGGAAAAGCCCTCCCAGATCACCAAGCCCAACTGTTCCCCCAGCACTGCCAAGGCCACCACTAAGCCACGGTGGGTGTCCCAGCCTCGGGAATGTGGCTGGGGGCTGGGAAGGCAGCAGGTGTTTATTGCAGGAATGTTGTCACTGGCACCCAGCACCGAGCTGGTGAGACCAGTGATGCAATTCCAGCTGCAGCAGCACCCACTGGTGTCCCAGGCAGCTAGATCAGTCAATCACACATTCCTAAATTGTTCCTAAAAGGCACATGGGCATGGGAGGGGTGGCAGGGACACTGGTCTGCAGAAGCAGGGAGCACAACCAGCTCAGCTTCATCTTGTGCTCAAAAGCCACGTGGATGTGGCACCTGGGGACACGGGCTGGTGGTGACCCTGGCAGTGCTGGGCAATGATAGAGATGATGATCTTGGTGGATTTTTCCAGCTTTGAAGGTTCCATGGGTCCCAAACTGGAGCACACGGGCACAGGAACGCCACCATCCCTTCACCCTGCCTGCTGGTGGAGGCTCTGGATGTGCCTCTGCTCCTCAGGCTGCTCTGGTTGCTCTGCAAGGGCCAGAGGAGCCCAGAGCAGCAGGAGCAAACTGGGCTCACCCAGCCACACTGGGAACTGGGAACACTGGGAACATGGACAAAGCCCACTGTGTGCAGCCAGGCGTGGGCACAGCTCCAGCTTCCCCCTGCTCCAGAGAGGAGAGCCAAGCCTGAGGAATGCACAGGGAGGCCAGAGGATCCAGGAGAGGACAGGTCACCAGGGAATGACAAAACCTCCCAGTGAAGACAAGGGGAAACTTGCTGAATGCAAAACCCTTGCTGCTCTCGGGTTCCCTGCTCAGCTGGGACCCAACCTGTGCCTGCACTGATCCCAGGCTCTGACCTGCTCCAACAGGACTGGCTTTCTCTCCTGGGTGGATCTGGCCACAGCTGGATGCTTGGGTTCACTCCCAGGGAGAAAAAGGGGCTCATGTTGCACTGAGAAGCCACTGAGGCCAAAAGTGAGGCTCAGTATCAGCGAGCCAGATCAGTGGAATACCAAACGTGCTGTGACTTGCAGGGAAACACGCAGGGAGCTCAGCACTGCTCCAGCCCAGGCGTCCCACCCTGAGCCAGAGGGGTTTCCAGAGCCATCCCCTGTGCCTTTGGGTGAACTGAGCCTGAGGGGGGACCCCAGAGCCATCCCAACCCAGGGCTGGCACATCCCCTGTGCCCAGCACACAGCACTGCAGGTCTGCACTGGCAGCCTGGGGCAAACAGCACAGCCAGGGCTGATGGCAAATGTCACCATGGTTTCCACCTGCACAAACACAGCCAGCAAAGGCGCCTCATGCTCAAACACCCCCGGGGACGGGGCTGGGACAGGGCCTGCCATGTTGCATCTTTTTAATTGTAAAGAAATGGGGAGCTGTGGAGACCCAGAAAGGTATTCCCAACTAGGGAACATGAGAGGCCTCTCTCACTGCCTTCTCCTGATACTCCTGTTCTGTTCCCTGGGTCAGCCCCTCTCCCTGTCCCTCAGTCTCTGGTCACTCCCACCCTGTTTCCCTGTTGGCCCTTTGCCCTAAACCCACCCTGTGCCACCCCCATGTCCCCTCGTAATTGGTCCCTGATGCCCTCCCCGCCCTGCTCACCGCATGTATTTAACCTGGACCCTTACAAAGCACCTGGCCTTTGTTCCCTGAACCATGGACAGTGCACACCTGTGGCTGAAATAAACATCTCTGTGAAACCCCTGCAAAGGCCCTTCCTGCTCCTTTACTGGCTTTCACCCCAAACAACACCAGATGCAACACTGCCATGGCTGCAAACTGTGACACTGCCACCCCAGTGCCACCACAGTGCCACCCCAGCACAGCCCTGCTGCACGGGCAGATTCTCTCCAAAACCCCCCTGGTGCTGTCACCCTGAGTAACAGACCCCCAGGGGCAGCAGGGCAAGGAGAGCCTGGCACAGCAGCTCTGGGTGCACAAGGAATCCTTTGAAAGGTCGGCTGAGCCACGGCAAGCGCCGCGCCGGAGCCGCCAACCTGCTGCACGGCCAGGAGCCAAAGCAAACGGGGCTCCAGAGAGCTGCTGGCACAAAGAGCAGCAGGGAGAGCAAGCTCTGCTCCCAGAGCCCCACAGGAACCACGGCAGGGCAGGGCAGCTCCAGGGCCAGGGGCAGGAGGAGCCTGGAGCACACCTGCACCTCTGCACAGCGCACGGCCACAGCGAATACCAACACAGCGGGGCTGAACTTTTTTTTTTCCCCTTTAAAGGTATTTTGGAGCTCATTCACTTCATAAATGCAAGGTAGGAGCTCATCCCTCCAAAATACTGCATTCCTAGAAGACATTGGTGGAGGGAAGGGAGTATAGGAAATAAGCAGCTTTCAGAATTAACGACAAGAACAACAGCAGGCAAAATGCTCCTCTGGCCTTCGCCAGTGGGACAAGGCTGTGCCCAAAGCCTGGGAACAGCCCTCATTCCCCCAGTTCTGAGCCCCTGCCTCACATCCATGGCTGGAACGAGATGGCCTTTAAATGTCCCTGCCAAGCCCAACCTTTCTGTGATTCTGGGGCCAGGGATCCCTCACACACCCTGGCCAATTCTGCAGCTCAAAGATATCTTGGCAATGGAGATTTTCAGTCTCCTCTGCTGAAAGGCTGACTAAAGTCTCTCAGACTGAGTTTGGTTCAGTGCTGGCTCTGTTCACACAGAGCAATCAAGGGATGTGCTCATGAAGACACCTCCATCCCACTCTGTCTGCGGGGACGGTGCAGACACACCACGGAGACTCCAACCAGTTGTTGGAAATCTTTTGCCCACTCTTGATTCAATCTCTTTCCATACCCAGTTTCAGTTTCACTGTGATAAACAATTAAAAAGAATCCAGACAATTATGTGCTATCAGCAACCTCAACACCAAGTTCAGACATAAGCCCACAAGAATTCACACTTGAGGAATGCAAAGTGCCTGGTGCTGCTCCTGGAGATCCAGGAGGAGCTTGGCAGAGATGTTCAACCACAGAAACTCCTCAGCAAACGCAGCAGGTGCTTTGTCACGAGCTGCTAAATCATCGTGCCAGGCTGGTGATGCCAGCTTTAGTCCAAAACCCCCATTATCCATCTCCAGACTCGAGTCTTGTGCAGGATGTGGCTGCAAAGGAACCTAACAAGACACTGCAGGCTCTGGGGCACATTCCCCTCCAGCTAAAACCTGAAGAGCCTGCATGAAACACAAGGACCTTTTAGAGAAGCATGGAAGGAAAAGGTACCAGCACCCACACAGCTGCTCCAGGGACAATCCAGACAGGGAGGGTTAAAAGTTCATCTGCAGAAGCAGAACAAAACCTTTTGCTAATTTACACATTACAGGAAGCCAAGCCCAAAAAACCCAGTGAACACCTACAGGGCTTTTTGTGGTGGTTTATAATTCTGCAGAATCTCATATTAAAAACAAAAGCAGAGGAGTGAGAGGGAGGCAGAGCTGGCAAGGGCAGGCACAGAGTGCTGCAGGGCTGTCTCTCCTCTGAGGAAGCACCACCAGCTCCTCCACCAAAACACCTGAGGGACAGGAGAGCAAAGGGGAAACCAAAGGTGCTGCTGCTCCCCACAAGGCTCTGGTATGTCCAGCTCCAGAGCACAAATCACAGAACCATGGCACAACAGAATGGGTTGGGTTGGAAGGGAGCTTAAAGCCCAACTCATTGCAACTAAGGAAAAAGGAGAAGGGGTAAAAGAGCACAGCATGAAGCTGAGCCAGGACAGCCAAGCCCCAGGCAGGATTCTCCCAGCTCCCAGAAGGAGCATGTGCCTACAGGGAGTCTCCTTCCACATCACCTCCCTTCCACAGGAGCACCCAGATCCTTTGGGACACAACTCCAGGGCTTTGCCTGGATCCAGCACTGCCAAAAGGAGCAGAACCACACTGGGCACACAAGTGGCATTCCCAAAGGCAGCAAGGAGGAGGAGTGCCTGGCCCAGCCACACCAGCTCAGCCACAGCTCCCTGCCTGCCTCTGGCAGCCAAACCGGGCCAGCAGCACACGACAGGGGAGCATCTCAGAGGCCTCAGTGGCTAGTGGAAATTTCCAGAACATCCTGGACAAGAATGACTTACTGGAAGCAATACATAAACCAAGCAAATGAATAGTTAGCAGACAGCAGCACAAACAGCTGCCACGGGGATGAAATCAGACCTGCTGTGCCAAGAGGCATCAGCCTCCCTGCGGCTGCACCTGGGGGACACCAGCACAGCCAGGCAGGGAAAAGCACATTCCTGGGGGAGCTGCCACCCCTGGGCCTGCACAGGAGCCCTGCTGGGGCTCTGGAGCTGCTGGGCACAGAGGCACCCTGGTGGCACCAGAGCAGCTCCTGCAGGGCTCTGCCCCACGCCCAGCAAAACAAACCCTGCTGGGATTTTTAGGGAGAAGACCTGGAGGAATTTCTTCTTCTTCTCCTTCACCAGCAACCCCTGGTTGAGCAGAGAGCCCTCTGGGACCTGCCAGGCTCTGTGGAGGGGAGGGATCCAGTTCTGCTGGATCCCCATTAGCAGCAGAGCCCGTGGAAACCATCGCCCTGGTAAACAGCAAACAATTTGTGCAGGAGATAACAATCACTGTCATCTTGGTTAAAACACGTCAACGAGAAAACACCACCACAGCAAAAGCAAAGGGAGCCAGGCAGTGCTGGCCAGGCCACAGCTAGGAGCGATTAGAGATGATTAATTCTGCTAAACCCACGCACACACAGCTCGGCTGCAGCTGCTCCAGGCATGGCCTTGGCACAAGGAGAGGGGCATGGATCAGTGTGTGGGGCAGTGATGCCAACCCACAGAAGGGCTGAGAGCCTGCCACCACCTGTGCTGGACAGCCTGGACTCGCTGCCACAAGAACAAAGCAAAGCTCAGGTGTCAAATCATGGCCATGAGTGAAAAATAATTCCCTGAATGCTTGAAATCTAATCAGAGTGAAACCCCCCTGCTCTGCACCTCCACAGCATTGACTCCTGGGTGAGAAAGTACATGACAAAAGAAGGAGACAGGGATGATATTGCAGCTCCACTAACAAAAATGGCAATTTTCTGCCACCAGCTCCACTCCAGCAGCACCCCTGGCACAGCCACCACCAGCCCAGCACCTTTGTTCACTTTGGCTTTTTTGGCATTAAAACAAACTGGTTTAATCACAGGATCCCAGACTGGTGCAGGATGGAAGCCTGAAAGGAGCAGGGCTGGGGGCTGCTCCTGCTTTCTGGGCCACAACTGCCTGGACACATGGACATGAGGCAGAAGGCAGCACAAGGAGGCAGAAATTGAAATAATTTTCTATCATGAGATATTTCCTCTCCCCCTCTGTGGACCCCTCTCACTGCACCCCAATTCTGTGGCCCCCAGCTGCCATGGGACCCACCACATGGAAGGGCACTGCTCAGCCACCTCCAGGGTTTATCCTATCTGATATTTCAGCTAATAATTGCCATTTTTTAACATTTCAGCTATCTTAGCAGTTTTATTACTGTTAATAAAAAATGCAGCTTCATCACATGAGGAGCCCCACATCCCCCATCAGTGCATCAGAGCACGTACACCCCAAAAACACAGAAGTCAGAAACCACCCATGACTAAAGAAAGGCTCTTTCTTTACTCAACCAACTCAGCCCAGATTCTGGTTTTAGCATCAGAAATCTCCACAGCAGGACTGTGAGAAATATTTTTTTAGCTCATCTGATAAACATGCAAATCTTGATTATTCATACGTTACTTAAAATAAAAAAACACCCAGACAGAAACAGATGAGCCAAACCCCTGGAAGCAGTGCAGGGGCAGCCAGAGGCCCTTGGCTTTGCCCATGCTGGCTGTGGGTGCCCAGCTCTCAGCAGCACCCACACCCAGCTGCTCCCACCCACCCAGAGCATCCCCAGGGCAGCCAGGCCCCTCCCTGAAACATCTGCTGCAGATGTGCAGGCTCCTCTCCATTCTCGTCTGGCTCAATGGCACTGCAGCCTCAAGCAGCTCCAATTTTAGGCAGCAATGAGCCCCAGCTCCTGATCTGGGAAATGCTCCTGGGTCTGGGAAATGTTCCTGGATATGGGAAATGTTCCTGGATCTGGGCAATGCCCCTGGATCTGAGAAATGTTCCTGGCTCTGGGCAATGCCCCTGAACCTGGGCACTGCTCCTGGCTCTGGGTGCTGCAGGAGCAGCCCCAGAGGGATGCTGTGAGCCCATGCCTGGGGCTGGCTGTGCCTCTCAGCCCAGGATCCCCCCAGGAATGGCACCAGGGCTGGAGAGCTCAGCAGGCTCTCACTCCTCAGCTTCCTGCCCTTCTCTGAGATAATTTTTTTCCTATTAAATAACACCATGAGCTGTTTCTCTTCCTAAAATAGCCCACACCACCACACACAGTTTGTTTTGTTTGAATTCCTTCCCCGCTAAAGCAGCACAAATCCCACTGTAAACCTGACTCCACATCTCTACTCCATCACCAGGTTTTTCCTTTAGACAGAAAACACTGAAGCAATTACAGATTCCCTGCACATATGAAATCACAGAATCCTAGAATGGTTTGGGTGGAAAGGGACCTTAAATCCCACCCAGTTCCACTCTTTGCCATGGCAGGGACACTCCCACTGTCCCAGCTGCTCCAGCCCCAGTGTCCAGCCTGGCCTGGGACACTGCCAGGGATCCAGGGGCAGCCACAGCTGCTCTGGGCAATCCCACCTGGCTGATGGGTGCACCTGGAACCACTGGGCCTTGGCTTCAGGCTGTAAATGCAGAAGGTTTGAAACCAGCACCCAAACCAGCAATTTGGTTTTTAACAGCCTTGCCAGGGACCCCATGGAGCAGACACAAGCCCAGGCCACAGGAAAACATCTGGAGTTGTATTTAAGCCTATTTCAAATATAATTTGTTATTTTTTCTTTTAAAGAGATAACTTGGATCCTTCCAGATCTCCTCCTAAGCAGTTATCCTGATTAAGTCATTCCCCAGGTTTCCCAGCCCTGCCTCAGCCCTGCTGCTCCTGCAGCACTGGTGCAAGGGCAGGTCCAACCCTGCAGCCTTGAGGCTGCCATAAGCACCTGATGATGCTTTCACTTCTAAAACACTAATCAAAGGTTTCCATGGGAACCTGCAGGAGCAGGAAGGAGATGGGAAATTACAGGTCAGCTCTACCACTGAAAGAAAAAAAATTATCCCATTCCTTCGCCCTCGCAAAGTTTCAAGGTAACACAAAAATATTGATTCATCAGGGTGCATAAAGGCAGAAAATATGCCCCAGAGTAGTCATTTGCTGTGCAAAGAATTCACTTTTAGTCCTTCAGTGGCAGGTCAGCTCTGAAACCATGTGAGGAGCTTCAGCTCCTGGACAGCCAAAGCCACTCCAGGGCATTGACAGCAACTTGAGACGTCCAAGAGCAGATGGGTTCCTGGTGCTGCCCAGGGGCAATGATGGGTTCCTGGTGCTGCCCAGGGGCAATGATGGGTTCCTGGTGCTGCCCAGGAGATGATGGGTTCCTGGTGCTGCCCAGGAGCAATGATGGGTTCCTGGTGCTGCCCAGGAGCAGGTGATGGGTTCCTGGTGCTGCCCAGGGGCAATGATGGGTTCCTGGTGCTGCCCAGGAGCAATGATGGGTTCCTGGTGCTGCCCAGGGGCAGGTGATGGGTTCCTGGTGCTGCCCAGGGGCAATGATGGGTTCCTGGTGCTGCCCAGGGGCTGGTGATGGGTTCCTGGTGCTGCCCAGGAGCAATGATGGGTTCCTGGTGCTGCCCAGGAGCAGGTGATGGGTTCCTGGTG
>JANRGV010000034.1:17080407-17097021 GCA_024734035.1 Alethe castanea | reverse complement strand
CTGCCAGCCAGATATGACTCAACCACACACACACAAGGAAACTTTTCCACCACTATTGACTTTCAGAGGAAATGGAAAAAGGAGAGAAAAACACATCAGTCATAAACGTACTTTGCCAAATGGTTCATGAGCAAGTGCAGCATCTGCCTGTTTTTCTCCGGGAGCCGGTGGACGAGGCTGTGGATCTCCGACACCCTGGACTCCTGATTCTCCAGCTCTGCAAGGGGAAGGGAAGATGATTTACCTCCATGGGGGGTGTTATGGGATGAGGCCCAACACTGTCCCTGACTCCATCCCACACCCAGGCACTGCAGATTCCCCCCACGGAGCTGCTCCTTCCTATCAGCTCCATCCAGCTGCTTCCAAAGGAAGACACAAAATGGGCTGAGAGCAGCACAGTGAGCAGGGCAGGGCTGGCTGCAGCCAGAGTGATTCCAGCCATGGGAACACAGGCACACTGCCACGTGCAGAGTGCCCAGGGCAGGCCAGGCTGGAGCAGCTGGAGCTCCACGGGCTGGCTGGGTCCCTGGTGCTGAGTGGGAGCTGCTGGGAGAGCAGCATGGCCACAGGGCTCTCCTGGCATCCCCCTCCCACATCCACAGGCTGAGTCCCTGGTGCTGAGGGGGAGCTGCTGGAGGAGCCCAGCACTGCCCTGGCCATGGCCATGGGGCACTCCTGACATCCCCCTCCCAAATCCACGGGCTACACAGCTGCCAGTGGGAAATGCCCTGCCCCCAGCAGAGCCCCTTGCCCTGGGCAGTGAAGGACACAGAGCCCAGGTACCAGCAGGAGCCCCCAGCACCGTGGGGCAGTTTATTCAGAGCCACCAGCCCCGTGCTAGGCACTGTCTGAGCTTCCTCCTCCTCCTCCTCCTCCTCCTCCTCCTCTGGCCACCTCCCAGACCAGCCTGCCCAGCCCCAGCCCTCTCTGCTGGCCAGGACAGCCCAGGAGCACAGGGCAGGGGGGATGCAGCCCCTGGCAAGTGAGGCTCCTCTCTGGGAGCAGGGCCACGAGCATCAACAACTCACTCGCTGCTTTGATGAAGCTCCTTTGAAACTGGTACATCATCAGGGGCCCTGGGAGCATTCTGGAAGATAAAAAGGGAACAGGCACAAAACACATCTGAGGAACACAATCCACACTTTGCCCCTGCTATAAACTCTACTCCATTTTGAAAAGGGTAGAATTAGGCAACACCAACTCTAATTAATTCCCCTCATCAGAAGGAGTGAGATCTATGCAAGAACCTTTGATTTATTCACCTCTAAAGTAATTTTTAATTTCAGCATTCCTTCAGTAACACAGCTTCAGTGCATTACTGAGCCCAGGATTTCCAAGTAAGTTTGAAAATAAATTTAAAAGATAAATAGGCCTAGCTGTAAAACTTTCCCAATGCCCATTCCCACTGTCCCCTCCCACTGCTGCATTCAGAGGGACACACTGGTGCTGCCCACATTCCTCTCTGCTTTGCCAACAGTTCAGACTCTGGAGCAAAGGTTGCCAATCATGCAAAATTCGGTGATTTCCTAGGCTGAGATCCACCAGGCTAATTACACTTATCACCCTAATTGGATTTAGGCTCTCTCTTTGCTCCCTGGCTCTCTCAAACACAGCCCAGCACACAGCAGCCACAGAGAACAAGGAGCTGCGGTCACAGCAGGTAGAAGCACGCTCTGGAAAATGAGATGTGCTGGCTGCCAACACCCAACCCTGCTGGGAAGATCCCCAGGATGATACTGGCTCCCTGACACACAGAAATCATAACTACAGCAAAGCTCTACAGCCCCTGTGCTTACACAGCACTGCCCTCCCCTTCTGCCACGTGCTCAGGAGGGGAAAATCCACAGGGAAAAGCCCAGGGAAAAGCTTAAATCAAGGCAAGGGATGCAAAAATGAGCTTTTAAAGACATGTTTGTATAATATGTGCATCTGTCAGAGCTGAGTGTGTTCCCCACATCTTGCTCAAACATACTGGAAAGTCAGGGAAAAGCCAGAATAAATTCCCCAAGAGCAGTTTCTGCTGTGTTTCTATAGAAGTGCTGCTGTTAAGGGTCTGCAACAGCAGGCAGTAAAATCCCAGGCCAGCACCAAACCCCTCCTGAAGCCAGGTGAGGCTTTTCTCCTTACCTCAGGTACGTTTTCAGTGCACTAGTAATGGTCTTGATCTCCCACTCTGCACAAATCTCTGTGTCTGTCTCTGTGGCTGTCTTGGGATCTATGGAAAAGACAAAAAGCAGTAAATGAAAGATAATTCCAGCTCATGCCAGCTCAGCTGTGTGGGGACACCATCACACCCCATTTTATTTGCTATTCCCAGCTCAGGACAAGCCTGGGGCCCATCACCCAGGACAGGACAAACTCACTGGCATGGAGAGAAAGAGAAGGGAATCCTGCATCCCCAGCAAGGACAGGGACACTGGGGATGGAGCCAGGACACAGGCACAGGAGCCTGAGGTGCTCAGGGACAGCAGGGACAGCAGGGACAGCCAGGCACACACACAGGGACCCAGGGACCCCATTCCCCACAATGGCATCAGAATCAGCATCCTGCAGCCACCTCCAACCCAGCCCTTGGCTGGAAATTACAGCCACTGTCACCTGCAGGGTCTCCTGTACAGCCACCTGCACAGCCACCTCACCTGCACAGCCACACACACAAATAATGCACTTTTGAATTTTAAAGCCCCATGTAAGCATTGGGCAATTTTTAACCTACTTAAAAGAATGTAGTGGAGAGAGATCAGCTTTCCCACAGGGCAAAGGGTTTATTTTAATTTAAAAAAAAAAAAAACATCAAGAGGTGCTTGGAAAAGTAAATGCATAAGAAATGAATATTCACACAAAGATCATGTGTGTCTCAGCAATCACACAAATGACCTCCATTCTCCTGACTCAATGCCCAGGAAACTTCCTCCAGCACAGCCTCCACAAGGAGAGAATTTTAACAGAGTTAAGGTAAGTCTGGCATAGCAAAAATGAAAAACAAAACAAAACAAAAAATCCAGAAGTTCCATCTTAAAAAAAAAAAAAAGACTTTTTAACCGAAGTAGAACAAACAAGTCCAGACCGTGTGTCTTTGCAAAGGCTCCCCCAGCAGTTTCTAGGCAGGATCACTGAACACGAGGTGAAATTCCACAGTCGGTCCCATGAAAAGGCTCAGAGCAGTTAATCAGCTCCCCCTGACCTTCGGGTTTACGAGTCTGCAAGAAGTTCCTGCGGTGGGCTGCAGCTGCAGCAGCTGTGTCCCCAGGCAGGGGTGGCACCAGCCCTGCCTCCCACAAGGACACTGACACAGCTGGGGCCAGGCTGGGAAAGCACCCAGCACGGTCAGCTTTAACCCTGGGGATGCTTTTTGCTGCCAATCCCTGACCTGCCATCTCTCACAAATATCCCCAGGGTGAGGGGAACAGCCTGATCATCCCCCCAGTGTGATTATCATGGAGAGATTTCCAAAGCAGCCCCAGGGTGGCACATCCCAGAGTGAGGAGCCCCACTCCCAGCCCCCATGGGGAAAGGAGCAGGAGCAGCTCAGCTGCTGGAACTCCCCCTGTGCAGAGCTCAGACCTGCTGGGCCCCCAAGTGCCACAATAAACCCTCTCATGGGAGCTCCCCCCGATCAAAGTTGGGTTATTTGTTGGATTTTGTCCTCATTTTGATGGCACACGAATGCTGGGGAGATGATCTGCTCTAGGAGCACCCCCCCACTGCTTCACCCCAGCCCAGACCCCAACAAGATGTGCCCTAAAACCCAAGGCAGGGCTGGGGCTGCCCTGCCCCTGCTGCTGCCCCCAGAGCCCTTCCCAGCAGTGCCACTGACACCAGCGCAGGAAACTCGATCTTGCTGCCATTTAAACTGTATGTGAGGCACTAACACTGCCCACATTCATTTCTAAATATAAGGGAAACCTGACAGTGGAAGCACAATTTGGCTCCTCCGTGCAGGAGGAGCCCCGAGGGCAGCGAGAACAGATGGGGTTTGACAAGGGACACGTTCCTGTGTGACACTGACTTCACACAGCCCAAACACCGGGGCTGATGGAGATTTAATCCCCCACAGTTTGGAGGAATTATGGTTTGCAAAGCATCCCGACAATCAGCAGCATGGGGGATTCCCAAAAGGGTCCCAGTGCCAGCCCTGACCTCCTCCACAGAGCTTTCCAGCACCAACAAGCCAGGAGGACAGGCCGGGACAAAGGGAAAGCAGCAGCGATTTATCACCTCCTCAGGAGACACAGGGAGGCAGCTGAGTGCCCGCGGTGCCTGAGGAGATAATGGATGCTGGATGGCATCCAAAACTGGATCCCTCCCAGCCCTGCAGAGCTCTTCACCAGGCGGGTTTGGCCATCTGTCACAGCCCTGGGTGTGACACCAGCGCTGGCACCTTTGTGACAGCAGAACGGGGCCGTGCACGCTGAGCATCACCAGAGGAGCTGCTGTGCAGCTGCCAGGACCTGCCCAGGGCGCCAGGCCAGCCTGCTTGGCTCAGCAGGGCCCTGCTCTGCCCGTGCCCACCGTGTGTGCCAGGGACTGTCCCACAGCCCTGGCACCTCCACATGGCCCCAGCCAAACCTCTCCAACGACAGCACCAGCCACCAGCTCTCCTGACTGCACTCAACCTTCCAAATGCCACAGCAAACAGGTCCCCTGCTCCCCAACGTGGACCTGTGCCCTTCTGCTCCCATCACCTGGATTATCTATTTCCACGGGTTAACACTGACAGCTCTAATAGCCACCATGGGCTCACTGAACACCTTAATGGTGGGGAAAGAAGGAGGAACTGGAAAAGGAGAAGGAAAAGATGTTCAAACACAACAGATGAAAAACGTTTTGCAAGAAGAAATATGCAGAGAAAGGAGCACTGGAGTTTTGTGAGGACAAGGAGAAGGAAGTCATGCATAAAAAGAAAGGCAGTAAGTGAAGGGAAAGAAGAAGATGACCGGAAATGCCACACATTTCCCCCAAGGAGTAACAAACACATTCCATGGGGCACTAACAAATTAGTAAGCATTTCTTTCCCTATTCCTACAGCTATTTCATCCCTGGTTTTGCCAAGTCTGAGCAGCACCAGGCAGGACTGGCCAAGGGCAGCTGGCCTGCTCCAGCCCAGCTCTGCTCTCTCTTCCACTGTTGTGTCTCAGGCATGTCTGGACAGACGGACAGACTGGTCCAGGGCTGCAGCTGTGGGATGGAAATGCTGCCTGTGAGGCCAGGGCTGAAATGGCTCTGTCCACACAGCCAGAGCAAACCTCTGCTGTGCCAAGACCCAGCAGCTTGTCTCTGTGGAGCATCCAGAACTGCAGGATCCACTGCCCCAGCCACGAGGGAAACACAGGCTGGAAAACTCTGGGCAAGCCTGAGATAAACAGGCACGAGAAAGTCCATGGGGAAAGCAAGAACAGCCACAGGCAGCAAGCAACATCCAGGAGAAAAATCATTTCAAAGGGTGCTGGGAACAAGGGGCAGGTAGGAGATGAAAAGCCAAAGCTCTCAGCTATCTCTTTGAAGATTCTGGTTTGTATTTGGGAAGGCTGCCAGAACTCAGAGCATGTGTGAGCAGGACACCAGTGACTGCAGCAGGAGCTGCTGGAGCCAGGCCCTGCACGAGTCCCACCTTCCGACCAGCACCTGCTCCTAAGGGCACAGCCACCACCACCAGGGACCCTGACAAGAGCCTCTGCTCCTGCTTGGCAACACTCCAAAGCAGCACAGCCTGCTTGCCTTGAACAAAATTCCAGATACTCACCCATTAATATACTCAGCAGCTTCTGAACTCTGGAGTTCACCCCCACGATCCGGTAGAGCCCCTGCTCATTGATCCCTGGGAAAAACAAGGAACTGATCAGCAGAAGGCCACAAGAGCTGCTGAGATTTCTTCCACTTCTTTGGCTTCTCAAAAACCCAGTGAAACCTTCTCACCAATCAAATACAAAGCTATAGAAGATGGTAAAGTTTGGGGTTGATATCAAGGTTTTCACACATCCTGTTCTATTTCATTAGAAGTGCTACCCCCAGTTAGTTCAGGACTAAGGATCTAAGGACACTTTTCCTCCTTCCCACAGCCATGGCAGCCCCATGCAGGATCTGCACTTAACCAGGACCATTTGGGGAAATTTTACTGAGTCAAGTTCTTCAGGCTGAGGTCTGAGCCTTTTGCATCCCACCCCTCGGGGCTGGGGCAATCCCACCTGTGCACAAGGAGATCCACAAGAGGTTTTGGGGATGGAATCCCACATGAGAGGACGTGCTTGGCAGCATTCCTGCAGGAAGGACGCTGAAGTGACCCCCCCTTGGGTCCTGTCCCCCCTTTTTCACAGCCAGGGTGGTATTTCCTAACTCTGTTTGTGAGTCCCTGCTGGCCCAGCCGTGGGGCAAACGCTGCCCAGCATCAGCCTGAGCACGTCATGGGCTCATCTGATGTGGGCTCATGAATCATTCTGTGCATGGAAAGGGCAGGAAAGCAACTGCTCCCCTGCCAGCAGCTGCCCTACCTCGTGTTTCCACAGCATGGATGCACTTCTTGATGATGCTGAAGCCGATGCTGTCCAGCTGGGCAGCTGCAGAAGGGCAGAGAGCAGAGGTGACCAGCTGGCAGGGCTGCTCCTGAATCCCTGCCATCCCAGCCATGCACACTGCCCACAGCAGCAGCAGACAAATGAGGGCACAGAAACACAAGTGCAGCAGTTTGTACCAGCTGAAACCAGGGCAAACACAGACACTGATCATCATTCCACCATCCCTCTGAACCAGGCCCTGCCCTGGGCCCTGCCAGGCATCCACCAGGCAGATGGACAAAATTCATTCAGGATCAAGGTGAGATAACCCAAATTTCTCTGGAAAGTTGACAATGGGTTGCTTGGAAAAAAAATGAAATCATACATTTTGACACAACAAATCCTTGAAAATGGCATGTGAGGTGCCTTGCCTCTGCCCTGCTCTTGTGTGTTTGGGCCCCCAAGGCCAGGTTGGACAGGGCTTGGAGAGGCCTGGCATAGTGGAAGATGTCCCTGCCCATAGCACAGCGTGAACTGGATCATCTTTAAGGTCCTTTCCAGCCCAACCCATTCCATGATTCCATGATCCCACACCCCTGCAGGGCAGGCAGGGCTGGGATCCCAGCTCCCTGCAGCAACAGCAGGGGGAGGAAACCCAGCAGTGCCTCTGCATGGAAGTGACCTGGCATAATCCCCCTAAGCAGATGAACAAGCTCTTCCACTCACTGTCGAGCTCTGGATCAGGAAAGGTCGGGGATTTATTTGCAGTAGTAATATCCAGAAATAATATCTGATTAAATATCCAAAGTGCCTTTATCCACCCTTAAATTCAACTTTTAATGAGCATTGTAAAAGCTTGATTTCCCCTCTCTCAGAGCATCTGCTGTTTATCTCAGTCATTTACCAAATGATTGGGCTCAGCAATGGTCCAGACCAAAGGCAGATCTGGATCTCCTGCTGTCCAGATCACAGATCCATGGAAACACTGCACAGCAGCTCAGGTGACCCACAGCACTTGCACATCTGCACATCTGACCCACAGCACCTGCACAGAGGCACTGGTGACCCACAGCACCTGCACATCTGCACAGATGACCCACAGCACTGCAGAGCAGCTCTGCCCACACACCCTCACACTCACCTGACCTTCAAGCACCACCTCATCCCAAGTACTACTGAATTGGTCTCATCCCCTTCTATTTTTGCCTGGCAGATTATTTCTGTTTAATCCATTAATTCCTTTCCTTGACGCTGATGTGAGGTATGAGAGCATCAGGAAGGGCAGGAGCTGAATCAGCTCTGCCAGCCTGCCTGGCTCCAGCTGTGAGCCAGGGCAGGGCAAGGTCACAGCAGCTCCTCTGCCTCCCCTCCCGTGCCATGGAACCAGCTCTGGTGTGAATCCTTACAAAGGCATTTTGGAAATGAGATCCACAGAGGAGGGGGGAAATCATGAAGCAGGGACCAGAGGAATGAGCTTACAAGTCTCACCAGAAATGAGTTTTCAGGGCTTTAACTACCAGTGAGCTGCCAGGATTGTGAAAGGAAGATTGAGGGTCAGATCAGGTGAGAGAAATGGAAGAAGATTTTACAATGAGGGTGGGCAGGGTGCCCAGAGAAGCTCCCCTGGATCCCTGGCAGTGTCCAAGGCCGGGCTGGACAGGGCTTGGAGCAAACTGGGATAGTGGAGGGTGGCAGGGAGGGGAAGAGAGGAGCTTTAAAGTCCTTCCACCCCAAAATATTCTGTGATTCCATGGCTGTGATTGCTGGGGAGGGCACCCAGACAAGGGCGCAGCAGACAGGGCAGCCAAAGGTCTCAAGGTCTGTGAGGAGCTTCTGCAAATAAATACTTTGATGGGGTCCTGAACTAATGGGGAACCAAGTGGATGTAGAAGATGGAGAAGGAAATGGTGGGAAGGAAGGGAAAGGAGGAATTTTGTGCTGTTCCATGCAATAAGCTCAAATGGCCTGGGGATTTGTTTCCACAGAGCAGGGCAAGTCCTTCTGGTTAGCAAATGAGCATGTGAACTGCCCTGGCTCTCGTGGCTCAGTGACAGCACCCAGCCCCTCCACAGCAGGCCCAGACAAATCCCCCACAGCCCTGCAGCCACCTGGCCACACAGCAGGACACAAAACCCAGCAGCTCTGCAGAATTGCAGCGTCCTGGAGGTGCCACCACAGCCCTGAGGGGCACCTCCAGCCTGCCCCAGTGCAGCAGAACAGCAGAGGAGCAGAGGCACAGAGGCTGCAGGGTCAGGGCTGCATCCAGACCCACTCCACCCACACTCACCCCAGGCCCTATGGAAGATCCTGTACCAGGGGCTGCTGCAGCCAGCTGCTGAGCCAATCCAGAGTGGCTGGGCAGGCAGCAGAGCTCCAAAGCAGGGCTTTAATGAGGCTGAAGCAGCCAGAGCTCTGCCCAAGCACAGGGGTTGGAAGCACCTCCAGCCAGGGGACCCAGCCTGCCCCCAGAACCAGCAAGGACAGACAAGGAGCACGTGGGGAGGACCATTCCCATTCTCAAGAGAGACCATTGTTGAATGTTGCATTTGTCTTTACAAACAAGCAGTGGATCTGCTGGTAGATAAGGCCAGCACTGAGAGATAAAAGAAACAACGGGAGGGATTCCACTGATTGGTGAATGGGAAAAGATATTTGCCTTTACAAACAAAGTGTAGGTTTGCTGGTAAATGAAACTGGATATTGGAAGATAAAAGAAGCAATGGGGAAAAACCATGAATTCTATAAGAATTAAAAATTAAAAGGAAGGGTTGGACATTAGAGGGGAATCTCAGGTATCAGGTGTTTGGGAAGCCTGTACCTCTCAAGTACCTCAGCCAATGGGGAAAGAGAGAGGGAAATGCAGATGGGAAAATAGGATAAAAGGAGGCTGCATCCTCCAAAAATTCTAGAGATCCCAGGGCAATGCCCCATGGCCTCTCCCTTTATTCAAATAAAGCAAAAAGGACTCCTCTGCCTCCTTTTTGGACATAAACCTCTGGTGTTTGTGGGTTAATTTTCCTTACACCACCAGAATGGTCTGCTGAGCCAAAGAGCAGGTGCAGAGCTGGCAGAGGCAGGGAGCAGCACAGAGCTGAGCCACGCTGGGCTCTGCACCCCAAAACTCCTCCTGCCCCTCGGGGAGCAGCCCTGGCAGAGCTCCCAGCCCAGGGCACTGGCCATGTGTGAGCCCAGCCCTGAGCTCTGCTGCAGCACCTGCATCATGGAAAGGATGCATGTGCAGTGATGGGACCAAAGGGAAGGGGAAACCACAGAGGAGAGAGCAGAGAGGGGGAGAGACTGCTCTGTGCAAGGGCTGGAATGGGTGTGAGGAACATTAGCTGCAAATTGCACCAATTACTGAGAGAAAAATGCTTTGGCTCCAGATGGAAATGTCGTGTCTGAGGCAGCAGCAAAATGAACCAAGCACTGAATGGCAGCCCAGGCCTGCCCTGCCTGACTGGTGGCTTTGAGGGAAGGAGGGAAGGGATTGGGGCTGGAGCATTGCAATTATGGCAAATCTAACCTACTGGGAAATGGCTCAATTAAGGGTTTTAAAACACAGGACACAAGAGGCAGGACCAGGTGCAACTGCTCCTCTAGGAAGAAAAACAAGTGCTTTCTTGACCCAAGGCTTTGATTGCCTGAACTGCAATAAAAAGAGCTTTTTTATTTGTGAGGGCTCTTGTTGACAAACTTGACGAGGCAGGACCTCCTCACTGCTACACCTCTGCTCCAATTCCCCTTTGGAAAGACACACTGACCCTGCACATTCTGGCTCAGAGGGAAGAGCTGCCTGCTCCCAGGAGCCACCTGAGCCCTCTGCTGGACTCCAGGAGCAGCTCCCAAGGCCACCAGAGCCCTGCAGGGACACGGGGTGGGGCAGGGAGCTGCTGGCACTGCTCCCCACCTGCAGCTTTCTGCCCCCAGACCCTGCTGGGTGCCACACTCAGCTGTCCCTGGGGCCACCCTGGGGTCCCCACAGCGAGCCCTGTCCCCCTCCCAGCACAGCCCAGTGTCACCAGCATCTCCTCCCACAGCTCAGCCACCTCTCAGGGGCCAGGCTGGACAGGAAATACTCACTGCCTTCGCTCTGGTTGTCCTTGTTCGAGTTGTACACCTGCAAAACACAAGAAGAAAATCTGATGAAGACCCTGGGCTGGGACTGCTGGCACAGCTGGTGTCACCACAGCACCAGGACCTTCTGCACACAAATGCTGGGCTGGCCCAGCTCTGGGGTTATGTTGAAATATCCACTAGGAGAACTCTTAAAATGAAAGAGTGCAAATGGGATGGACCAGGTAAAAACAGAAATTAGAAGTTTCTAAACAAAATGAAGGTGGGGTTGGACTAGATGACCTTTAAAACCCAAACCATGATGCTATGACTCCTCTCCTGAAAGACAGATAGAGGATATAAACCCAGAGCAAAGCAGGCAATTCCCTTTTGGGCATTACAGGAAGCCCTGGCAGGTGCAGCTCGGGCAGGGAGCAGGTACCACCCTCCTCAGGTCCAGCCTGAGCACAGGAGTCAGCCAAGAGCAGGAAAGGAAAAGAAATGTCATTGATTTGGAGAGGACAAGAAGGGCAGCAGGATGAGGCACTGCTCACAGCAGAGCCACCAGCAGGACTCCATCCTCCATCCCAAACCCCTCCAGCCTTCAATTACTGATGCTCCTCCTCCACCCCAATCCCCACCACAGCTTGGCTACTGGAGATTAAAGTGACATTTCAGTGGGTACAATAAAAAGGGAAAACACTGGCAGAAGGTTTTAATCCTGATGTGAGAGCCCTTTAAAAGCCCAGGATAATACCAAGAGCAGCTGTAAGAAGATCAGCCCTCAGACAGGTTGTATTTCTCCGGCCCAACAGAGTGAAATGGTTCAAAATAATCCTTCAGTGCTCAGAGTCCCATCAGGAACACACACACACACATCCCAGTGCTCTAGCAGCTTCCTGGATGTGGCCAGGTGGGTTCAGTGTGCCCTCAGAGCAGGACTAAAGGCTGGAGAAGCTGTTGGGCAGGGCTGGGAGCCCCTTGCACAGGGAGCAGGGAGCTGCCTGCATCACATGCTGCCTCCCAAAATAGCCAGGGCAAGGCAGGCTTCCAAAGGCCATGTTGATAGCAACACCCAGCAACAGCAGCCGAGGCTGAGGCAGGGCTCTGCTCCACGGGATCCCACCCTGACACCCACGGGAGCCCGGGGTGCTCCGGGTGTCCCCCAGCAGCTGCAGCTCAGGGCTGGCGCTGCCTGGGATGCTCCCAGAGATCAGAGCAGAGCTCACCCAGCACCCAAAGCACCCAGCAGGCTGTGTGTCACAGGGCATGGCACCAGCAGGGCACACAAACACATTCCTCCCTGCAGGTCACCCCAGCTCAGCCCTGCTGCTCCCTCCAGCCCCAGCACACCTCGGGCCAGCTCCAGCACCGGGACGTGCCCAGGGGAGCACAAACCCCGTGGAGCAGCTCCAGCCTGGGCTTTGGGCAGGGACCGACCCCCCCCCCAGGAGCAGCTCCCCTCTCCCCCTCCCAGGACACCTGGCTGTGCAACAGGACAGCAGGCAGAGGTGATTGTCTGCAGGAGAAAATCCACCAGCCACATCTGGCAAGCGGGGGACGATGCAGCAGCAAAACCAGCTGCAGTCAGCAAGTGAGCTTTCCTCTAGGAGCAGTGTTTACATCAAGAAAATAAAATCAGTGGAGAGAGGGAAGGCAAACAGCCGCAGGCTCCCCTGAGAGCCCCAGCACAGAGCCAGCCTTCCCCGAGGAGTTCTGCCTCTAAACCCAGGGAGGGCTCACTCAAGGGGCTGGGGCTGCTACCCAAAGGCCTGGACACACAAACCCTTCCCTGGGATCACACCCAGACCTCGTGCCCCGGCTCACCCCTCACCCAGGGAACCCCAAACACAGCCTGGGGCACTGGGAGGTGTCCCTGCCCATGGCAGGGGCTGGCATCAGAGCAGCTTCCAGTCCTGCCCACCCAAACCATCCCAACTCCTGCAGCAGCTCCAGGCAGATCCTCTGCCTGCACATCTGGAGATCCTCTGCCTGCACATCTGCTCTCCCAGATTGGATCCATGGAACAACAGAGGTTGTTAATCACCAGAGACTGCTCTTAAAACAAGGGAAAAGGGCAGACAAGGAAACACAACATGCTTTTGCCATTAATTGCAAAGTGTGCACACAACAAGAGGTCACACACAGACATTGCCACCCTACACCCACTGAATCGAGGACAAACCTTTTATCCAGTGGATTTGTTAATCCACTAACACAACTCTACACCAGCAGGGTTTTAAGCAAGCCCCAAGTCTGTAACATCCCTTCCCTTTCCAAGAAATACTTTTCCTATACTGCCTCTAATCTTTTAGAGGAAGATTTGTCTGGATAAGAGAAAGTTTCCAGGTTTGAGGAAAGGGCTGCTGTAGAAGAGGTCCAAGAGTGAGGCTCCCCCAGTGCCCCAGGGGTCACCCCTGCTCTGCTGGCAAAGCCCTTGGGCTCCTGCCTTGGCAAAGGTCACTCCTGGCCAGCCTGGCCCCAGGGATGTTGATATTCCACTCCTTCCAAAACAGCTCTGGTGACAGGCAGGGCTTAAAGCAGAAGGATGCATGTGAGGATGAAGCCTCACATACACATCAGTCCGCTCATGGAGCAGCCTCCCCATGGCAAAGGGTGCAGAATTTTAAAGGGGTTCTTGCTATTCCCCACACCACACACACTGCAGCACCTCTGTCCTGGCAGAAAAAGCTCTCCTGAACCCTATCCCAAACAACTGCCCGGTGCTGGATTTGGTTTCCCCACCCTCACCCTCTCTCTCACAGGTGTTTGCACCATTGCCATGCCCAGGCTGGCTGTGCCTGCCCCACAGACACTCCCAGTGACACTCCCAGGGTGACAGCACCCACCACAGACACTCACAGGGTGACAGCACCCACTACAGACACTCACAGTGACACTCACAGGGTGACAGCATCCACCACAGACACTCACAGGGTGACAGCACCCACCACAGACACTCACAGTGACACTCACAGGGTGACAGCACCCACCACAGACACTCACAGGGTGACAGCACCCACCACAGACTCTCACAGTGACACTCACAGGGTGACAGCACCCACCACAGACACTCACAGGGTGACAGCACCCACTACAGACACTCACAGGGTGACAGCACCCACCACAGACACTCACAGGGTGACAGCACCCACCACAGGCACTCACAGTGACACTCACAGGGTGACAGCACCCACCACAGACTCTCACAGTGACACTCACAGGGTGACAGCACCCACCACAGCCCGTGGCAGCCCTGCTGAGGCCAGCACAGGCAGGAGCTCTGCAGACACACACATCACCCAGCAGCAGCCCAGACCATAAAACACCATAAAATGAGTGTGTTTTTATGCCCACGCGCTGTTTTTCCTGTTGTTAACACACTCTGGAGAAAACAGCCCTAAACCCAGAGAGTTTCTCGTGAAATAAAAAGCTTCTTTCACTTCCCAGTATTAATCACTGGCAAAGGGTGGGAAGTCAGAAGCATTGCTGGGAGGTGAAGGGCCTGTGGCCCATGGACACGTGTGGGAACAGGCTGGGTTATAAAACTCCCAGAATTGGGACTGGTGACTAACATGGAGACAAATCCCTGCCCTGCAGCACTGTGATGCTTTAACATCTCCCTCTCACTAATTATTCCCATTTGATTGTATTTCCAGAGCCAAAATATCCTTACCAGACAGTTTCAGAAGTGATGTCTACAGAAAAAATATCTATTTAGATAGTATAAAACTTACAGACCTGGATGTCTTGTATTTAGTTTTCTAAACTCCTACTGTAGATGGTCAAATATCCTGAACAAAACCAGATTGTATAATTTGTTTTAGCAGAAACTACTGCTGCTTCATTCCTGCAGGATAATTGCTGCTTGGAAGCTTAAAGGAGGCCTTTACAAGCTGTTATTGAAAAATTCCAAGGTGCATCTGTAAGTAATCCAGAAAGATAAATTTTATGAGAGCAGTTACAACTCATGACTACTTTGACACTTGCACTATGCTCAATTATGAACTTGATATTTAAGATAATTCATCAAAGAGCCAGTTATTTCCTTTGGTGAGACATTTCACCAAATGCATGCTATGTTTTGCAGAGGAAATGGTTTCATAGGGATGATTAAGAGCTCTGAGATGTTGGAGGGCGTGGTGAGGAGCACACAGCCCAGGAGGCAGCTCCCTGCACCCTGGAGCCACAGGGATGAGCCCAGGGATGAGCTGGGGGTCTCTCACACCCCCCAGCACTGCCCAGTGTCTGCTCCTGGATCTGTGTCCCCAGTTCCTCAAGGAGCACAGCCTGGGCAGAAGCAGCAATGCAGGAGCTGCACCTGCTCCTGCCCTGCTAAATTCAGTCCTGCCATTACCACACACCCCAACACTGGAGCTGTGCATCCTGCAAACATCAGCTGGGGATTTTCCTGATCAGAAATCCTCTGAAAGGCAGCACTGGAGCCTGAAATACCCCTACAGCCACCATCTGGAACCTAAAACAGCTCTACAAGCACTGATGGCCATCACTGAGAGCCTAAAATACTCTACAGCCACTGACAGTCACCACCCAGAGCCTGAAAACCTCTCAGACACCATCCAGAGCCTAAAATACTCCTACAGTACTCCACTATTCATCACCTGATGCACTTTCTGCCTGTGCACAGATAAATCAGGAGGAATTCAACCCATCAGTTTTCCAGCCTGATCCCAAACAAACCACACACGACGTGCAAAGAGTGAATGGGTGAGTGAGTGGTTCAGGATGACACTGGACTGGGGAAAAAGAAAAGGAAAAGGAAGTAGCTGGGGGTTGGGAGGGGAACTACAAAGAGATGATGCTGAGTAATTTCATTTTTATTTCCCCATTTCAGGGTCACGCTGTTGCCCATGGTTCTCATTAACCTCCACAAGACAAGGCTATCATTTCCTATGGCACTTGCTTCATTCTAAGTCTCATTCACTTTCATTTCAAGTTTAAAACCCAAAATGGCCCAACCTAAGCTGCACGCCTTGGAGGCTGCAGGGTGTTTAGCACAGCTCCCAAAATCCTTCAGACTCCAACACTGGCACAAAATTCTGCCCAATGGCTGAAATCTAGAGGAAAGGCTTGTCCAGCTGCTCAGAGGGAGGAGGGATTTAAGGAAATTACCGAGGCCAGCAGCCCTGGTTTGCAGAGAGGGGGATCTCCATCGAAGAAGGATTTCAACTCCATGCCCTGGCGTGGAAGATTCCACCTCATCCTCCTTTCACTGTTGCTGGGACGTTCCCTCCAAGCCAGACTTTCCATTTGGACTCTCAGAGTGGGCTGGTGCTGCCAGAATTCCCTGGTCTCCCTGGGGGAGGGGGGTGTTTGCAAGGTCCAGAGCAATGGGAGGAAATGCTGCAGTGTTATGCAATTTCCTTGTGATTCATATTCAGAAATCCTCAAAACAGCCAGGAACGAGCCTTTCAACTTGCAGCTCAAAAGATGCACAAGCCCAGGGGGTATAAATAGATTTGACATTCCCTCAGAACTGGTAGCCCAAGTGGCCACGCTGGGGCAGCCTGGGAAGCCACGGGCAGGAGGAGCATAGCCATTCCCCAGGGGTGTTTTGCAACCCTTTTAGAAGGGCAGATGGGCTGGAGAGCTCCAGCTGGAGCCCAGCCACTCTGACTGACTCAGCTGCTGCTGGGTGCCTGCAGCACCCCGAGCACCCCAGAGCTCACAGACAGACAGACAGACAGCCCTGCCCCAGCCTCAGCCAGCAGGCAGAGCTGGGCACCCTGCACATCCCTTCTGCAGCACAAGGAACAGCTCCTTCCTCTTGGTGCCCTCCTCACCTGGACACCTGGTGTCCCTGATAGTGTCCCTGATGGTGTCCCCATGGGCACAGGGACACCCAGGGCAGGGCTGCAGCTCTGGCACCCAGAGAGCCCCCAGGCCTGGGGACACCCTGTGTCCTGCCCCTGTGGCTACAGGGAAGGGGTCAGAGGAAAAATGGAGGGAAGGAAAAAAGAAGGAAAAGAGAAAGAGAGGAGAGGAGAGGAGAGGAGAGGAGAGGAGAGGACAGCTGTGCAGCCCTGTTTGTGCTCGCTGGGTGCTCCCG